>CM064918.1:48337462-48739962 GCA_032727855.1 Quercus ilex subsp. ballota
ATGACAAAAGAATGAAAAGTAGGACCAAGATGAGAGTAGTCTAAACAATCTGAAATGTTATATGGCAAACCAGAACCAAGCTTTGTACTAACAGACTTGCAGGAATATTCAGAAAGTGGAGGATTATGAGGTCTAGTAGACCTTCTTAGGATGGGTGAAGGAGGAATAGATGAGGGAGACTCAGACTGAATAGGATCAGATATTGAATTAGAGGGAATCAACTCAATGGAAATAGTAGGTTCAGTGGTAGGTTCTGCAGAAATGTTAGTGGAGGTACCTATGAAATCAGTACTAGTTTCTGTGGGGATACTAGGTGAGGGGGGAGTAACTAATGGCTGAATTGGAGGTAAGGATGAGTCTGAGGCAAGAATAGAGGTAGGATTATCTGAGGTACAATGAGGAAAGATAAAATCATCTAGATGGGAAGCTGAAGGTTGAGAAGAAATGACATATGGAAATATATGCTCATAAAAAGTGACATCTCTAGAAATGTGAACAGAATTTGATTCAAGATCCAAAACCTTTGCAGCCTTTTATGCCATAGGGATAGCCTAAGAGCACACACTTCTTGGCCCTAGGTGCGAATTTGTGCCTATTGTGAGGTAAGGTAGAAATGAAACATAAGCATCCAAAACATCTAAGATGATGATAGGAAGGTGGAAAGTTAAAAAGAAGCACATAAGGACTTTTATTTCCCAAAGATTTTAAGGGAATTCTGTTGATTAAATGCACTGCTGTTAAGATACAATCACCCCAGAAACACCAAGGAACTTTGGACTGAAAATTTAAAGTTCTTACAACATTGAGAATGGGTTGATGCTTTCTCTCAAGAACTGCATTTTGTTGAGGAGTATCAACACATGATAATTGGTGCAAAATGCTATTGGAGTGAAAGAAATCTTTTAAGTAAAATTCAGTACCATTATCACTCCTAATGGTTTTGATTTTGCTATTGAATTGAGTATTCATCACAATTGCAAATTGAGGAAGGAAAATTTGAGTTTCAGATTTATATTTAAGAAGGTAAACCCAAGTACATCTAGTAAAATCATCCACAATAGTCAAGAAGTATTTAAAACCATCAATAGTACTAGTAGCAAAAGGACCCCATAGGTCACAATGAATCAATTCAAAAGGTTTAGATGATACATGAGTAACATAAGTAAAAGGAAGCCTCTTTTGCTTTGAAAAATGACAAACATCACAACAAGGTGTTTTATTGGAAACATCGAACTCTACAACTTGTTTCAAGAAGTGAAGTTTTGAATAAGAGGGATGACCTAGTCTATGGTGCCATAAATCTGAAAGAGAAATGTGACTAATAGCAACAGCAATAGCAAATGCAGCTATTCTAGAATCTGAGTCTTGGAGCAAATACAATCCATTGCTTTCCTTACATAGACCAATTGTGCTCCATTGAGCAAGGTCCTGAATGAAACAACAATCACCAAGAAAAATGAGGCAACAAGAAAGAGTTCTTGGTGAGTTTACTAACTGATATCAAATTAAAACTAAAAGAAGGAACACATAAAACACCAGTGAGAGTAAGGGTGGAAGAAACTTGCACTATGCCTAAAAGGTCCTGAATGAAACAACAATCACCAAGAAAAATTGAGGCAACAAGAGAGATTCTTGGTGAGTTTACTAACTGATATCAAATTAAAAATAAAAGAAGGAACACATAAAACACCAGTGAGAGTAAGTGTGGAAGAAACTTGCACTGCGCCTACATGTGTGACTAAAGCTTCTTCCCCATTTGGCAGATAGACACAAGTTTGGACTATAGAAGTAATTGTAGTGAATTGAGTTATTGAATGAACCATATGATCAGTTGCTCCAGTATCAATGATCCAAGTATTAGATTTATACGCATATCTATCCACAACTTGAGTAGAAAAAAAGGAATGAGAAAGATTGGGTGGAATCCAATATGGATTACCTGAAAAATTAGATGAGCAAGAAGGTTAAGTGGAGGTGGAAGTTGAGATTTGTGGAATGGAAGAATTTGGTGCCATGACAGAAGCAACTTGATGGGTAGCCTGAGTACCATTTGCCTAATTCAGGTGCCACATAATTCTTCAGAAAGTTAAGCAACTGCTCACATTGGACTTGAGAAAGAGGGCATTGAGACAAGGAAGTTTGTGGACCAGCTTGCAAGTGAGAACCCCCAAATGAATGACCAAGAAAATTCTGTGAGGTAGGAACAATCTCAGATTGAGCACCAACATTAGGCAAAACACCAGTAGGTAAAGCACCAACAATAGGTAAATCAACATTCAGTGTTGAAGGAAAAACATCCAATCCAAAGTTTCCAGAGGGCAACATTGCAAAAACTTGATTTGCCATAGCCTTGTTACCACTTTTTGGTTTATAACCTGGAGGATAACCATGAAGCTTATAGCATTTATCTGCTATATGAGTAGTGAGACCACAGTAAGTGCATACAAGCCTTTCTTTCTTAGAAATACCCCTTTTTGCACCATGATTGTGACCTTGATTACCATGAAAACCATTGTTGTTATTCACATACATAGCAACAACATCTGCAGATTGAATCATGTTGAAACCCTGACCTATACTCCTTTTCTCTTCTTGTAGAATCAAAGAACATACTTTGCTAAGAGAGGAAAAAGGCTTAATTAACAGAATTTGACCAATGATATTCCCATAACTATTATTCAATCCCATCTTGAAGCTCAAAAAGCCTGGGAGTATTGCCTTGAGAAAGCCTGTCCTTGAGGTCAATCCACAAGTCCTTCGTAGTATTGATGTACATGGCACTTGCTTTAAGTTCCATGCTAAGTGTGTTTGTTAACCATGAAAGCACTATAGTGTTACATCTACTCCAAGAATTGAACAATGGAGAAGATGAATCTGGCTCAGGAATCGATTCATAAGCCAAACTTGTTTCTGGAACTCAAAGCTAAGAAAACAGATCTTGCCCAACTCATGTAGTTCTTAGGACCAGTCAGAGGCTATGATATGAGAACAAGACCAGAATTTTCATTCACTAGAAGAAAGAAAGGATTATTTGCAAATTCATCTACCATTACTGCACTTGAAGAACGCAATGAATGTGCAGTTTGAGATTGAGTGTTGTTTTTGGAATTGGAAGCCATGAAAGAGAGAAAAACTCAAGAAGCTCTAGTTTTGTAAATCAAGCTTTGTTTGGGAACAAAGAAACAAAAGGAAAATGCTCTGATACCATGTAAAAGGAAAAGATGCTTGAAGAAACTGAAAAAATCTTATTGATTATTAAGAGAGAATGATATCAAAATCAGTTACAAATAATTAACAAACTAATTTATATATACATCGAGAACAGAGCTTGATTTGCCGCCAAAATAACTAACTAACAAACTCCTAACTATACAACCAATCATTGCTTGACAGCTGTCTCCACTAACTTCTTCTTTCTTCTTGCATTGGCACGTGCAGTGTCTTTGTTACTCCCTACCGTTTTCTTCTTTATTTTGCACTTGCCACTGTCGTTTGCTATGGCATGTCGTTTGTTGGTTTCTTCAGCTTTAACAAAATTAAAGTAGATACTATGAGTTATTTCTATTTCTAGTACAACCACCCACTCACATCACATGGTAGAGTAAGATTTGAAAACGATAATTTTGCCCATTAATTTAGCATAATAACATTTAATAATATGAGTCAAAATCTCAAAAATTATCATCATCATTCATTGCCAATACAATGTGTTAGGACATATGTGTGTTCACTTGTTAAGAACATATGTCACATGTTTATGTAAATTGGCTAATCCTTTTGACAAAACGCACTCTACTTGTAATTGGGTAGTTCTATGTGTTTTTAATACTTCAAGAAACAAGGTTTCAAGAACAAGTGTTGAAGTCATCAAGTCTGTCCAAGAAAAAGCAAGCTGAAGTGCAATTTCATTAAAGCTCGACACTTGCTCGATAGCTACCTCGACACCTGCTATCTGTCGAGATTTACAAAATCAATTTTTCTGATTTGATTTTCTTGGGATCCGTGAATATGTTTTTGGGCCTTCTTTTCTTCTAACCCTAAACATATAAAAGGATTGTTTTAAGAGCCGTCAAGTGGTACACAAGTTGAAAAAGCATTGAGCAATCTCTGTTCAAGCAAATTGTGATCAAAAGACGAAGTTCTTAACCTAGTTCATCTTCTCTCAAGAAGTTGCTGTGTATTTTGCACCGTAGGGTTTTGTAACCAAGCATTTTCCTGATCTTCATTGTGTATGATGAATTGAAGAACTTTGCAGCCAACCTCTCCTTCTAAGTTGGTGTTTGAAGTCGCGTACTGGGATCCGCGCATTGGTTAGTCACGTACTTGGGAGCCGTACATCAAAGGTGGAAATTGTCACTACAGATCAAGTCCAATTGGGTATTGGGGTAAGGGTTCAACTGTAGGTTGGTAAGGTACTTGAGATTCCTTTACTTGTAACCGCTTGATTTGATAATAGTGGAGTTTCGGGAGTGGTGACCTGAAAATCACCCAGTGGGGTTTTTGCCGTTAGGATTTTCCCCATTCGTAAACAAATCACCGTGTCATTTAATTTCCGCTGCATATTTAGTATTTGGTGATTTGTTTGTGCTTCCATGTATTTGCATGTTAAATTGATTAATTAATAACTTGGCTAATTAATTAATTGATTTTATCACAATGGGTCATTCAGTTTGTGGCCTATCAAGTGGTATCAGAGCAAGCACACTCTGATTAGGTTTAATCTTTGCTGTGTTGATCCATTGAGCCCTGTTGTCATTGGCTTAACCTACTTGAAGAGATCTTTGTTTTCAAATACATCTTGTTTTTCTAATCACTATTTGCTTGAGTGTCTCATAAAATACAAGTCTAAAAGTTATTTGAATTCTCTTATGATGACTATTGGAAAAGATTTCAGTTTTGCTAAGAAGAAACTACACTGTCTCAGAATGAAAATGTGCAAAGGAGTTCGTCTGAGAAGAGTGAAAGTTATAGGCTTAGCTCATAAAGGGCAGTTGAGAGAAAGAACCATTCCCTCTGATTTATCATCTAAGCATGAAGTATGTTTCATGATGAAGTCTACATTCAAGGTAATGGACACATGTCTATGGTATCTTGACAGTGGTTGCTCACGACACATGACTGGAGACAGATCTCTCTTCAAGATCTTCGAGTCTAAGAAAGGTGGCAATGTTACCTTTGTTGATGGAAGCAAGTCACAAATTAAAGGGAAAGGGATTATATCTCTGCCAAGACTGCCAGACATTGCGAATGTCCTTTATGTAGAAGGTCTAAGGGTGAACCTATTGAGCATAAGTCAGATATGTGATCAAGACTTCATGGTGCTATTCTCAAAAGGAAAGTGTCTTGTCATGGATGAGTCTGGAAAGAATCTCATTAGTGGGGTTCACACTTTGGACAACTGCTATGGATTGGTTCCTGATGCTGATATTGTATGTAATAGCATTTGTTTGCCTAATGAAGATCTGTGGCATCAATGAATGGGACATGCTAGTTACAAGCATTTATCTATTGTATCTAAGCATGAATCAGTCTTGGGGATACCAAAGCTTAGTAGAATAAGCAATGTGGTGTGTGGACCATGTCAGCTTGGAAAACAGACAAAAGCTAAGCATCCAGGCACTCAAACATCAGCTACATCTAGACCATTGGAGCTGTTGCACTTAGATCTTATGGGTCCAACCAGAACCGAGTCTTTTGGGGGTAAGAGATACATCATGGTTGTGGTAGACGACTTCACTAGATACACTTGGGTCATTCTACTACGATCCAAGTCTGATGCTCCTGAGCACATTGAGGCTTTATGCACAAGACTGCAGAATGAAAAGAGCCTGAAGATTGATCGAATTCGAAGTGACCATGGGAAGGAATTTGAGAACTCATACATGGAATCCTTCTGCACAAGATCGGGTATATCTCAAGAATTCTCTGCTCCTATTACACCTCAGCAAAATGGTGTGGTAGAAAGGAAGAATAAGGTTATTCAAGAGATGGCTAGAGTCATGCTGCATAACAAAGATGTGGCTAGAAACTTGTGGGGAGAAGCTGTAAACATTGCATGTCATACAGTTAATAGGGTATACTTCAGGCCCGGTACCAAAAAGACTCCCTATGAGTTGTGGAGAGGAAGGAAGCCTAATGTGAAGTACTTTAGAATTTTTGGAAGTACCTGCTTCATTCTCAAGGATAGAGAGAATGTGGGAAAGTTTGACTCCCGGAGCGATGAAGGCATATTTCTGGGTTACTCTTCTACAAGCAAGGCTTATCGAGTGTACAACAAAAGAACTATGAAGGTAATAGAGACAGTAAATGTCGTCATTGATAAGTCTTCAGAGTCAAGTTCTGAGAAAGGCATTGAGGGACTCCCCAAAGAAATTCTTCCTTCTGAGCCTAGGGAAGTTCAAGACATTACTAAACAAGAACCTGCTTCTCCAAGTACTCCCAGTACTCCCAGTATTGTGGAAGACTCTGCAGACTTACCCATTTCACCAGAGTCTGAATCTCATGAAAAGAAGGGACCTTTATCTAGAATCAAATTAAATCATCCTCTAGAAGTTATTGTGGGAGACATGAATGAACTCACATTAAGGAAACGTACAGTTAATAAATGTGTTGCTAACTTTGTGTCTTATTCTTGCTACTTGTCACAGGTTGAACCTAAGAAAGTTGAGGAAGCACTACAAGATGAGAGTTGGGTTGAAGCAATGCATGATGAATTACTTTAGTTTCAGAGGAATGATGTTTGGACTCTAGTACCTAGACCGGAAGGAGAACACATCATCGGTACAAAGTGGATATTCTGCAACAAGACTGATGAAGAAGGAAATGTGATTCGCAACAAGGCTCGACTTGTGGCTCAAGGATACTCACAAATGGAAGGAGTAGACTATGATGAGACATTTGCCCCAGTTGCCTGAATGGAGTCAATCAGAATTCTTCTTGCCCTAGCATGTCAACTGAATTTCAAGCTCTATCAGATGGATGTAAAGACTGCCTTCTTGAATGGGTTACTCAAAGAGGATGTCTATGTGGCTCAACCAAAAGGATTCATTGATCCACACTTTCCGGATCATGTGCTGTACCTTAAAAAGGCACTTTATGGGTTGAAGCAAGCTCCTAGAGCCTGGTATGATAGACTCACACAATATCTGGTGTCACATGGGTTCACAAGAGGGAAGGCTGATCAAACTCTCTTCATCAAAAAGGAAGATGGGGAGTTAATAGTTGCTCAAGTCTATGTTGATGATATCATCTTTGGGTCGACTAAGGATGAACTGGCTCATGGCTTCTCAAAACTCATGCAAGCCGAGTTCGAGATGAGCATGATTGGAGAGCTGACTCACTTCCTAGGATTGCAGATTCACCAACAAGATTCAGGTATATTCCTTTCTCAATCTAAATATGCTAAGAATCTTGTGAAAAAGTTTGGTTTGGATTCTGCTAGTTCTGTTAGAACCCCTATGAGCCCTAATGTTAAACTCACTGTAGACTTGTTAGGCAAGAGTGTTGATCCTTCTCTTTATAGAACCCCTATGAGCCCTAGTGTTGGTATGTGTGCTAGATATCAGGCTAACCCCAAAGAATCTCACATGACTGCTTTAAAAAGAATTATAAAGTATGTCAAAACCACTGCTGAGTTCGGTGTGTGGTATAGCAAGGACACTAATGGTGTCTTAGCTGGGTACTCTGATGCTGATTGGGCTGGAAATGTTTATGATAGAAAGAGTACCTCGGGAAGTTGTTTTTATGTGGGTAACAATCTTGTCTCTTGGATGAGCAAAAAGCAGAACTCCATCTCCTTATCCACTGCAGAAGCTGAGTACATCGCTGTTGGTAGCTATTGCACCCAACTCTTCTGGATGCAAAAACTCCTCCATGATTATGGTATTTGTCAAGAGCATCTCACTATTTACTGTGACAATACCAGTGCCATCAATATCTCTAAGAACTCGGTTCAACATTCTAGAACCAAACACATAGAGATTCGACATCACTTCATTAGGGAGCTTGTCGAAGATGGTACTCTCACTCTTGAGTTTATCCACACTGATGATTAGAAGGCTGACTTGTTCACCAAACCTCTTGACAGCAAACGTTTTGAATTCCTTCGTCAAAACATTGGTGTCATCTCCATGGATTGATCTCCTTCTCTTGTCCCTCTTCCTCATGCATTTGCATCTAGTTTTTGCTTTGCTTTGATAACATGTTTTTGTTTGTTTATTTTCAGTTTTTTTTATTTTGTTTTTGATATAAAAATATAAAAAAAATTGAAAAATACAAAAACAATGGGTGTTATGTGTACTTTGGTATTTGTGTACCTTGGATGGCCAATGAAACAAAGTTTTCTAAACTTTGTATCACTTGTAGTTTAGATGAGCATCTCTATGCACAACTAAGCAAGTGAGATTTGTGGCTCTTGTTTGTGATGAGTAAGATTAAGTTATCTCTTAAACTTAACACTCATATCACTCTTTTTGACGGGTAGGAATAGAAAATCCTAAGAGAAAGGCATAAATGACCATCTCGCCACTGTTGCCCGCCAATCATAGTATGACACCTGTATGCTTCGGCATAGCAAAAGTGCAGTATCATAGACACTTGTATGCTTCGGCATAGCAAAAGTGCAGTGTCAAAGACATCCGTATGCTTCGGCATAGCAAAAGTGCAATGTCTATGCTTAACATGTTGGGTATTTCTTTTCTCTCTTTTTATGCCCATGCATGATATGCTTAAAAGAAAATATGCAAAGAAAATATAAAGCTAAAAGTTTAAAAATGCTTTAAACATGATTGCAAGCGTGTTTTCTAGGAGATGTGGGAGTCATAGGATGTACCTTAAAGGTGATAGTCCCCATCAAATAGTTATGACTGTGTGTGAGTTAAAGTTATTTTATCATATCTCAGATCATCATAACATTCATACACATATGCAATCTTGCGATATTTTTCACACACAACATGCAATATTCTTTGCTACTCTTGATACATGTGCAGGTACAATGTGATTTGGCCATCACAAGTGTTTACATGTGCTAATGTATGCTCACTAAACTGTCTTAACTTGTTTTTGAAATATAAAATTGGTTAGACTTGTTTAGTGTGTGTGTGTGTGTGTGTGTTTGAGGATCTATGTGCTTAAAATTTCTTGTTAAGCGATGATTTTGAGAGCTTTTTATGTTGAGTGGATCATTGGTTGAGGTGTATGTTGGATTGCATTCATGTCTGTGTTTTTCACTTCTCGAAAAACTGCTTTTCAATGATGGCTCGACACCTCCTTGACACCTCCTCGATACCTGGTCATCTGTTGAGCTTCTCATGCCTTTTCTAATCGCAATCTCGACACATGTCTCGACACCTTATGGATCAATCGAGAAACTCTCTGTTTTCTCGATAGCTTCTCGACACCTTGTCGATCGATCAAGCTTCTTGTATCTGATTTTGGCCTTGCACCTCGATACCTCTCGATACCTTCATCTGTCGAAGACAATTTCCTCGATACCTTCCTCGACAGCTTCCTCAATACCTCTCAACACCTCAGCTGTCGAGAATTACTGAGGTGCCTATTTAAGGAGCTATCGCGATTTTCTCTCATTTCTCTCGATCTCTCTCGATCTGTCCGAGGCGTTTCATCTCCCAAACGTGTTCTCTCTCACTCAAATCTTCAGATCTTCATCATTTTTGGTCTTCCCTTGATTTCCATCACCTGGTATGTTCTTTTCCCCTTCCTTTTTCATGCATTTCATGTTTTGAAACCTAGGTTTTTGAATTTTTTGAAATTTTTGGGGTTTTTCAAAATTGATGAGTTTTTCTTCAAATTTTGGTTTGGGTTTGCACTTAAATGTTTTCAAAATGTCATACATTGCATTTCATGTGCATTATAATGATATTTACATGCATTTAGATGTGTGCTCTATGTTTGTGTGCTGCTAGGATTGGATTGGGCTGAGCCCATGATGTTTTTTTTTTCTTTTGCATGTCACATGTTCATGCATTCCTATGCATACGTACTTTTTGTTCAATATTTGATATATTTGAATTGTGTTGGGACTTTTCTGATTGTCTCCCTCTCTATCTCTTTCTCATTCTCATTTTTTTTACGTTAGTAGTGTCTATGGCACCCAAACGTAAATCCACTCCTGCTCGGAACCCTCTGTGTTCTGGAGCTTCCTCTTCTTCTGACTCTACTCCTCATAACCTTCGGTTCCGTGATGGAGATGCCCAAAAGGAATTTTCGGAGAACTTTTCTCGACGAGGTGTTCATTCAAAATGCTAAGTCATTCTGGCGGACTTCGCCGACACTGACCTTCCCTCTGTCATTCACAGTATGGGATGGGGGTCACTGTGTGACGTCCCGGTCACTTGCCCTCTCGTGCTGATACAGGAGTTTTACTCCAACATGCATGGGATAGACCGTTCAGTACCTCTCTTTTTCACTTGCGTTCGAGGTACGCGCATTCCTGTTACACCGCAGCTAGTTGCGGATGTACTTAAGGTACCTAGGATAGATTTTCCTGATTACCCTTCCTGTGAGCGTCTGAAGATTGTGTCCAAAGATGAGCTCATCTCTGCCTTTTGTCAACGTCCTGCTGATTGGGGTGAGCATCAGTTCACATCATGTAGACCTTTTGCTAAAGGTCCTAGATTTCTTAACATGGTGATGACCTTTGTACTCCATCCACTCTCTCACTACAACTCTATCACAGAGCCTCGTGCTCGATTTTTTCTATCACTTCTAGAGCATCTTACTATAGATTTTCCTTCTCATTTCATCCTTTCTATTATAGATGTCCATCTAGATTCGGCGTCCCGTGATAAACTCATCTTTCCTTCCGCTATCACGAGGATCTTACGCCATTTTCCTATCCCCTTTCCTGTGTCCGACCACTTCACTCACATCTGTGCCATAGATGCCGCTACCGCAAAACGTAGTGAGGCTCAGTTTAGGTCGCGACAGATGGATGCCACTCCTCCCTCCCGTTCAGCTCCGTCCAGATCAGCTCCATCCAGATCCGCTCCTTTTACATCTGCTCCTTCTTCCTCTACGGGAGATGTATCTCTTGGAGATATTATAGCGCAGCTGCAGCGCATGGACACTCGCCTTAATACACTCTCCGCTGAGCTGTATCAGGTGAATGTTCGTGTTAGTCGTATTGCACGACGGTAGGCGACCATGGGTGGTCCAGAGGCTACTTCTTCACCACCTACTCCAGCAGCTTTAGATTCTGAGGATGATGAGGATGATGAGGATAATGATGATGATGATGGGGATGCTAGCTTTACTGATGAGATATCTACATGACACTCTACCCTTTGTCACTCGTGACAAAAAGGGGGAGTAGTTTTGGGTTATAAGAGTAGTCATCTTAGGAGGAGAGTTAGTATAGGACATTTTGATAGGGGGAGTGTTGATATTTTGAGGGATGTAGTGAGGTTTTGATGTATCTTTTCTTTTCTATTCTTTATAGATACATTGATCTTGTATATGAGGTCTTTTGACCAAGCTTTACATACATTGTACTTATTTTCTATATATGTGGATGTATGTTTCTTTCACCTCTCTCTTCATGTGTTGTTTCTTTTTTATCTTTATACACATGTTCTTTATACTTGTATGCAATCTATTTATTTCTGTTTCACACAAGATGCCTTGATGAGTTTTGTTTAAAGTGTTTCAGAAATACAGGTTGTCAAAGTCTACTTGTCATAAACTCTCTTCTTGCAAAGTTTTTCAAGAGTTTGTGTTAGGATAGATTTTATTGTATTCAACAAGTGAATATGAGTTGAGTGATTTATGACTTCTCTCATATGTTCATTTGTTTGTTGTGGTTTTGTCACGGATTGCCAAAAGGGGAGATTGTTAGGACATATGTGTGTTCACTTGTTAAGAACATATGTCACTTGTTTATGTAAATTGGCTAATCCTTTTGACAAAACGCACTCTACTTGTAATTGGGTAGTTCTAGGTGTTTTTAATACTTCAAGAAACAAGGTTTCAAGAACAAGTGTTGAAGTCATCAAGTCTGTCCAAGAAAAAGCAAGCTGAAGTGCAATTTCATTAAAGCTCGACACCTGCTCGATAGCTACCTCGACACCTGCTATCTGTCGAGATTTACAAAATCAATTTTTCTGATTTGATTTTCTTGGGATTCGTGAATATGTTTTTGGGCCTTCTTTTCTTCTAACCCTAAACATATAAAAGGATTGTTTTAAGAGCCGTCAAGTGGTACACAAGTTGAAAAAGCATTGAGCAATCTCTGTTCAAGCAAATTGTGATCAAAAGATGAAGTTCTTAACCTAGTTCATCTTCTCTCAAGAAGTTGCTGTGTATTTTGCACCATAGGGTTTTGTAACCAAGCATCTTCCTGATCTTCATTGTGTATGATGAATTGAAGAACTTTGTAGCCAACCTCTCCTTCTAAGTTGGTGTTTGAAGTCGCGTACTGGGATCCGCGCATTGGTTAGTCACGTACTTGGGAGCCGTGCATCAAAGATGGAAATTGTTACTACAGATCAAGTCCAATTGGGTATTGGGGTAAGGGTTCAACTGTAGGTTGGTAAGGTACTTGGGATTCCTTTACTTGTAACCGCTTGATTTGATAATAGTGGAGTTTCGGGAGTGCTGACCTGAAAATCATCCGGTGGGGTTTTTGCCCTTAGGGTTTTCCCCATTCGTAAACAAATCACCGTGTCATTTAATTTCTGCTGCATATTTAGTATTTGGTGATTTGTTTGTGCTTCCACGTATTTGCATGTTAAATTGATTAATTAATAACTTGGCTAATTAATTAATTGATTTTATCACAATGGGTCATTCAGTTTGTGGCCTATTACAATGAATTCTATTCTATTCCCAGTATCCCACATTATTTTTTGTTTCTGTGCAGGACAATGACAAGCTAGGCCTCAAATTTGAAATGATGAACCACTTTTTATTTGGCAAAAATGGTAGTCGTTTTATATATATATAAATATATATATATATATATATATATATATATTGTGTGTGTGAGAGAAAGACATTGATCGATGTCACATGTTCATGGATGATATGGAAAGATACCTAATATATGTGAATAGAAAAGACAAATCAAGTGAGATGCACACTTGTGTCTTGTGGTATTATTTTTAAAATTCCGTTTTTTGTGTGCTCAAATTTTTCATATTAGTTACAAGTAAAATTTGTAACGTTGATTTCGTTTAGCATTTTTCTTTCTGGTTTTTCATTGGAAGAGTTTAGGGTTATGCATTCAACACACCAACCAAATGCCTTGAGTTTGTTTTTAAAGAGTTGATGGAGGTGGATTGGGTTCTTTTTTTCTTTTCTTTTTTAACTTGGGTTAAATCAGGTTCAGGTTCACAAAATTTCAACCCAACTCACGCTATTAATGGTTTTAAAAATATTTGGATTTTAAATTTTTTTTAGTTTGATTTATTTTGGATTTTGGGCTTTTGTTTAATTTTGTTAGTTTGATTTATTTTTATATATAGTTTTGATTAAATTGGAATTTGATACCTAATTATGTAAAATATAATAAAATATTGATGAATAGGCTCAAATAGTTAAATGAAAACCCATTTTTTATATGCGTAAGAAAATGGTCCAAGCCTGACAACCCAATGCGCAGGTTGTGTCGAGTTAGTTTCTTTTCAGAGCTATGATGGGTTGGGTTGGAGAATTCTCAACTCGAGAATGTTGGGTTGAGTTGGGTTGAAAAATATCTCAAATCCAACTCAACCCAACCCATGCACACCCCTAGAAGGGATGTGTGAGTTTCAAGTAACTCAACTAGTATAATCTCATTGTCATCCAATAAAGGATCGAGAATCAATTCCGCCTAAATCAACATAAAACTCATTGGGGTTTTAGCCTAATGGTAAAAGACAATCATTATGAAGCAAACATCATATATTCAAATCTATTTTTAATAAAAGTACTGTGTTTTTTAAATGAAAAGTGATTAGGAGTCAACTCAGAAGCTTAATTCATATTGGTTAAACTCGAAGTTTGCAAAAGAAGTCAAATTTGAAGAAATTATTACTTTGTTGATCAACACAATAATAATATCATGATATTATTTCCGTCTTGTTTCCCCTCAGTGAGTTGTTCAAGTACGGTTGTTTACTTCACTAGTTTATTAAAGATATTTCCCTTTTACCCAAAAATATATTTTTTAAGGAAACAAAATGAAAGATGTCATCAATAAAAATCACAACAAACCTTAATCTCAAAATTTTAAGAAAATAAAAGATGACGAGTACAAGACAAGATCGCTGACGAGTATAAGATAAGATCATCTAGATAAAAGAAGACCTTATCTACCCCCAAGTCGGGGACGAGAACAACTGTAAAAGCCCAACGTCATACATCGTCTCTCGAGGCTAGCTAGGTCAGCACTCATTGAATGCGCAAATAAATGCCAACAGGCCAACCCATGGGCAAGGACTGCGCCAGACCAGTTACATGAGCAGTAATGGCTCAACGGTCACACGTTACACCTTAAATGGAATCATCATTGGCAATCAATGCCTCACTCCTCTCAGGAGAAAAACGTTCAGAGCAACATTAACAGACATAACTAGACCAACCGAAAGCAAACTATAAAAGGGGGAAATGGAGCTCAGGTAAAGGACACGAAAAAGTTTTATAGAAAGAATTGTGAGAAACTTATTTTGAGAATTCATAATCTGATTTTAGCATCGGAGTATTCTCAACTGGCCCCACGCCAGTATAACCCTCCCTTGCCTTTCTTTTCTTAACCACAGGTACCGGAGATCGTCCATTAGCACTGACAAGGGGCATACTGACGAGGCCAACTTTCAGCTTCATCAGTTTGGTGCCGTCTATAGGAACACGACGAGTTGATCTTTTCTCAAACCATCGTGCTCCTACCGATAAAGCTCCTACTAGTTGATGGATTCCACGTCGGCACCATCCCGAGATCCTGTAGAGATGGCTCAACAGATCCAAGCTTTAATAGCGAGTGTACAAGAGCTAAGGAAGCAGAATGAAGAGTTGAAGTGCCAAGCTCGCCCAAAAGGCAGCAATGCATCGCGTCATCAGTGCAGTCGTAGTAGACATGGCGAGGAGGCTAGCAACCCTGAAAATAGTAAGGCAAATGATGCAACCGAATACACATGGCAATCCATGCGTGACAATGATCATGTGATGAAGAGCTTAAGAAGGGAACTTGACAAAGTAAAGAATGCAATGAAGGGAACGATGGCGATGAACACAAATAGCATGCTCAAATGAACAGATTCACCTTTCATGCCCAGTGTTTTGGAGTGCCCTTTGCCTCCGAAGTTTCGTTTTCCGTAGTTGGAGTTTTATGATGGCATAAAGGAACCTCTTGATCATATAGGGGCCTTCAAGACTATCCCGAACCTTCAACAGACCTAGGATGAAGTTATCTACAGATCTTTCCCTACCACCCTCAGGGGGGCAACCAGGGTTTGGTTTAGCAAGTTGCCAGCATCTTCCATGGTGAATTTCGAACAACTCAGCGACTCATTTGTTCATCATTTCATTGGAGGACAACGTCATAAGAGGCCAACTTCTTACTTGCTAACAAAAAGGTAACAAGAAGGGGAAAGCCTAAGAGATTATGTGAAATGTTTCAATAAGGCTGTGCTGGAAATTGACGAAGCTGACGATTAGGTGATAATGACGACCTTCCAAGTTGGGCTTAGTGACCCCGATCTCATCTTTTCGTTAGGAAAGACGATGCCAACTTCCATGACAGATCTCCTGGTAAGAAGAAAGATTATAAGGATTCATACTCAAAGACTAAGACCAGTAAGAGCAGCTCTGACACTCCGAAGAAGAAGATGAACTTCTTAATGATGCCTGCAGACAAAATCCTAATGCGGATTAAGGATGAACTGAGACTAAAATGGCCCAAGCTGTTGAGCACGTCCTTTAGGAAACGTAATCCAAAGAAATACTGTTGTTTTCATAAGGATCATGGCCATTACACTGATAAATATCGTGATCTGAAAGAACAGATAGAAGAACTGATCCAACGGGGAAAGCTCCAGAAGTTTGTCAAGAAGGACCACCATCCTCGAGCTAGGGCTGAGGACAAACCACTTGATGATGTCAAGGATGACAGATGAGATCATCCAAGGCAAGCCGTGGGTGAAATATGGACGATAGTAGGAGGACCTGTCTTAGAAGGTTTGTACAAGTCCTTGAAGAAGAGCTATTATAGGCAGATCAACAGTGTTCATATGAAGCATCCGTCCCCAAAGTGTCGACGATCAAAGAATGACGACATTACGTTCTCTGAACAAGATGCAAATGGGATCAAGCAACCTCATGACGATCCGCTTGTTATTGTATTCGAAATTGAAGGTTTCAATACAAGGAGGGTGTTAGTTGATAACAGGAGTTCTGCGGATATAATGTATATGACGGCCTACCAGCAGTTGAGATTGGATTCGAAAAAGCTTAGACCTTTCAAATCCCCGTTGTTTAGCTTTAGTGCAGATCGAATTTATCCAAAAGGCATCATCACCTTGTCAGTCACAGCTCACATCAAGCCCGGGTAACAAAACAAGTTGATTTTTTTATCGTCAATTGCCCATTGTCCTATAATGTTATCTTAGGACGACCTACACTAAATCAGCTCAAAGCTATAACCTCGACTTACTGCCTAAAAATGAAGTTTCCTACCCCAAATGGGATAAGACAAATATGCGGGGATCAACTTTTGGCCAGAGAATGTTCCCAAGCGATGTTAGCTTCAAGAGAGAACCATGCATGGATGGTGGAAGGAGAATCAAAGAAACCTACTCAAGAGCTAGAAGACGTAAGCCTAATAGAAGGAAACGCTACCAAAGTAACAAAGGTAGGAGCAGGACTCGACCCAAACTTAAAGGGCAGGATCGTGGAGATCCTGAAGCAGAATCTGGATATCTTTGCTTGGACTCACAAAGACATGTCAGGCATAGACAACAAGGTGATGGAGCACAGATTGAACATCGATCCCATAAGAAAGCTCGTCCAGCAGAAACGACAAGTTTTTGCTCCTAAGAGAAACAAAGCTGTTATGGAAGAAGTAGAAAAGCTTCTGACTGTTGGATTCATCAGATAAGTCTATTACCCAGAGTGATTGGCCAACGTCGTCATGGTGAAGAAGTCCAACAGGAAATGGCGTATGTGTGTAGACTTCACAGATTTCAATCGTGCCTGCCCAAAAGACAGCTTTCCACTCCTGAGAATCAATCAGCTGGTGGATTCAACAGCCGGCCATGAGTTGTTGACCTTTATGGACACATTCTCAGGTTACAACCAGATTTGCATGAATGAAGAAGACCAGGAGAAAACAACTTTTGTTACTAGCCAAGGGTTATATTGCTACAGGGTTATGCCATTTGGCCTGAAGAACGCAAGAGCCACTTACCAGATATTAGTAAATCAGATGTTTAACAGACAAATCGAACGGAATATGGAAGTCTATGTGGACGATATGCTCGTGAAGAGTAGGAAAGCAGAATTACACTTAGATGACCTCAAAGAAACTTTCGATACGTTGAGGAAGTATCAAATGAGGCTAAACCCAGCAAAGTGTGTATTTGGAGTCTTATCGGGCAAGATTTTAGGCCTCATGGTCTCACAACGAGGCATAGAGGCTAATCTCGAGAAAGTCAAGGCCATATTGGATATAACATCCCCAAGGAGTGTGAAAGAAGTTCAGAGACTGACAGGGCGTATAGCAGCATTAAACAGGTTTGTTTCCAGAGCGACGGATAAATGCCTCCTATTCTTCAAAATGCTAAACCAGGCTTTCCAATGGATGGATGAATGCGAAGAGGCCTTCCAAGCACTCAAGGATTACCTGTCCAAACCTCCATTACTAAGTCCATCCGTCGAAGGGGAAGATTTGTTCCTATATTTAGCTGTCTCTCAGATGGCTGTAAGCTCGACATTAATCCGTGAAAAGCTCCAAATTCAGAAACTAGTTTACTACACAAGCCAGGCTTTCCAGGGTGCAAAAGCAAAATACCCAAGGATAGAAAAGTTGGCCTTCGCTTTAATCATCGCATCAAGGAAGCTCCGTCCCTACTTCTAAGCACACACCATATTAGTCATGATGGATCAGCCTCTATGGAAGGCGATGAGTAGGCCAGACACAACAGGGAGAATGGTCCAATGGGCAGTAGAATTAAGCCAATTTGATGTTGATTACAGGCTTAGGATAGTAATCAAAGCTCAGGCATTGGCAGATTTTGTCGCTGAATTTACTGTAGCTGATCAAGATCCAGAATCAGATTAATGGACAGTGTATACAAACGGTTCATTAGCATTAGGCTTGGGTAGAGTAGGTGTGATCCTCTTATCCCCAGAGAAAGATGTCCTTAGATACGGAGTCCAGCTTCAGTTCCTAGCAACGAATAATAAAGCAGAGTATGAAGCAGTCTTGACAAGCTTAAGGGTTGTAAAAGCCCTGGGTGCGAGAAACTTGAAATTGAACTCTGATTCAAAGCTCGTGACAGGGCAAATGAACAATGAATACGAGGCCAAGGAGGACAAGATGAAGAGGTACTTAGTGTTGACCAATCAATTAATTTCTAACTTTGATGATGTCAAGGTTACCCAGGTACCCCGGGAGGAAAACTCTAAGCGGATGAGGTTGCTAAGCTAGCATCGTCAGATACAAGTGAACAACGACCTAGGTTATACATGGAGGTGCAGTATCTTCCGAGCATCAAAGGGTTTTGCGTGAACTACATTCAACCAAGAGCAAGCTGAATGGATCCAATAATCACATACATCAAAAATGGTAACCTCCCTACAGATCCCACAGAAGCTAGGAGAGTCAGAGTTAGGTCGTCCAGATTTACAATCTTGAATGATGAGCTTTACAATAGGGGATTCTCACAACCCTACTTAAAGTGCCTTGACCCAGAGGATGTTGAGTATGTATTAAGGGAGATCCACGAAGGGGTATGTGGAAATCACTCTGGACCACGGTCACTTGTTTGGCAGGTTGTTCGCGCAGGGTATTTTTGGCCAACCATGCAGAAAGACATAGCTCAGGTCATCCAAAAGTGTGATAAATGCCAACGATTTGGAAATGTACAACATGTCCCAGCAGAGCACTTGACAACATCACCTTACCATGGCCGTTCTCCACATGGGGAATCGACATAATGGGCCCCCTACTACCCCTTGGTAAGAAGCAAGTAAAATTCCTAGTCATTGCTATTGATTATTTCAGAAAGTGGGTGGAAGCAGAGCCTTTGGCAATTATAACAGAGGCCAAGATGCAACACTTTGTATGGAAGAACCTTGTGTGTCGATTTGGAATTCCATGAGTCATCATTTCCAACAATGGACGGTAGTTCGACAGCCACAAGTTTAAGAATTTCTGCAAAGAGCTGGGACTAAAGAACCACTATTCTTCACCTGGTCATCCGCAGGCCAACGGCCAGACAGAGGTCACAAATCAGACTTTGCTCAAACTGATCAAAACCCAACTTGAGGGGGCAAAAGGAGCATGGCCTGACGGTGAGGACTCCAACAGGCGAGACGCCCTTCAAGATGGCATTTAGGACCGAGGCAATAATTCATGTAGAAGTTGGAGTGTCAAGCATCAAACGAGCATGGTATGATGAGCAAAGCAACGACGAGGGCCTCAAGCTAGCTCTGGATTGTTTACTTGAGGTCAGAGACGATACAGCCCAGAGAATGGCCTTGTATCAAGAGAGGATGATGAGGTATTATGACCAGAGGGTTAAGCTGAAGCGTTTTAATCCTAGGGATATGGTTTTGCAGAAAGTTTCACAGGCTACCAAAGATCCAAACGAAGGGAAGCTGGGCCCCAACTAGGAAGGCCCATACAAGGTCGTCCGTTATTCAAGAAGGGGAAGCTACTACTTAAAGGACACGAACGGGAAGCCTTTGCCTCGTCCTTGGAATACAGAGAACCTTAAAAAGTATTATCAGTAAGGAAGCAAATTCTCAGCCATAATAAGTTTTAAGGTTTGGAACATCTCGTTTATTCATCCACAGATAAGCAGGACATGAATTTCATTGTTTTACGCATTTATTTTTTCGTACTTTATTTTTAGCACTTTTTGTGTTTCCATGAATTTATACCCTTGTAACACCTCTTTATAAGCAAGGATGAATAAAACAGGAAAAACGTCTACTGAAGTTATTCCTTCTAATGACAAACATTCCAAGGATAAAAATCTCATCAATATAAATGATGAGGTCAAAATCCAAATCCAGTGATAAAAACATTAAGTTTAAATCACAAGGATAAAAATCTCGTCAATATAAATGATGAGGTCAAAATCCAAATCCAGTGATAAAAATGTTTAGTTTAAATCACAAGGATAAAAATCTCGTCAATATAAATGACGAGGTAAAAATCCAAATCCAGTGATAAAAACATTAAGTTTAAATCACAAGGATAAAAACGTTAAGTTTAAATCACAAGGATAAAAATCTCGTCAATATAAATGACGAGGTAAAAATCCAAACCCAGTGATTAAAACATTAAGTTTAAATCACAAGGATACAAATCTTGTCAATATAAATGACAAGGTCAAAATCCAAACCCGGTGATAAAAACGTTAAGTTTAAATCACAAGGATACAAATCTCGTCAAAATAAATGACGAGGTCAAAATCCAAACCCAGTGATAAAAACGTTAAGTTTAAATCACAAGGATAAAAATCCCGTCAATATAAATGACGAGGTCAAATCCAAATCCAGTGATAAAAACGTTAAGTTTAAATCACAAGGATAAAAACCTCGTCAACATAAATGAAGAGGTCAAATCCTAAGCTCAGTGATAAAAAAAAAATCACAAAGACGAAAGATCTAGCTGAGTCTAGTTCATTAACCAAGAAAAAAAATTTCACAAGGATAAAGCAACAAAGTTCTAACATGGACAGAGCAATAAGTTGTTCAAAGTAAAAGCCTCAAAACAAGGAGGCAACCATTGTTTGTTAAGAAACCCCAAAAATAAAAGGGGGAACCCACTCTTCTTAAAATAAAAAAGAATGAAGGAGGGGCAGTAGATTCATCCACATCTTTTCCTTCAGTACCCTTGTCTTTCTCCATGGCACCAGATTCAACTTCTTCTAGCTCCTTTGCTTCATCTTCAAGAATCTCGGTATCAATCTTTTCAAAATCCAAGCTAGAAAAATCTACAGCCAAACTATGGTGCTTAATGGTCCATCGGCGTAGAAGCCCAAATCCTTTAAAGTACTACATGAACTGAAGGTCTAAAAATTCCTTTGACTGCTTGAACTTCTGGACGACCTTGTCCCTCTCTTCATCAGTCTTCAGGAGAGCAGCCAGAATCTTTTCATCCTTCTAGACGACCAAAGCCTTCTTTATTCGTAGGGCCTCAGTAAGCTCCTTTATTTTCTAGTTCGCATCATTCCTCTCGTTCATGACAGCAATCAAATCCTTCTTCAATTGGGAGCATTCAACCTCCACGAATTCCACTTTTGACATAGCCATTACAACCTTCTCCTCCACATTCAGATAATCAGTGGTGATACGCAACGAATCCCCAAGGACCTAATTGGAACAAGTAGATAAGGGAAGAAATTATGCACAATGCACATCCACATGTACAGACAGATCCAAAAAGTGATGCTGGAAGGATAGAGTTACATACCTGCACCAATTTATGGATGTGCCGACTGACGACTTCATGGGAGGGAATGGACGATAAACCCTTCAGCTCATTGTTGGTAATCACATTGTGTGCATAGCCCAAGGCTGTAGTAGGGTCGTCCCATACGCTCATCCCAATTTTGCTTTTACCCTTTATGCAAGTGAGCGAAGGGTAACGGCAGTCACCTCCAGAGACGGGGTTAGAGAAGAAGGGGCGACATTAACAGCTGGAAGGGCGGCGGCATCAACCTTCTCATCACTTAGTTTTCTTTTCTTGAGTCAGAAGTCAGCTTGGCTAGAGGTTCATTTTTCAAGTCTCTGATGCGAGCGTACTTATCTTTACTATTCCTGGTGGCCATTTCTAAAAAAAAAAAAATTAAAAATAAAATAAAAGGGCAATTCCCAATTAGACGATAGACGAAATTAAGAAAGACGAAGCAAGGGATAGACGAACTTACTCTTCTCTTCTCGGCAGAATTTTTCCAAAACGTACTTTGAAGGCTCAGGGCCTAAGCAACAATCATACAAGTGACAAGAATCAAATAGGTTGTTGAAATCCTCTATTTCACGAGCATAAGCAAGGGCAGCTCGAACCCGGAAGCGATATTGATCTTCAAGGTCAGGACGATCAAGAGCTACGAAGAATGAAAGTAAGAACTTCGTTAGATGAGTAATCAAGGTATGGAAAAAGAAAAAAACGAGGATCATGGAAATACGCACCAAGCACTGGAAAAATCGTCCCCCTAAAAAATTGTCAGATAAGGTTTCCTAACCAGTTCCAGAAATGAAAAAATATCGTGATTTCCAATCACAAAAAGACGAGGGAAAACCCCTAACAATCCTAGATTTCCTATCCCAAGGTAGGAGTTCAAAATACCCATAATGGGTAGAAGCCTTTATGAGATATAAAAACAGAAACTCATTCAAACTGATCATCTCCCAGTCACAAGCAGACACCCAAATTGACATACAGCTTATTACCGTCCTCCAGGCTTTGGGGAAGAGCACCAGGGGCGATCTGAAGTTCACTCAGGAGATGTAGGATAAACGGATGGACGAGGAATCGAAGGCCACATAGAAAGTTAGCCTCATAGAAACATAGCTCTCCATGAGCAAAGTTGCAAGCTTTCTCACCCAGGCGAGGCAGTCTAACAGAGGTCCCTTTAGGAAACTGAAACCTCTTCCTAAAACCTTTTAGATGACTTTCTTTCAAATAACAAGATTTGGAAAGAGCATGCAAGGGGTGAGAAGAAGAAGATGAGGGCAATTTTGAAGCGGCGGTGTCTACTACCCTACTCAAAGAATCAGCATTGGAAGACAACCCAATCTCCAGTTCGCTAGACCGAACATCATTTACCCTATATTGAATAGTATCCATCTCTGAATGATGTCTTATCAAAGATTCACGAATTAAAGGATAAAGGAATAGTAAAACCGGCCTAAGGGCAGAGGAACAAGGAATAAACAACCCTACTTATGGACGTCGACCTGAGGAGTATTCTAAGAAAACTCCTAATCAAGCGAAGAAAAATGAGACCGAGGGGCACTCTTGACTAAGAAAATCAAAACCAACCATCAAAGCATAAAGAAAAGGAACCTTACTAGGAAAATATGAAGATTTCTCAAGCGCTCAGAAGTTCAAACCAAATAAAGCGGTGGGAGAGGAACAGTTTTTCTTCCTAAAAGGAAAACTAAGAATTAAGGCGCGCCAGAATCAAGGAAGTTTCACACAAACCACGAATTGGGGAAAAACACGTGTTTACTTCCAAAAAAGTAGTCGTTTCGCATTTAAAACAAGAGCTGAATTTCAAGAATCAAGAAGATACGAAACGTCATGACCAGTCATATTCCTGAGATTGTCCAACTTTTTGACAACCTAGGAATTGGGGGGGGGGGGGGGGTTGGGGGGCAACTGACGAGTACAAGACAAGATCGCTGAAGAGTATAAGATAAGATCGTCTAGATAAAAGAAGACCTTATCTACCCCCAAGTCGGGGACGAGAACAACTGTAAAAGCCCGACGTCATACATCGTCTCTCGAGGCTAGCCAAGTCAGCACTCATTGAATGAGCAAATAAATGCCAGCAGGCTAGCCCATGAGCAATGATTGTGCCGGACCAGTTACAAGAGTAGTAATGGCTCAACAGTCACACGTTACACCTTAAATGGAATCATCATTGGCAATCAATGCCACACTCCTCTCAAGAGAAAAACGTTCAAAGCAACATTAACAGACATAACTACACCAACCCAAAGCAAACTATAAAAGGGGAAATGGAGCTCAGGTAAAGGACACGAAAAAGTTTTATAGAGAGAATTGTGAGAAACTTATTTTGAGAATTCATAATCTAACTTTAGTATCGAAGTATTCTCAATTGGCCTCACGCTAGTGAAACCCTCCCTTGCCTTTCTTTTCTTAACCACAGGTATTGGAGATCATCCATTAGCACTGACGAGGAGCATACTGACGAGGCCAAGTTTCGGCTTCATCAAAAGATGTCATAAAAGTGATAATAATAATAATAATAATAATAATTAGAAGACTAGGAAATTATCGGTCATAGCATAAAGTTAAATTTTTGCTTTTGAGAGAAGAAATGGCACTACTCTTGTCATAAATTTGATAATATTCATACAGGGCGGCTCCGTATAGAGTCTAGGTGGTCAAAGGACCACCTTGGCTTGGAAAAAAAATTATTATTATGTATAAATTTTAAGAATTTATGATTTTTTTTATCCTTAAAAAAACTTTGTGACCACCCTAATTATTTTTTTGGCCCAACATAATTAATTTTGGACAAACTTTGGCAATAAACTTAGTTATAGACTAAGGTTACAACTCCATTCAACATTTTTTTTTTTATTGGATGTGAATTTTAACAAATCTACCATTTAATAACATTTTCTTCTTATATCCTCCTTACTTGCAAAATTTCAAGAAGATCAAAGATCAATAGTCATCAATTAAATGTTTAAATTTTAAATTTTTGTAGTCTAAAATTATATATATAAAATAAGTTTATGAATTGAATAGTAAATAACATCCGATTGGCATGAAATTTGACATGTGTTTTATGAATATAAAAAACATGCAATTCAACTATTAGATTTTCAAAATATGTAGCAATGTTAATTTGTTTTGTAAGAGTTGTAGTCTTAAGCTACAACTAAGTTTGTAACCAAACTTTGTCTTCAAACTTTGGTCTCCTTAACAATATATTAGGTCCTTACAAATAAAGAGAAAAAGTCCAAGAAAAATTTTATTTAACTAAAATTTTGTAAGAAATATAGTTTTCAATATTGTTAATGAGACTATCATGTAAAGATTTCAAAATAAGAAAATTCGTAGAATGAAATGTTTGCATGTGTTTTTTTTCCGTCAATATGAAATTCTCTTTTTATTAGATTTTGTATAATTTAAGTTTCTTAATTACCACACTCAAAAAAATTTCTAGAACCACCACTATATTTATAGGTGTGTTTCTTACGCCCTACAGTGCTAATGGAAAATGATTCCTTAGCCCTTACCAAATTATGAAACCATCATCCCAGTAACTTAATGGCTGAGAAAGAATTAAAATCCTCAACAGCCAAATCGAAGTGAAATTCACATCGCTGTCCTTGTCCTATTGGATTTAAATCAATACGAAATGAGGGAGGAAGAGAGAGGAAAGACAAAGAGGAGCGGGGGTGATAGAATCCACATACTTAAATTTAGAGAGAGAGAGAGAGAGAGAGAGGAAAAATTATGGCTGTAAACGAGTCAAATTTTGTCGAGTAGTGCATGTTGAAGCTTGGCTCATCAGAAAAAATCAAATGCTCAAGCTTGTGACAAGTCTAAAAATAATGTTTGAGCTTGAGCTCGTGAGAAAGCCAAAAACCTTGAACTTGACTTAGCCTGGCTTGATTAATTAGTCAAGCAAAATTTAAGCTTAATATCAAGCTCAAACTTGAGCTTAGGTTAAGCTTTTGAGCTTGAGATCTAAAAAGATTATATTATCAAATGCTTAAATCTCTAAAATTAAGAAGAAAAAAAATAGTATACTCATGTTATCATACGTCTAATCCTACCAATGATTAGCCATTATTCAAACTAAGTCTACAGTTTCAACAATTATTCAAAATACAATTTTTACATTCACGTTAAATGGAAAAGAACTAGGAAAAAAAAACTTCTTTATAACTATAATGAATGGGAAAATACTAACATGTTTCATAACTTTACACTAGATTATTGATGGGGAAAGGATCATTTATGGCCCACTTAATTAATTAATTTATTTTTAAATGTAACTAAAGTCTAAAGTGGTTTTTGATCAATTTAGAGAGAAGGAAAAAATTAAGGTAATGGGTAGTAGATCCCATATTGGCCATGTCATTATTAAAATATGTGTAATGTATATATTTAGGTAACACATATAAACTTATAAATGAGTCTATGCTTGAATTGTTTTGTACCAAGCCTTATAGCTCACAAGCTTGTTTGTAAACAAATGTTTTTGTTTGGACTCGGCTTGTCTATTAAACGAGCCTAAAACTAATACTCAAGCTTGGCTTATTTTTAAACAAATAAACATGAACTAGCTTTTTATCGAATCGGGCCCGAGTTGTTCATGATCGGTTTGGTTCATTTATAGCCCTAGGAAAAATAAACATGTTTAATCAATATCATATGGTTATTTTATAAGCATGTTCGGTATCTACTAATTTTTAGTAGTTTGTTTCTCAAAAAAAAAAAAAAAAAAAGTAGTTTATTTGCTAAATATAAATAAAAAAATAAAAAAAATTAATTTAGTTTTTTTTTTCCCCCCTAAAAATTGAGACAAGCTTTTTGCCAAATTGATAGAATTATGTCGCAAATCTGACCAACATAGGTGAGTATGGGTTAGAGGCTTTTATCTAACAATAACTTTAATCTATCCCAAATCTAATTTAAGTATCTAACAAATAAATAGACACAAAAATGAATTGGACCTTTTTTCAACCCAAAATGTTATTGACAATTAGAGATTATTTGTTGTATCAACATGAGCCTCTTTTTTTTTTTTTTTTTTTGAGAATCTCGTCAACATGAGCTATGTGGGGGCTTAATAACACCCTCCGATCTTTTTCTTTTTTCATGAAAATATATTGTGTTTGAATCTTCTATATATATATATATATATAAGCAAACTTATTACTCATCAAAAGCTTTTATAAGTTAATCGGTACCTCAAAGTGTTTTAAACAAAGACATTCAAAATTAAATCCTCTTTCCTGTCAGATCAATCCAATTACCAAATAAGTCAATATTGAAAAAAAAAATACTTAACAAAAGAAACTTTCACTCGTGTGGCTCTATCATTTTCGTGTCAACATAATAGATCCCACTCGTGTGGGCTGTAACTTAGGCAAAAATTGCCAGTTAGTGATGGACTAAAAAAGGTTTTTCAATGGTAGAAATAGTATCCTCAACAACTATATTGACCTGATTAAAAGTGTTGAAAACTGATTAGAAAGATAACCCCCCAATGAAAACACAAAGTGTTGAAAGGGGGCCCGATTGCCCGTAGTAGGAGAGGAGTCCTCTACGAACAAAACTCTCTTTTCTTTTATTTTATTTTATATATATTCTTGCAAGGAATATTATGTATATAATAATTTTTAACCAAATTTAAGTTATAAGTTATTATTAATGAAAAAAAATAAATAATGATAATTTCAATGACACCTTCATATTAAAATTAATAATAATTTATCATAACATATAAAATTAAAACTCTTATTATTATTATTATTGTTGTTGTTGTTGTTATTATTATTATTATTATTTTCTAGCTTTGGGCTTTCCAAGTGTGAAAGCGTGCGAGCTAATAAAGTTTTGGAAGTAGTGGGAGAGGTGTGGGGGCCAAGTACGAGCCTCTTTGCCTCCCTATTACAAAGCAAAAACTGTCACTGGACGCCGACCTCTAACAACTTCTTTCTTTGTTTTTATTATTATTGTTTTTCTACTCACAATCAACGTTGGCCCTACCAGGTAATTATTTCTCTCACTTTTTTTTTTTTCTTTTTAATTGCTGTTTAATTTATTCAAAGTAAATATTTCATCGCAACGTCATCTACACGTCAATTATGACATCTAACACATGTACTACATATATATATTCTTTTTGTTTTTTGTTTTTATTATAAAAAATAGAAACCTTGATCCAACCCATGTTCTCGTGGGCCATTTGAATTGGATTGGGCTGTTATGGTGGGTGGGTGATGGATCAAATGCATGGCTATAAAATTTTAAGGATTCTTTCTCTTTAACCTTTTTTTCCCCTTTCGGCCGACCCACGTTATTCATGAAAAACTTCCATTTACACACGAAAAGATATCATGTAAAGAGAAAGTGTACAGAGACCAAAAAAAAAAAAAAAAACAAATAATTAGTAATAGGTAATATATATATATATATATATATATATCAGTGATGAGCTCAAATAAAAACTAGTAAAAATTTGCAAACTTAACTGCTATAAAAACTATTTTGAAATTTTTTGTATATGAACTTTTCTCTCATGTAAAAGTTTAGGTCAAATTTCAATTTCCTAGATTAAATAAAATTGAAAGTAGTTAGTGTTACCTAAGATGACAAATAACTTTATGAGCAAAAAAGATAACAAATAACTTATAAGATAAGCAAAAGGTGTTTTTAGCTTGCTTCTAATGTCTTTCTCCTCTCGTAAAGAGGAATGTAATTCCATTTCTAAATAGTAAAAATTGTGTAAGATATTTCTGGTTGTCAATTGTCATTTGGGCCTTAATTCTAACTTAGTTTTTTTAGTTTGGTATACTTTTTGTTTTTGTTTTTTCCTTTTTTTTTTCCCTTCATGTATTGCTTTATTTTTTTTTGGGGGGGGGGGGGGGGGGGGGGGGTGTGGGTGTGTGTGTCAACCCTACAATCCAAAGGCAAATACAAAACTATCCAAAGACCATGGTTGATTTCAATTAATGATCTCTATGACCGGTCTCAAAATATCATATTTAATGTTATAGATTTGTCCCATTCATTTGCATATTGGGTTTGTTGCCCTAATATGTCCCTTCAGCTTACTTGAATGGACAACTAGCTATTAGGTGAGCTCTACTACCACGTTTCCTGCCAAAAATCTATTCTTATGCTCTATAAATACCCTCACTTGGCAAGAGTGGGTAAGGTCTAACAAGCTTTATGCATTGTAGTTCTTTCATTTCTTATCTTTTTCGCTAGTTTTCTGACTTAAGCATCGGAACGTCACTAGCCACCCTTACCCTTGGGGTGGTCTTAGTTGATATGAGGTCTTCTTCTTTAGTAAATGACTGGCTTTGTCAGGAGATCACGAGCCGATCTTGAATTAGAAATTCTTGGTACGGTTCCATTATATGTCTCCCCAATTCCTCCCACCTACACTTATTTGTACTCACAACGAGAAACTATTTTGGCCCAACATTTTTAAAAATAATATACAGTTGAATTTTATAATAGTATGCCTATTTTCTCTCAAGAATTAATAAATATTTCAACTCAAGTGGTATCACTTTAAAAGCACCAACAATCTCAAGAAATACAATTTCCCATTTTGTATTATTATAGAAAGCATAATATATTAAAAGTATATTTGCAAATTTAAAAATAATAATAATGAATAGAGATGTACTATTAAGTCGTATTTACCTAGCAGTGTCTATCAAATTTTGGGGTTTAATGTGTAGTAAGGTTGAAGGGTTTAGGCATTTAGAATTTTTAGTATAAAGGGTTTAGGTTCTCTCGAGGTTTAAGAGCTTCGAGGTTTTTTGGGGTTTAGAATTAAATTCAATAATTTGACTAATTACTAGTTAAAGACCACGTGGTTTTATTATAATTTTTTATTAAATATATAACAACAAAAGAAATAAATTGTTTTGGTGTAACAACTACCATCAAATAAAAAATGATAACACCTCAATGAAAAATTATCATCAAACATCTTATTGTGTTATTATGAGACTTGTAGTTACATGTATTGAATTGTTTGCGTTAGAATTTTGTATCTATTGGATCTGTAACATTATTTAGAGTTTGTACTTGACTTTTGTTGATCGTCATAGTATAACAGATTTTTAAAGGAAACTATCTTCTTTTTAGGATGAATGGCCTCTTTCACAAATATTCAATTCTTAAATAGTGTTTTTCTTTTCTTTTTTTCTTTTTTTGCCTTTTAGGGTGTGTTTATTTGAATGTGAAATAGGGTAAATGAAAAATTTTGGAGAGAAAATGAGAATGAAAACTTTTTTAGAGTGTATTTGATTGGGTGGGGAGGATGAAAAATAAATGGTGGAACCCAGGTGTTTTCCCCCCTGGCCCACCAAAGAATTTTCTCTCCAAAATGAAGAGAAAACTGAAGAGAGAGATTTGACATCATTTTTGGACGAAAATGCCCATGTACAATTGCACCTTCACCCACGTTACATTACTTCACACTTTTTTTTCTTTCGTTTTTTCCTATGTTACCTGCCATTTTCTTTTTTTCTTTTTTTTGGGCAGGCTTGTCTAGTATTTTTTTTTTTTTAGATGTGATTTTTTTTTTTTTTTATGGATATGATTTTTTTTAAAATAAATTTAGGTGATTGATTTTTTTTTTTTTTATCACTTTTCGAGTTTTAATTGGGCATCATTTTTTTAATAAGGGTATACGCATAAATTTATATAAACTCACTTTTTCCATCCCTCTATTTTTCCACTCTCAACCAAACAAAAATGAGGGAAATTAAAATCTTTTCTATCCTCCCACTTTTCTATCCTCTCCCCATTTTCTATTTTGCCACTTTTCCACTCCTCCAACCAAACGAAGCCTTAGAGATTGAATTTGTAGCTCTTTGTCATCGTTCATTCATAATGGATCTTTGTCTTAATCTTGCACCTCTTGTTATTTCAATGTTGTTCAACTATTTTAAGCAAAAGGAAAAGTTTATGCCAAAAAACTATTAATTACTAGGCTCAAAACACTTGAAAACAAATTTATTATGAAATAAATGCACACAATTCAAGCAGATGAGTTTGTAATTTGCTATCAATTTTTATGTAAAATGAATGTATGACCATATTGGTACCTTCAAATGTTCATTGCTTATATGGTCTATTGTAAGAATAGTTGGTTCTTGAATAGAAATTCTTTGTCTTTTCTTGGCTGAATCTATAGATCTTGATTAAATATATAATTGATCTTCATTTTAATTTTGTAACTCTTGTTATTTCAGCATTGTCAACTATTTGACCCAAAAATAAAAAAATAAAGGCAAACAACTATAGTATACACAACCAAACTAACCATATGTATATTTGAAAGACAAATCAAGTGCATCTAAAGTGTAAAAAATACTTGCCTGTAGGTCAGTGGTGGTGGTGATGCCTCCCATGTCTTGTATATCTCTAAAATAATCAACAAATGATTTTCTTATACCTACATAAATAAGATTACTCTGAAGAAAAAAAAAAAAAAAAATGAGAGAAGACTAAATAAAAATAAAATAAAATTCAATTGTATTTGAAGACATAAAAGTAATTTTATTATTTTACTTTAAAACTTACTTTCTCATCAAGTAGCACCAAATCAAGACTCATAAGTTCATTATTTGCTTTATTATTAAGTACTTCCCATATTCTTGTGATTCTTACTCTATATTCCAATTGTCTTTTTCAATGTCAAGTTCATGATAAAACATTATATAAAAAAAAAAAAAAAAAATCAAAATCAAAATGTTATAAAAAATTTATCATCAAATTAATATCAAGATTTAAAAAGTATAGTGTTAATGTAAGTAATAAATAAGAGATGTATTCCCCTTTTCTTTATATCGTGGTAATGTTGAAGCTACTCACTTCAATGGAGGAAAGTTCCTCCACAGATTGATATTGTAAGCTATTAAAGTAAAAAAAAAAAATTATGTGTGTGCATGTGTATAATGTATGTCAGTCTATAACAACTCTTAAAAGATTTTTTTTTTTTTTTTGAGAAACCAACTCTTAAAAGATGAGTTGTTGTGGTTGATTGTGTTTTCTTCTACCAAAATATCATTGAGTTTATTCTTCTAATCTAAGAGTCATGAATAATAACCCAAAAATAAGATTTTCCTCTAAATCAAAATTGAGGCTAATATGAACCCAAAAAAAAAAAATTGTTATTAACAATTTATCATTGAATTAATGCTAAAAAGAAGATTGTCCTCGAAATCAAAATTAAAGGATGAAAACTACATATTACCATTGGAATTCATATATGATATACAAAATTGGAACCCACTTTATCTTTGTAGTTAAATAAAATATTTAATATTAATAAAAATAAGGGAGATCATGAGAGAAGAATTATAAAAAGAAAAATCTCACATGCACATACTACATTTCATAACAAAAAAATTTATATGTTATACAAAATAATATAAAATCACCTCTAACCATATTTAATGATTGATTCTCAAACTATAAGCATATAAATTGGATAAAACTTAAGGAAATTAAGTTTAAAAAAGACAAAACAAATATACAAAATCTATTCAATTTGATGACAAATACATACCTCTGCAAGGTTGTTGTAGGTAGAAAATTGTATGGTTGGTAGTAAAAAATCATAATTTTATCATATATATATATATATATATATATATAGACACACACACACTTCAAGTCGAAGAAGCTGATATGAACAAAAAGTCTCCGCGTTGAAGAAGTTCATATGAAAAAATTGTGCCATGATGAGAGGAAATAGTAAAATCTAAATTAATGTCTAACATAAAATTTGTAGATAAAAAAAAAAAAAAAAAAAAAATTGAATTCCACGCAACTAATCCAAATTTTTTTAGATAAAAGGACTCATGTTTATCAATTAAAGTAGGCCTCATGTATATGAGTATATCAATTAATCAGGAAAAAATTATACTCCACAAACTAATCTGGAATTTTTTTAGATAAAATGCCTCATGTATATCAATTAAAGTAGGCCTCACGTATAAAATTAATCATAACTCTATATTAAATTTTGGTGTTTATCCAAAGAATAAAAAATTGAAGGGAAAAAATAGTTTGATATAACAAAAAGATTGCATTTTTTTTTTATAACATAAAATTTGCATGTTTTGTTAAAACACTGAGGAGAATTTGATGAAAACAAATAAATTAGAAAAGAATTATATCTTTTTTAAAAAAATTCCTTCAATTTGGTGAAATCATATGGCGTCGTAATCACGGTTTCTAAACCCAACTTTTATTATATAGTATATAATGTAAAATATTTTTTTATTTATTTATTTTAGAATAAGAAAGACTATCTAAGTTCATAAGTGCACCCATTAGATAAAAGTTTGGTTTTATATAAAACTAGTCGCTAACCCGTGCGATGCACGGGATAGTTTTTAAAAAACATATTGCTTAGAGAAATAATCACTTGAAACAAATAAGAATTCACCTCTACTTACAAATAAGAATTCACCTCTACTTACTATGGCTCAAAACATACTATGTAAGTATAATTTTATTTGAAATGTAATCAAACATTAAAGGAAACTAAACAGTTGTATATCAATTATTGCAAAATATCTAGATGAACAAAAAATATATAATAAATGAATGCTTAGGCAAATATTCCATTTAATATTTTTTGCTTATTCATCTTTTGACTTATTTAAAAAATATATATAACTAAATTCATATTCTACATAAGCACAATATAAAGGAAGAAACTCATAACAAACTTTAGGGATAATAATTTAATGATTTAACTATTTTTAGAGATAATTTTATAACTAAATTCATACAAATAAGTTATAAACACTCCCTCTCTCGAAAACTTTAAAAACTACTATTCAAGATAAGCAAATAAAGATACAACAACTACCAAAATAGCTTTCACATAAATATTTTGAAATTCCCAAGGTCTTTATACACAAAGGCAAAACAAATCTCCAGTGTACAACTCCTAATCTCCACTTGAAAATATTATCTGCAAAATAAGAGAATCCAATCCTAAAAAATAATTCATTTAGAAGGAGATAAAAGGAATCAATGTATATTTTCTACTGTTAATGGAGGCTTGCAATTAGTATGCACTTCCCTCCCTTTACCACTCATCTGAAACAATGGGAAGAATACTTTACATAAATCTATGAACTGCTTATACTCAGGAGATAAAGCAATTATGAAAGATACCATTTATTTCAACACACACACACACAAAAGAAGAAGAAGAAGAAGAAGAAGAATCATAACGAATCGAAAAGCAAGCAATATGGATGGCTTAGGGATGATGATCCAATATGTTTTGAAAATATTGAACATCAATGCAAGAACCTATGCGTGACTTTCATTAAACATTACATTTATCATGAATTCTATCCAACACATGCTAGAAACTTTTAATTCAAAAACTTTTCACAACTAAAGAAAATCAAATATGACTACAAATGATGTGAAAAAAAATTTAAAACTTTATTAGCAAAATATATTAAAAAACAAACATAGGCCAAATACAATAGAAACATATAAGGAACTTCATTAGCACAACTTTCCAATCAAAGCACAAAAGCGTATGAAAATAAAGAAAATGCTAAATGTACTACTAATTTTACAACAAAAGGCTTAGACAACTTACTTCAATGAGCAATTGAAGGAGCGGCATTTCATAACTTTGTACAAATGAATCATTCTATCCACTACAATGACAACTTCAAATTCTAAAGCATCATCCAAGATGTTGGATTTGTGAATGTAGTATTATACAAAATATGAATGATTCCAATTCATGGGCAACTAAAAAGGCCTAATAGATGCATCTAATGAGGGAAACATGAAAAGAAAAAACGTAAGCTCGAATTTTATTTGTCTTAGTCAAATGAGTTCGATGTTGTTCTAGACAGAGAGACTTTCAAAGGACATTACAAACCCCAAGAAATTGCACATTGGAGATGGTGAATTTAAAAAAAATAATGTATGATATAGGTGGAACATTTTGAACAATGAATTTCATGATTTTATCTTCTCATATAGTTGGTTCAGCCACAAAAATATTGCTTCACATGCATAGGAGGGGATGCGGTGTTTAACTTCATTGGTAAAGGAACAATGTTAGCACCAAATCACCCAGATCTGGAAAGACAAATAAGACTCTAGTAGAAAAAGAATTTATTGGCACAATCACAATCCTTAAAAGAAGAAATATAGAAAGAGTTTCTCTATTCCTGCTCCAAAAAAGCAATCTTTAAGCTGCAGAGTCCCACTCCATGGTCAGAAACTCCATGCATAAACTCGCTACTAGATATAACTATCAAACTAATGGTTAAAAAAGCCTATCAAACTAATGCTTAAATAGAGACAAATAGAAATGCATATCATTAATAAAGACATAAAACATAAGCTAAGACAGGCAGCAGGAACATTAAAAAATCTTATCAGATTAATATGAAATTGAAGTATTCTAAACATAATATACAAAGTTTGAGAAAAATGATTTGGCAATTTTTCTTTTATTTGAATCTTAAAATATTCTCCTATCTTAAAGCCAAAAACAGTTCCAATTATAAGACATCACATAAAGGAATCATGGATGAAAAGAAAAGATACCAAGTGTCAGATTAATTTGAAGATAACTATTATAAAAATAAAAAATAAAAACAAAAAACAAAAGAGTCAGCAGTGAAGTTGGATAGAGAAAATTAAACATCTTAGACTTCTAAAGTGAGCAAGCAGAGGAGGCATCCAATTCATATTCATTTGAAGGCCCAAAATGTCCCAACTATAAATGAAGCAAGGTGAAGGTAACTGTTGCTACCATTTTGAAATAAAAAAGGTAATAATTTCAGTTGCTCAAGTCTTTGCAAACAATTAAATGTAATTGTTCATGAGAGAGGGCCATAGATCATATTAGTTTTATGCTGACTTTAAAAGGGGAAGGTGAAAGAAAAAAAATCAGAAAAATTCAAAGAAAAGACAAAAGAAAAGAACCAATTTATCTTAATTAGATACAGATCCAACCACAATTCTTCCAGCATACAGTCTAAATGCATAAGTATAGAGAATAAGGACATTTTGGAAGTAGTTTGGTCATAACTGGCTAGGTTAACAGCATTTACTGTAGCATTTTGTGCTACATTAGGGCCAAGGCTAGTCCAATAATTTTCTTAACAGATTTGTGAAGGACATAATAGTTTACACTCATGATTCTTGAATTTGAATTCAGTCAGCTGTTCAACTCAAAGTTTTGTTGATCTGGGTAAAAGTGACTTAGAATAATTAATAATATGTACAATTCCCCTACTAAATGGCTAATTTGTCTTTAGTTGTGCATGCTTAAATATCTAAAGAATTTAAAGAATGTAGATGTCAGTGGTACTGAACTCTTAACTTCCAAGGATTTGTTCACAAATGATGGAAATATTATACCTAAGCACTTATTATCTCTAACTAATGCATAAATCATTATGAAATTTGTAATTCTCATGCCTATAGTGGTTCTTTTTTAAGAGAACCATCTATAGCTCACAATATCAATGGAATAAGAATAACAGATTATAAAAAAATATAAATTATGCAGTAAACAAAGAAGGCACCATATTAACAATCAAAGTGAGTATTGGCTTTGCAATGCCCCAATTTATACTATCTTCCCTTTGCCTTGCTCTTCTTTTTTTTTTTTTCTTTTTTTTCTTTTTTTTATATCAATTAACACATGTCAGAACAAAGAAAAAATAACAAAATTGAACTTTATGTGATATACCAAAACATTAATAGTGAAACTAAAACAAATCCAAATATTTTATTAATAGTGAAACTAAAACAAACCCAAATATTTAATTAGACTGCAAAAAGGAGAAACTCAATACAGATCAAACCAAAAAAAAAAAATCCATCTTTGTTTCTCATAAAAGACCTTAAAACACAACAAATTTTTCCAACATACTTAAAATATGTCTTTACCTGCACATCACAGGGTCCGTTTGTATCCTTATGGCCTGCTTAATCTTGATGAGTAATGCCTCCCTAAAATCCAAAAAACCCAATTTTAATTTCTTTACAATTAAACCTGATAATAATCAAGTAATTGAATAGTTTTGTGACAAAGTGTACCTGTAACATGTATGTGACAGTTAAAAAACAACAATGAGTGCAGAACATAAATCAGAATATACTGAAATTATCATACACAATGAGTCAAGATTAATGAACGCACATAATATCAAAAACAACAATGGGTGCAGAACCTCTGTGTGGATGATCTAGAAATCCACCAAGAGGAATCACTGCAATCCATATCAATCAAAGAAAATTTAAATTTGAAAATGAGACATGCGTATTCTGTTTGTGCAATCCACCAAGACTTAATTTTTTGTCATTATAAAATCGCCACAAAATGCAAAATAGCAGCAGCCCCAACATAACATTCTACAGTCTAGCATATAAAAAACCGAAAGATTATATTACCCATTAAACTTGTTTACTGTTTCTTAAGGTACAAAACTAACTTACATTTACAATGCCCATATAATAGATTATAGAAAGGGAAAACCAATGTAAGATAAATACAACAAAAAATACCATACATCAAACCAAAACAAACCCAGAATCAAAACCAAATTAAAGAATCCTAGGAAAATAAAAATCCAATAAAAATTGCATTAAAAAAAAATTCAATACCAGAATTCTAATCATTCTTCTTTGGTATAACTCTGACAACAAAGGAAGAAGAAGACGTAGAAACTCTACAAAAAACAAAAAATCAATTAAGAGGAAAGAGAAAGAGGAAAAGAAGCACACCACAAAGCAAAGATCGGGTTTTCTGAAGGACGGCTCAGTCGGCTGGGTCGGACTAATGGACGGGCTAGGAGGCGATCGTGGAGGCCACTTTCGCCTTCAACGGTGGCAATGTCAATAGCCCCGGTTTAGATTAAGCCCGCTTCTTTAGAAAGGCGAGAGATAAAGACTGGTGGTGGTTTTGGGTTGTGGAGAGAAAATTGATAGTGAAGATGGGCATAGAATCGGCTTTGAGAGAGGAGAAATTTTTTGTTGTTGTTAGATTCAGAGAAAGGCGAGAGATAAAGACTGATGGTGGTTCTAGGTTGTGGAGAGAAAATTGATAGTGAAGATGGGCAAAGAATCGGGTTTGAGAGAGGAGAATTTTTTTTTTTTTTTTTTGGTATTATTGGGTTTTATGTATTATCGGATTTTAGTATTAAAAAAAAATCAAAATCAAAATTTTTGCTTTTATTTTTTAAATAATGCTAATGTGGAAAATTGTGGTGCTAGCAGAGGCTTCGGTTATATATATATATATATATATATTATAAATATAACTGAAGCCTTTAATTTTTTTTTTTAAATTCTTTTTTTGGTGTCACGTAGGCTTCTAAAAATCTAGATTCTTTCAAGCCATTATTATAAATTTTTTTTTTTACTTTTTTGTTTTATATATAAAATCAAGAAGATTCATTGTTTATTAGAATAATACAAGCCAAATTTCTTTTAAAAAAATCATAATTAAATTATGTTAAAATTTTCTTAATAAATATTAATTTAATTATGCATGTTATTATTTTACTGATTTGTTTTATTATTTATAAACATATATATATATATATATATATATAGTATCCATTTGTATCTGCGTTTGCGGATCCACATTCGCGTTTCTTTACCTTTTTTTTTTTCCCAGCCGCATGTTTTGACTTTTCAGTAGTGAACAATGCACCCGTGCACTGTTCACGGATCCCACAAAATTTACTTTTCAGCAATTTTTTCATTAAAAATGGGTCCCACGGCACTATTTACACATTTAAAAATTATTTTACTAAAGTGTTTTCAGTTTTCAATTTTTAGTTTTAGCAAAATAAGTTCTATCCAAACGGACCTATATATTAACTATAATAATGTTTTTGGATAAACTTTATTGTGAACCACACAAATTAATGAGTAGTTAAATAAATAACTTTAGCTTAGTTTATAAGGGAGAGATATATTGTCTTACTTACCTAACATGAGATGAGATGATGGCAGCAAGTGTTGCTAATTGGAATTACGGTTGGCCTCTTTACTCTTACCAAGATGCGGCTCAAAAGCCATCACAGTCCAAATTTGTCAACCTTAATTTGTGTCTTCTAATTTGGTTTTCTTAAAAAAATTGGTTACTTTAAAAAAAAAAAAAAAAAGTTTTTAACTTCCTTTTCACCGCTTGTCCCCAAAGATATCCTAATCAAGTCACGTGTAATAATATTCGTTTATGGATAATTATCTTCTTAATTCTTGTTAGATCTAATTTCCTAAGTATAATCATCGACGTTAATATTTTTCATGTCATGAGTGCTTCTTGCCCAATAGGCAATAGCGACCCCCAACCCAAATGCTATATGTATATTCTCTCCATTATGAGCAAACGTATGTCTTACTTACTCATATATATATATATATATATATAGAGAGAGAGAGAGAGAGAGAGAGAGAGGTAGAGTTTAGAGAGAGTTGAATTCGAATTTGTAAAAATAGAATCTAATTTTGGACCATGTGTTTAAATTTATGTGAGGACTATACTAGAATTATCCACTTAAGTTTGTGTCATGTGTATGCTTATTTTTTTTTTTTTTGTGTGTGTGTGTCAAGTGAGTAAATGGGTACAAAATACTAAGAATCTAATATTAATGAATTTTTTAAAAAAATCACATATACTCAATAAAAATCACCACACAACAAAAATTACCACACATTCTACCTTATTAAAAATTACAAAAAAAGAAATGATCATAAATAGTATTAAATTTAGGTAAGAATTTTAATATGCTACTAATTACGTTTACTTTTTTTTAAATATAATTTGACTAATTATTTATATTTTTATGATAAAATTAAATTGTGTTTAATTTTAAATGTATCTATATGTATGCATGTGTTACATGCTATTTGTTTTTTTTAACAATTTGACTAAATATTTATATTTTTATAATAAAAATTGTATTTAATTTTAAATACATTCATGCATTTGCATGAGTTATATGCTAGTTATTAATAATAATAAAAAGTAAGAGATAAATCAATGTGTCACTAACTTAAGAGTTTAATAAAGCTCTTTTTGCTCCCTATTTTAAGAAACAAATGTTTTTCGTTTAAATTGATAAAAATAAAACAAAAAACCATGAATAAGTGAATAACCTGCTGTCAATTTGTTTTCCAAGACGTATCAGTTACTCTTGAAAATATCATGTTTATAACTTTGTCCCTTTTATTTTTGTTTTCATATATAATTCTTAGAAACTATTTTTTAAAATACAATAAAAAGCACTTAATTAACCTCAAAGTAAGCACCAAATTGGAACATCCTCATTTGAATTATAATTTTATACCATCATATAATTACCACGTAGATCTATTTTGACTTGGCACAACTTGGGTTTGGTAAACACTAAACAACACAACAATAACTTATATATAGAGAGTATTTTGCACTTGAAGACTATTTTGACCTACGTTACATCACTGTCAAATCTGTTTTGTTAGTCTAACCCAATTAAGTTAATCCATCATAATTACTTTATACACAAAAGATAGCCATGTTCATTCATTCTTGACTTTATTTGTCTCTCTCTAATGGGACTTATCCAACTACTGTTATTGATAAAATGGTATATTTTCATTGACCATGTGAGCGATGCGATGACTATATGATTTTCTTGAGACAATTCGTGTAATCTGTCTTTGATTATTATAATTATAGGGTATAAGATTGCTTTTGCGAGAAAGGGTACTTTATTATTTGTCAAAAGCACGAGGAATGCACATTTGAATCGTAATTTTACATCAACGTTTGAAAATGAAGCATATATAGAAGAACCTTTGAGATAGTATGTGTGCATTATGTTTATGTAGCTTCAACAAGCTCGACAGCAAAATGCCAATTCCAAATCTTCATATTCTTTCCTCGTCATAATTTAACTATAATATTAAATGCACCTCTTACTTGCAATTTCCGATATGGATTTACATTTTTTGTACCTTTTTTTTTCTTCACATAATAGAAGGTAATTATCTCTCATCTTAAGCAACCTATTTACTCTAGATTATGAGGTGGTATATCATGTAACTGTTATATGAGGCTCACTAATGTGTGAGACATCGATGTTGTAAGAGAGCATGTTGTATACAATGGGTACAAGATATTATTTCACCTATATTATAGGTAATAGGTGATATAAATTCCTAGTATTGTAAATTAAACTAGTTAACCCAAATGTCTCACTAATTCTAAAACAAAAAGAAACTTTACCAACTAATTTAGCTAATGCATGGGTTGCACTTAGTTCAATTAATAAAATCCATTTTTATTGAATAAGATATTTGAGGTTTGAACCTACCTATAAAAAAATCAATTGATATCTTACCTAATAGTGAAATGCAAGTATCATGAAACAGATGTCATAGATTTAATTAAAAAAAAAAAAAAAACTAATTTAGCTAATGCACAACTTGCTTTTTTCCTTTATCTTTTCCCCGGTTGCTCCCGAAACACCTATTCAGCTAACAAGTAGAGAATAGAGAGTTGCAAACTTTCAATTCCTATTTTCCCAACAATTGCAGGCCCAATCCAAAATAGGATAACTATTAGACTAACATCAGCCTTAACTCAAAATATATCTAAAGTTTGAATAGAGGGCCCAAAGCCTTTTAGCCCAGATTTAGTTTCCAAGCCCACATTCGAAGAGAAACAAAACAAGATTAAAAGTAAGATGCTCCAACCTCCAAGTTCGAAAGTATACTTTTATAAAAATTGATCGGGCCTAAAAGCGTTAGCATCGGACTATCTAGCCCAGCTAAAGTTTGCCTAAATAACTAATACATTAAAAAGGCAATAGTCAAAACTAGCCTTGAACACGTGCTAATGTGTGTGCTCAAAAATTCTTCAAATTTTTTATTTTATTTTATTTATTTACTTTTTGTCTACTAATACTTTTCATTCATTAGGGATTACTACATTTTCTCCCCAAGACATTTTTGTAATTAGAAAATGTAGTAATTTATGAATTATAATAAATGAAAATTATTAACCTTTACCAAAAAAAAAATAAATAAATAAAATAAAGAGCCTTTAAGCATACACATCCATAACAAAAATTTCAAATGCCTAAAAATTAAAAATTAAATAAGAAAGGCTCTCAAGTTTTTTTTTTTTTTTTTTTAATAACAAGAGTTATCCAGTATTTTTTAATCTTAAAAGTAGCAACTTAGTCCTATAATGTAGCCACTAAGTAGAAATTCATAACAAAAATTTCAAATGCCTAAAAAATAAAAAATAAATTAAATAGGAAAGTTTGTACACGTTGATTTGTTTTTTGTTATCAAGTTTTTTTCTTTCTTTTAATAAGAGTTATCAAATTTTTTTTTTTAAATCCTAAAAGTTAGCCGCTAGTACACATCCATAACAAAAAAAAGTCAAATGCCTAAAAAATCAAAATTAGTGAAGCTAAACCGTAGGAGTTTCAATTAATGAATCTAATGTAGAATTACAATCCAACAAAATTATTGACATGCAACCCCTTAAAAAAATACAAAAAAGAAAGAGCGTGTATTAAATATAAGAAAAACAAACATTAAGGGCCCGATTGGTTAGAAGAGTGGAAAAGTGGAAATATAGAAAATTAGTAGAATGATGGAAAAGTAGAAGAATAGAAAAGATTTAGTTTTCCCTCTTGTGTATTGGGTTAGAGGAGTGGAAAGGTGGGAGGGTGAAAAACTCATTTGTTTGATTGAAAAGAAAAGTGGGAGGATAGAAAATATAGTTTATATAAATTTGTAAAGTTGTGATTTACAGCTATGTTTTATGTTGGCTTTATTCCATGACAAAAAGTGTTGTATTTGCTTTAATTTTGTTCCTTGTATTTTGTGGGATTTTATTGTATTAGGTTTAGTATTAAGTTGGTGAAGAATCGAGTATATATTGAATGAATAAGTGGATTTCGCGAGTGTCTCGCAAGAAGCCTACTCGCAAAAGAGCCACGTGAGAAGTACATGCTGGAAGTTGAAGAGTCGTGCTAAGCTGTCAGTTTCGCAAGTGTCTCGCAAGAAGGGCCAACCCGCGAGATACTTGTGAAACTCTTTGCCTAGAGGATTTTAAGTGTGACTTTCTTACCCTTTACCCTTACTATACATACTCCCATTACCCACAAAAGTATGAGAGGCCATTTAGAGAGAAAAATCCTAGATAGGTTTTTTACAACACACACACCCATCTTTTAGAGAGAGAGCTACTCATCCTTATAGATAAATTATTGTAGTCTCTTCTACTTCCTTCTCCTATTGCCATACCTTGAGAGGAGAGTTGCACCCAAACACAACCTACACCTATTCAGAGTGTAGAGAGTGTTTTGGAGTTTGAGAAGTTTTAGGGATTTGTCAAAAGAAGCCAGTGAGGCTTGGTGGATGCTATTGGGCGCATTGTAGGATTCAGAAAGTTAGAGAAGTCCGTTAGTAGCAGGAGCTTGAAGGTCTCAAGTACATTGGGTAGACTAGGCTTGAAGGGTCTTTTGTTATTTGTGTACTCTAACTTTATTTTCTAGTGGATCAATTTTAACTTAGAGGGTCGCAGAGAGGTTTTTCGCTGAGTTCTTTGGTTTCCTCTTCGATAACATGTCTCAATGTTATCTTATGTTTGCATCTCTCTTCCCTACTCTTAAACTTTACTTTATATCGTTGATAATGGATGAATATGGCTTAGGGTAGCATTATCAGTTGTTTGCGCTCATTTACTCTTATTCCGCACTTAGTCTAAGTTAGAGTAAAAGCAATATAGCCGTAATTTTAATTTGGCGGTCTAAACAAGCTCTTGTGTTTTCACATAGATTTGAGCTTTCAATTTGTATCAGAGCGGGTACACTTGTTTTGGTTTCATTACCAAAGTGTGATCCTTGACCCCTTGTGTGTTTTGCCATGGATAGTGCTTTGTATGCTTCTATGGATATTGTTGATTGTAACATGCCATGTGTTTGTAAAAATGCCTTTATAAATGTTAATCCACATAATTGTGATGACATGTTACATGAATCTATGGGTGTTGTTGATGTTCCAAATGTCAAACTCTTAAAGAAAAAGGCTAAGAAGTTTCATGAGAATTTCAGCAAGTTAATTTGTGAAAATGATGATTTGATTGTTAAGCTCAATGAATCCAATAAATTAGTTGAAAAGTATAAGAAACTTGATGAACATTCTCTTGAAAAATTAAAGGAGTTTGAATGTTTGAATATGGACTTGGATGTTAAACTTATTTTGTCTAACAAACTTGTTGATGATCTTAAATGTGAAAATGAATCTCTTAAGATGCATGTGAAGTGTTCGATTACTGAACCTACTGCTAAAAAGGAAGAAAATCTTTGTTGTAATCATGTTGTGTTGTCCAATTTTGTGTCTAGTATGAATTCTACCTCTAAAGACAAATTGGTGTACATTCCTCCACACAAAAGAAACCAAAAAGTGGAGAGAAAGACTCTTAAGCCTAAGACTTCGTTTAGGTCTCATCCTAGGGATTTGAATGGATCTAAGTTTGTTCCTACTTGCTACCATTGTGGTGTGATCGGTCATATTAGACCACAATGTTCCATGTTGAAGAAAGAGCAAAACCATGCTGCTAGATCCCTCCCTAAAAAGCCTAGTGGACCTAAACCCATTGTTTGTCACCATTGTGGCGCCTTTGGTTATCTAAGACCTCATTGCTCTAAGTTTGAAGCTCTTAAAAGAATAAAAAGAAAAGAGAAATTTGAGCTTCTTAGAAGTTGCACTTTGCAATCAAAATCGGACTTAAGGGAAAATGATAAGTTGTTGAAGAAAGTTTTTGATGTTCTTACCTCCTTGTCTATGTGCATCTCCGGTTCTCATTCTTCCAGCCCTTGTCTCACTTCTCATGAGACACTCATTCCAGACAATCGTTCCGTTTGGATGAGGAAGGGTTCCTATGGTTGAGCTTATGCTCTTTTGGTCATTGATTTAATTCTTTCGATCTTTGTAGGACTTTTTATGCATTAGATGCTTCATTGTCATGCATTTGTGCATCATGCATTTCTTTATATGCATTGTTTTTGTTGTTGTTGTTGACCTTTCCTTTATGTATCTATTTTATGTGTGTAAAAATCCAAAACTACATAAAAAGTGAAAAATTCAAAAAGTTTGATCATATATGTTTGAGCACATATCACATGTGAGTTTGGCCTAGTACATCCGTACTTATAGCGTAGTGCATTTACGAGCTTAGCTTGTTATGCATATTTTCTAAGTGTGAGCGACATCTAGAAATCTACATTTTGATTGTAGTAAATAGATCTTCAAGCTTGTCATGAATGATTGTTCAATAGTCTTGCTTGATCTTGATATATGAGTAGACTTATGCCTATATATCTCCTCACACTTTTTTTTTTCCTTTTTCAAAGAGCTCTACAAATGTCAATCTCGAAAAGAGATTTTGAGCTGAAAAAGTTGTCGCACATACTAGTATTTGATAAGGAAAAAGGGAAAGCGACTTGTATTAAAATGTATGGTGCCAAAACAAAAGGCTCAATTGTCAAAGTTCTTTCAAACTGTTTATGGCATCACTTCTCAAAATTTTGACTTGTTTTGATCAAAAGTATGAAAAATGGAAGTAAAATGAAAATCTTTCAATCAATTGTAATCACCTTGGTGAGGGGTCATATATGTTCATTTCTACAAGTGAGCTAAGTCACTTGACTTCATACTAGTCGTGCATAACTTGATTGAATTGATCATTGAAGTTTCATACTAGACTATAAACTAGTTCATACGTGATCCACACACACAATACACAAGCCTAATGTTCAATGAATGCTTATTCCATTGTTGTGATTGTATATGTTCAAATGTGATGTATGTGTACTCAATCATATGTGGATCAAATAAAAAATATTTCTGTTCTTTTTATTTGCTTTTGGAAATGATTTGTATCACTCATATTTTTCAAAGTTTTTCAAGTTGATTTTATGTGAAAAACATGTTTTCTGGGTGTTTTCGTGAGTCATTTTGCGAGTAAGCTTAATCAGTAAGTTTGGACAGAGAGTTTCGCGACTTTTTCGTTACTGTTTCGTGAGTAAGGCTTACCCACGAGTTACCGACGAAAATTCCTAGCTTCTTGCGAAAATTTCCTGATCAGCTTTTTAATGGGCATTTCATAGGAAATTTGTTTCAAACTTCTCCCATCTTCTCCCAAACCCCTATTTTTATGTTTCTATATCAAAATCCAACTAAATTCAACTATTTGTCATTCCATTAACATCTCTAAGGCAATCTTTAACTCTTTTTATTGATTTTGATCCTTATATTATGTTTTTAGGGGTTTTATGTTCATAGTTGAAAATTTCTCAGTGGGGGTTGGAAAACTTAATTTTTGTCAATCTTTTTTATTGGGTTTTGTCTTAAATGATGATTTGCTTTGGATGTTGGCACCTTGTGGCAAAAATAACAAGTATTTAGGCAAGATTTTCATATGTTCATGCATTGTTTAACATACATGTGTAGTGTGTGCACTCTAAGTTTTTGATAAAATGCCCAAATGACATTTTCTCATTGTTTTGGACTTTGATGAGTACCAATTTTTGGGGATTACCATGATTATGTATATTTATCATGTATTGATCATTGGTTATGTGTTTTACACACTTTGCCCCGTGAGTGCTTGCTCATGCATTGGTCATGCATCTCACATGCACACTAGATGCACACTAAATTCACCTTTACTGCACACACTCTGACACTTGACATGTTTTGCATTTACTCATACTAGTTAAGTCTTTTTAGACATTTTAGCACATATAACATGTTCTTGTGTCTATGTCATGCCTAGGTCTATATCATGTTCCATCATCCTTAGCATGTCATGTTTACTTTATGCTTTATAGTATTGTGTTTTTAAGATGTTTTATCTTTTGTTTGAGCTTCATTTTCTCATTCATCTTGCACCCCTCATGCATCATCTTTTACCCTTGTTCATATCTTCTTTTCTTTTCCTCCTTCCTCTTGATTCATTTGTTTATTTGTGACAAAAAGGGGGAGAGTATATTGGAGTGTATCATCATTTTTATATGACTCACGTGCACATTCTTAGAGGGAGAAATTCTACCTCATGCACATTCGTAGGGGGAGAAAGCCATAGGAGAGATGCATATACCAAGGGGGAGAAGACATTTTTTTTAATGAGAAAACCTTATTTTGTCTTGTTTTACCTTATGCCTGTTTTCTCATTGTTTTATAGTGCTTTGAGTTATGTTTAGTATCTATGCTTTGTTGCTCTTATCGCATCATGTTTATATGTTGGACATGCATACATCCTTATGCCATTATGCGTTTTTGGTTGCATGTTTGGATGATCATTTGCTTGTAGTAATCTCCATATGACTGTCATGTGTTTGATCAAGTTGCTCATATGTTTCACATCATGTTTACTTGATCAATTTTTACTTGTTACATTATACTTGTGCTTTTATCACTTGATTTACCTTGAGGGTCTAATGCGTTTTGTGCAAGTGTTTCAAGTTACAGGTATTTTGTTCCAAGTTTATTACAAGTTTTAGATTTAGGTGTGAGTGAGTTTTGTCATTGTTCCCAAACTTACGTTTAAGTCTAGAGTCTATTATAGAGTGTTTTGTCACGGAATAGCCAAAGAGGGAGATTGTAAAGTTGTGATTTACAACTATGTTTTATGTTGGCTTTATTTCATGACAAAAAGTGTTGTAATTGCTTTAATTTTGTTCCTTATATTTTGTGGGATTTTATTGTATTGGGTTTAGTATTAAATTGGTGAAGAATTGAGCATGTATTGGATGAACAAGTGGATTTTGTGAGTGTCTTGCGGGAAGCCTACCTGTGAAAGAGCCACGTGTGAAGCACATGCTGGAAGCTGAAGAGTCGTGCCAGGCTGTCAGTTTCACGAGTGTCTCGCGAGAATGGCCAACCCGCGAGATACCCACAAAACTCTTTGCTTGGAGGATTTTAAGTGTGACTTTCTTACCCTTCACCCATACTATACATACCTTTATTACCCACAAAAGTATAAGAGGCCATTTAGAGAGAAAAAACCCTAAATGGGTTTTCTACAACACACACACCCATCTTTTAGAGAGAGAGAGAGTTACTCATCCTTAATGAGAAATCATTATAGCCTCTTCTCCTTCCCTCTCCCATTGCCATACCATGAGAGGAGATTTGTACCTAAACACAACTCACACCTATTCAGAGTGTAGAGAGTGTTTTGGAATTTAGGAAGTTTTGAGAATTTGCCAAAAGAAGCCAGTGAGGCTTAGTAGATGCAATCAGGCATATTGCAGGATCTGGAAAGCTAGAGAATACATGACTCCGAGAAATCCGTTGGTAGCAGAAGCTTGGAGGGCTCAAGATCATTAGGTAGCCTAGGCTTGGAGGGTCTTTTGTTATTCGTGTACTCCAACTTTAGTTTCTAGTGGATCGATTTTGACTTGGAGGGTCGTGAAGAGAGTTTTCGTCGAGTTCTTCAGTTTCCTTTTTGATAACACGTCTCAGTGTTATCTTGTATTTGCATCTCTCTTCACTACACTTAAGCTTTACTTTATACTAGTCGTTAACCCGTGCGATGCACGGGAAAATTCAGAAAAATGTTCAAGAAATTAAAATTTTTTAATTCATCTTCCGCTACATTGATGAAAGCTATAAGATTAATTCATAATATTCATGTACTTAAGCAGCAAGTTTAAATGGTTAAATGTTGCAAGTTTAATGAATCCATAATCATAACCTCTCCATTTCAGACTTACAAAAGTAAATTTATGAATTTTTACTCCTCCTTGGCAAGCACAATTATTTTCCAATTAAATCTCCTTTTAAATAGTGTTTCTCATTATTGGTACATTTTGTAGTTGGAAAAGAGATATGCAAGTCTAATCTTTAGTTCCTATTGCAAAGTTACATGCTACTTATAATTTGTTTCTAAATATTTGGTGATTGATCTATTTAATGAGGCATGTTATATAAACTAATTCATTAAAAAAATGTCAGATGTTTCTTGAAAATTTAATTGGTTGAAAAGACAATCGGTGCTATTTAACAAATTTTCACTTTGAATTCATTAAATTTTATTAAAATGCAAAACCCCATTTAAGACTAACAGGTATTTGCTAAACTATCTAGCCATGCAACTATAAAAGTTGATAGTGTATATATTGTGTGCGGGAGTGTGTTGCTACTTCTCTATAAAATCTAAAAGGGAATAAAAACCAACATCAAAGTTGAATAAAAATTGTATCTGAAAACATAATATAAAAGACATTTCTTATTAACTCATATTCCAAAATTTTAAGGAACATCACAAATAGTTTAGTAGCTAAACATAACTTTTAGTAACTATAGCATTCAGCAAGAACTTTCAATATCTGGCCTACTTTACAATTTTCTTTTTCAATAAGTAGCCTAATTTACATACGTGACAGCTTAGCAACTGAGAGAAGACTTCCACTGAAACTTCTATGGCACCATCAAACCCCAAACTTGTCAACATGCGCTAATAGCCTTTGAGACATTTGTGACGCTTGCTCTTAACCAAAATGTTTCCTCTTTCCTTTAGATTCAATTTTTCCACCATGTTCTATAATAAGTTACATACAATCATCATAGAACTCCTAATCATAACTTGAGGCAAGTTTTCAAGAACTCCATAGAACTCCAATTTATGGTTTTCTTCCATGCTATCTATGTGTGGGAGTCCACCATCAGGTACACAATTCAATGTAAACATTCGTCTCTAGTCTAGAAAAAAAAAAGGGTAAATAATCATCAGTTGAATTATTTCCATTTAAAATAGATTTTGGATCCATGTTTGATTCAATAACTTAGGAAAAAAAATAATTAATAGGAGTTTCTTTGAATATGTTATGTTGAACCTATGACTATAAATAGAATCTAGATAAGATTTCAAAGAAACTACTACGCATTTACAGCTTAATATAAAGGAAAAACAGAAACCTTGAGATAGAAGACAAGTAGCTCATCATCTTCGTCTAAGTCCCCCCACATCACCATTCACATCCAGCAAATCAATACGAACTACAAATCACAAACATAGAAAACTCATCAAATTTTCCCCATAAGTAAAACAATAGTACAAATACAAAATAAGTTTGTCATTGTATCCTTAACATTGAAATAGTAAGCAACAGAAATTAATAGATTAGAGAGAGCTTTAAAAAAGAGCATCAAGAACTCTCATTTTCACTTTCATGTTTGTGTATTGAATTGATGTTAGTTACATTGAAAACTATACATAAAATAAAAACCCATAAACAATTTCATCTAGAATAAGAATTTTTTTTTTCAATTTTAACTAACAAATCAAACGGCAAAGCTATATCAAGGGAAGGAAAAGAATTGAAACAAAAACATACCAACAGACTACTTGGATGTTCATGGCCTTCATGTAGGACTTAAGTTGTTCATGGCTTTCTTGTTAGACTCAAGTTGGTTTCCTAGACAGTAAAAGTTTATAAAATTTTCACACTATTACACTCCCCAAAATTCTCCAAATTTGAAACAATATTCTAACTGCAAAATTTATGTACTAAAACCCCAATAACTTGCTCAAAATTTAAAAATTAACAAAATAAAAATTCTTTCATTAAAAAAAAAAAAAAAAAAACTTTTTGGGTAAACTCTATAAAATAAGCAAATTTAAGGGGAAGAGAGAGATTTATCGTGCACAAAATCCCTAAGAAACTCGAGCCTTGAGGAACTTACAACTAAAAATTATAAAAATTGAAACCCAAAAAAAAAAAAAAGTAAAAATCTCATTTAACCAAGCATAACATAATATTGAACTTCTCCAACTAACATACTACATATATAGTAGTACATTCTTTTGGAGCAAAAAAAAAAAAAAAAAAAAAAAAAAAAAAAAAAAACATAAGAAAGAACAAAGGAGAAAAAAAACTTCAAATGCAATAATTAAATTAAACTTACTACCAAAAAAAATTAAGGAAAAAAATAAACAATGAATAAAGAATCATCTGTAACCCTTGCTTAATGATGTACAACTACAAACATGGAAAAAAAAAATGAAAGCATCCACAACGAAAGAAGAAGTTATTACGGTTTTCTTCCCATATGAATGATGGTATGAGAGTTCCCAAATATGTTGGATTGAAATAACCAACACAAGTGAAATAGAATAGAATACCATAGAAACATCCTAGTAGAAATAACATAAAAAAATGCGTTTATTAGAAAAAAAACAAAGCTATAGTTCATTGCTTTGTTAAATCTCTCTAAAAAGAATACCTACCAAAACCTACAAAGTAATCCACAATTTGCAAATTAACAAAGAAAAATTCATAATTCACAAAGGTATCTAAAAAGAACCTTCACAATTGATTGTGCTTCCATTTACTTTTGCTTCACTTTTTTTTTCCTCAACACCCAAATAGATGCTCAATTAAAATTGTGAGAAGATAATCCAACATGCAAAACCCAAAAAAGTCTCTAAAAATCACAGATTTGGTCATCCATATAAAAATATATATAATAAAAAAATAAAATAAAAACTGTTGGATTAAGGGCATCAAAAAATAAAACAAAAACCAAATTATATGAAAAAAAAAAAAAAAAAAAATCAACACAAGCAACCAAAACAGTCACCAAAAACATTGACAATGATGACAAAATTAAGGACATCAAACCCGCTTAGAATTACCACGTTATGATTTTTTGTTGATGACTCTGATTCTTTCTTGCTTTCATTGGCAAGTAGAACTGGTCCTCATTGCATACAACCCCAAACCATAATGCACTCTCCAATATGTCCATTGATATATTTAAAAGTGCAACAAAAATTAACCCTGAAAAAAATTTAAAAACCTCAACTTTTTTTTTGATAAGTATACATAATAAGGATGATGTGCCCTTAATTTTATTAAAATACATAAAAGGAGGATGTGGAATTAAATCGTATGATTTGGGACCGGGCTCTATCTTCTCAACCGGACACATGATGCAACTGCATTAATTTATTTGTTTATTTTTTATGTTACACAATTTAGTAACTTCCTATTTATCATTCATAAGGAAATAAAATAAATAAAATTAAACATTAGATTACTCTGTTATCATCTTAAAAAAAAAAAACTAATAATAAAAAGAGTTCAAATTTGGCAAGGATTTAGTAATAATAATAAATAAATAAATCATCCAAATGATAGCTTAAAAGATTGAATAGCTCATTCGTGACCAAGAATTTAAACTACTGTGGCTTACTTGTTTGAAGACTGATATGCAAAGTATAACTACAGAATGATCGCTTCCAGGTAATTTAGGTGGGCACATACATTGATTGTCGATTAATGGATGAGAGTGTCCGTAAACTAATGATAAATGCAGCATGTATACTTCATACCAATGAGATTTTAATGCTGTAATACTTAAGATTTAAGAACCTTTGCTCCACAAAAACGTACTTGGAAGCATAAGCATCGTGTTCATCTCTTGTTTGAATAACTATAGGCCTTTTTGTTAGTTTCTCTACTCTATTATCAATTTATCATAGTGAATGTGGCAATACCTAAGTACGTGACAATTGATTAACATATGTAGTTAAGTGACAATTAAATCAATTAGACATTTAAATACATCCAATCAATGCACAATCATCTATATAAAATAGGAAATTAATATTATTGATTAAGGTATGGATAAAGGCTTCAGTACAATCCATAATGACCCTCCCACACAACTCAGCAAGTAGCAGAACTACCAAATTGACACTAAAGATAGATGTACATATAACAAATTCACACGTATTATGGCTACAGTCTAAGGTTCAGATTATAAACTATCCATTATAGGGTGAGGAGAATAATGTAAACCACATATGGAGATTGACTTGCAAGCTGCAGCTATTCAAAACAATGAATCTTGATATGTTCTTTCCTCACAGCCTGCACAAGGAAGGTGGAAAACATTCTTCCTCCAATCTCCTTGAAGTTGTATAACCTCTGCTTGATCCAAGCCTAATAAAAACAATCACAAATTGGGGTAATTTTTCTTACCCTAATTTTTAAGCTTTAGATAATGGCAACAACTAAAAATTCAAAAAATTGCAGACCACAAACTCAATACCCAAATAGAAAAACACAGAAGAATTAACCCTAAAAATTTTAAATATACATTGAAAATAAAATTTAAGTATACCTCAACTTGATATACAGACCTTGTAGCCGATGTAGATATTGACAGCTCGTACAGAGGAGGCAGCTAACAACTCCTTGCCATTAAAGTTGACGGTGGCCTTGAACTTAGGCCTGTGGTCAGACCAATTTTCCTCTCGCAAAAGGATACTGATAGGAAACAGAGTGTTGATTGAATTACTGAAATACAAAAGAGAGATCAATGCAGCCAATAATTGAAATTAGCAAAACCCATTATAGGGCTCGAAACCCATCAATCTAAGCTAATCATTCAGAATAAACACTCCCAAACGAAACATGAAAAAATGGCCCAGACCTGTGTGACTAAGAAAATGCAAAGGTGAAATTTTTGATGTAAATACCTGAAGTGAATCATCCACATTCTGTCTGTCAGTATTTCTGAGCTCTTCTTCAAATATATTGTTTTCTGATTCAATTAAATGAGGAGAGGAAGAGACGAAGGAGGGAAGAGAAAGCCGCAATTCTGAAGTTTTGAAACCATGAAAGATAGGAAGAGCAAAAGGTGGGGAAATATTGATGAGGTATGAAGGAGTGATTCACTTAAATAAGGAGAGGAAGAGACGAAGGAGGGAAGAGAGAGGTCGGCGTTGGAAAGCCGAAGGTCTGAAGCTTTGAAACTGTATTTGGAAGAGAGAGAGGTTGGCGTTAGTCAAGCTAAAGGTCTGAAGAAGAAGAAAGGGTTGGCGTTAAAAGAATAATAAAGGGTTGGGTTTGGGCTTTATGGTGGACAGCAATGTAATATTCATGTTTTGGGCTTTATGATGGGCATAATTGAAACTATAAAGATTGGGCTTTATTGTAAAGATATGGCTGGAATTTTATTTATTTATTTTTTTATATAGTATTTTGAAATTAGGGAAAAATTTAGTAAAAGTATTTTAAAATTATAAGAGAAATTCAAGGAAAAAAAAAATGAAAATGACATGGCAGCTGATGTGGCTCAATGGGAGCGTAGTAACATTAAATGCTACGCTTCAGCTTTTAGTAATATATAGATTGTTGATAATGGATAAATATGGCTTAGGGTAGTCTTATCGGTTGTTTGTGTTCATTTACTCTTATTCCGCACTTAGTCTAAGTTAGAGTAAGAACAATCTAGTTGTAATTTTAATTTGGGAGTCTAAGAAATCTAGCCGTAATTTCTTTATTATTATATATAATATAAATTTGCTGGGTAACAAACATTGTATGATACATATCAAAGGAAAAAAAAACAAAAAACAAAAAGAAAAACAAACATTGTATGATGCGTCTTGGCTGGGAAGAAAAACATGGGCAACAAAAGCCATCCATATAAGTTCAACAAAAGAAGAGAATGAGGGCAAGGAAAAAAAAATTTTTAAATAAAGAGAAGAGAAGTTGAGATTTACTAATGCTGTGAAAAGGCTGAAGAGAGAATTGATGATGAGAGTAGTGGGCTAGGTGAGAGCAAAAAGTCAAGGTCATTTTTGTCTTTCCAACTAAGCCAGCATTTTCATCCCTCTTTTCTCTCCATTTCGGAGAGAAAAGATTTGTGTGGACCTAGGTGGAAAATGCTTGGGCCCCACCTAAAAATTTTCTTTCCAACCTTCTAACCAAACACCACACAAACCCATTTTCCACCCTATTTTCTCTCCATTATTTTCCATCCACCCTATTCCACCCCTAACCAAACATACCCTAAATGGAAGGCAATGTTGGTATTGCACAGTTTGTGTTTGAATAAAAATCTTTTACTTAAAAAAAAAATTTAATAAAAATCTTTTTTTTTTTTTTTTAAATATTAAAAAACAATGTTTTACAAACAACCAAGACAAAAAACGTGGGCACTTTGTATCTTTTAAGTTAGCACCAATATGTAAATAAATTTTGATAGTCTTAATAGAGAATAAATATCAAAACTTGATAACCTAATGTGATATGCTTAAGGGGGTGTTTGGTTCGCTATGATGTGCCCTTAATGTGATACACATTACGATAATGTGTCATTAAGGCATTTGGTTCAATTGATTTTTTCTAACATTAAGGTACAAAGTACATCATATCACCTTAATCACATCACCTTCTTAAATAGGGTAACCTTGCATTACCTATTGTGTGAGAATATAATAATTTAGCAATTGACAAAACTACCTTTACTAGTAAATTTTTTTACAAAATTATCCTAATATAAATTTATCAAACCCTAGCCTCCTCTCTCTCATCAAACATTAGCCTCTCTCTCTCTTGTACCAAATTCAAAACCTAGTCTCTCTCTCATCCCATTCAAAGTTGAAACCCTAGCCCTTCTCTCTTCAGATCAATCCATGGCCATCTCTCTTTCTCTACCCCCTCCATCACAAACCACCATGGATTTCTCTCTCTCTCTCTCTCTCTCTATTTGTGAATTTTAAATCCTTTTCTTTCTTTTCTATTGCATTGTCTTCTCCGATTTGGTGGTGCTAGGAAGCAAGATGAAGAGATTGCCAAATCAGAGTGGAAATCTTAAGATTTGTGGTGGTGCAGGTGTTGGCTCGTGGAGGAGGTGATGAATGAGCTGGTTGGGACCTTTGTTACAATCTCCCATGGTGGTTTGTGTGATGGTGGTGGTGGTGGGAGGATTTGAGAAAATTTTGTTTGATTTGTCTTAGATCTGAGTTGTTTGGTTTGTGAGAAAATCTAGGAAAGTGAAAGTGGAATGTTTGGATTTTTGTGGTTATTTTATTATAAAATGGAGGATTGTAATTGTTTGGTTGATGAGAAAGTGAAAGAATTTTTTTTTTTTTGGTTTTGTTTTAGTTTGAGTTGTATTGGTTGTTTGGTCAGAAAGAAAGTAAATAAAAGTATATAAATATTTTTCAGTAGTAAGTTTTTGGTTACTTATAAAAATGTTTTTATAAAATTTAGTAAATTTATTTCAAGGGACATTTATGAAAATTAACTAAATAAATCAACATTACATTTTTGAAATGTGATGGAAATTTAATTAATGAACCAAACATTGTAATATTGCACTCCTTTAATCACATTACATGAATCTAGGATTATAAGAGTGGTAGCATTACACTTGATGTAGCATCAAGAGAACTAAACGCCTCCTTAATGTTTTGAACTTAGCAAAAGTAACATACCCAAATTCAACAAAAACCAACTGTGAATTGTGAAATCCTCGTCAATAGACAGACTGTAGTGGCTGTTGAGTGGAACAATTAGAAAAGATGACGATTGTGGTGTAGAGATTGAGAAACGATGGTGTAGAGAAAAAGAACATAGAATTGAGAGGAACTTAGGAAGAAACAAATTGAATATATTTGAACCTGAGGGCATGTTTAGTAGACTATAATATACACTATAATGTAATAGATATTCCTATGGTTTAGCTATACGTTATTTGGTTATGTAAGGTTGAAATTTATCAACCATCTTGTTGGCTTTATTCCATGCCAATTTGCTTGTAATTTAGCATTTAGTAACCCTGTATTTAGGTGGGATTCATGTAAGGGTAGTGTGTAAAGAGAGTGTGAAGAAAAAAACTCAAGTTTGTGCAAAGAAGCAGAGTTTTGCGGCTAGGACTCGTGGCTGACTCGCGACTGGCAAGCCGCCAACTGCAGGCACATAAGAAGCACACAGGGGAGCTGAAGGGTCGTGCCAGCTGTCGCACTACAGGACAAAAGTCCTAGGCTGGCCAGGCCGTTACTTCGCGACTTGAACTTGCGACTAGGATAGGCTGCGAGGCCAAGCCGCCAACCAGCCCTGTTTGGCAAAAACTGACTCTTCGTATTCCAAACACACACCACTATATATAGACCGTTATACCCACTAAATTGAGAGAGCTTCCAGAGAGAATTTTGGAGAGAAACCCTAGAGAAAAACAAGATTGATTCATCCACAATCTTTACCTTAAAGACTCTACAAATTCCTCTACTCTCTTCCTTTCCATTGTCATACCCTTGAGAGGTTCTTTGCCAAATCCTTATCTCACCATACCCACGTCTGTGAGAAGGTTTATTTGGTACTTTTAGGAAGCAGTTAGGAAGGAACCAATATACATTGGTTGATGCTATGGTCTAGTAGCGGAATCCAGGAAACTAAAGAAGAAATAGGTTTGGCGTAACCTCGTTGGAGCAAGAAGCTTGGAGAGTTTAGGTACTTGGGTAGATTAGGTTTGGAGGGTCTTCTGCTGTTCATGTATCCCAACTACATTCTTTAGTAGATTATTTCACCGCTTGGAGGGCGGCGGAGAGGTTTTACGCTGAGAACTTCGGTTTCCTCTTCGATAACACATCGTGTGTTGTCCGTGTGTTTGTATCTTCCTTCCCTTTATCTTTGCCTTATATTTACTGCTGTGGATGTGTTTATATTTGGCATAGATTAGTTATCAATTCTGTGATTGGCTTATGTTTATGTTCCGCACATTAATTGTTTGATTATAAGCTTGAATTGATATTTTATAATTTGGGGTCTAAACGTTCAAGGGTGTTTCATACCCATTTTGAACTTTCAGGTTATGTTGTTATTATAGAGAATAATTATTCCTTATAAATAGCTATTCTTTATTAAAAGTCCTAAATTCTTAATCCTTCCCCTAACTCGTTGCATTAAAAAAAATTCCCAAAAACCCCAACCACCTCTTACCTGCTTCTTCTCCAAAGTTTTCATCTCCTTCCTCTTCAAAATTCTTTATCTCCCTTCTCTCATAAATCTCCCGCTACTAGTAGAGATCTCCTATTTGACTATTTCAACAGATATTGCATTCCTTTCCCCCTTAGTTGCTGCTCTCTTCTCTGGAATTTTTTTCTCCCCTTACTAGAGCTCTACTTCTCTCATAAATCTCCCGCTACTAGTAGAGATCTCCTATTTGACTATTTCAACAGATATTGCATTCCTTTCCCCCTTAGTTGCTGCTCTCTTCTCCCCTTAGTTGCTGCTCTCTTCTCTGGAATTTTTTTCTCCCCTTACTAGAGCTCTACAATTTGACTACTCTCTCTCTCTCTCTCTCTCTCTCTCTCTCTCTGATTTCTAAAGCTTGTTGGTGTTCTTATTGTTTCAGCTACCCACAAAAGTTTCAGATTTACCATATTTGCAAGTACTAATCCCGTAACATAAACTTAAATAAATTACAAATGACTAAGAGCTTATTGGCTCTAAATGAAGGTAATTTTAAGGAGGGATTTCAGGGCTTGAATTATAATTTGCAAGGACAAATCACATGTATGTGGAAGACGATACTGACGTTGTTGGAGAATATAAATATTCTATAATTTTCTTCCTCCATAGAATATTTTTAAACATGGATTTCTTTGGATTTTCATTCTTTAATTCCACTAACCTAACTAACCAATCAACTATTATCAGTGATGGCTCTAGAATTTTTTTTTCCAGAGTGATCATTTAGAAACTTAAATTAAACAATATAATAAAAAGAGAACTTTATATATTGATAACAAAAAAATAATTGTCCATAATATTTTGGGTATGAGATGAATTTTGGGTACGTGGTTTCCATATCAAATATTTGTCCATAATACTAGCAAAAAAAAAAAAAACAATAAACCATAAATTCAATTAAAATATTATTTCATTTCTCAAAAAAAAAAAAAAGGGTAAAATATCATTTTCGTCCCTAAACTATCACAAAAGTTTGTTTTTCGTTCCTAAACTTTCAAAAGTTCTATTTTCGTCCCTAAACTATCACAAAAATTCGTTTTTCGTCCCTAAACTTTCAAAAGTTCTATTTTCGTCCCTAAACTTTTCCAAACGTATTGATTTTCGTCCCTCCGTCTGACGGAGTGCTGACGTAGCTTGACAGAGTGCTGATGTGAAAGGGATGAAAATCAATACATTTGGAAAAGTTTAGGGACGAAAATAGAACTTTTGAAAGTTTAGGGACGAAAAACGAACTTTTGTGATAGTTTAGGGACGAAAATGATATTTTACCCAAAAAATTAAAATATTATTTCTTAATACAATAAAAATATTAATTATTATTGTGTTAATGACTTTATTAACAATTTAACCTAATATAAATTTTTGTTGTTTAATTATTTTTCGTTATTGTCCACTAACAGTCTATCACACGCCCCATTACCACAATGTAAAGTCTAAGTACCCGTTTAGATCAAATCCAGTGCGTCCATGTCTGGCGTTTTTGCCTTTTTCTTTTTTTTGACCAGCGCTTATTGCACTGGTCATGGGACATGAACAGTGCAAATAGGAAAATGAACAGTGTTTTTGGTGTGAACAGTAATTCGAAAATTATTTTTTTATTGTTTTCAGTTTTCAACAAAATAAACGGTATTCAAACGTACTCTAAACTAATAAATACATTGCGTCACCCCTGTATAGTTTAATTTTTATCTTTTATAATTATTTGTTTATTTACTTTACTACCACTAGTTAGCTGAGGAGGTATTGCATGTTTCTGAGGGGTCCACCCCCTTGTGAGGGGGAGGATGAATGTTTCCGAAACATGCAGAACTTTCTCCTAGTTAGCTAGTCCATTACCCTAAAACTGCCCAAAGCATACCCAATAGACAAACATCACTGTCAACACAAAAGCCAAAGGGCTGTCACAATCAAAGAGTCAGTGGGTCAAGTTAAACTATTGAAGAAATACAATACGCATATTGCTAGCAAAGGGATATCAGTATACACAATTAAATGTACAGTTTAGTTCCTGAGAAAAAGAGAGAGAACTGGGATGAGATACCTTGAGTGCAGAGTCTTGAGGCTGAAGCGATGAAGGCTGGGTCAGTGGGTCTGTTTTCTGGCAATAAAAGGGGGCTAGAGCGGATTCAAGTTGTTTCCAATTTAGGTTAAGATTTTTTGGTTTAAAATTTGATTGGTTTTTTTTTTTTTTTTTTTTTTTTTTGGTTATTTGATTTATAGCAATTTAATTTTTATTTTCAGATTCTAGTTCTATAAAATGTTTTTGATTGGGCTTGGACAGTGGTACAAAGACAATGGGTCTTCTTTAATTTTCAGATTTTAGTTCTATAAAATTTCACTAGGGCTTTGTCTTTTTGTTTGAAATGGCCTAATAAGGATAGAAGCCCATCTAAGCCCTTCCAGTGTCTCTCTCTTCTGTAATGTCGATCTCTATCTCTCAAACTCTCAGTGATGCTCTCTCTGATGTGGTAGAAATAAATGTGTTATGCGGTCGATGTTATTTGAGTGAAAATGTGTGGTCTTTGGGGTTACGGAGAGAGAAATGTTGATTTTGGGTGAAGAAGAAGAAGGAGAGAAGGGTTGGTTTCGGGTGAAGAAGAAGAAGAAGAAGGAGGAGGGAGAAGGCAGACCGGTTGGTGGAGGAAAATAGACAAAGAGGAAAAGGGAAGATATTTGATGGGTGGGAAGAAATGGGTGGATGAGAGAAAATAGAGGATTAAAAAAAAGAAAAAAAAAAGAAAAAAAGAAAAAAAAGGAGGTTTGGGTGGGATACATATCATGTAAGGAAATTTACAAAAATAAATTCTACAACTGTGTTAGATCACACCAAATTATCACAAAACTGAGATGTCAACCTTTCATACTTTAAAAGAAAATTTAATTAATTAATAAAATATTATACTACAACTAAAAACAATAAATATTATGAAAATGTCGTGGCATTTTGTTACTTTTTAAATTAGTGCTATTTTTCTTTAAGAAAAAAAAATAGTGGTTGAGAATTTAAAAAATATAATGGTTGGAAATGAAAAAAAAAAAAAAATGAAGAATGTAGAAAGATTAAAAATAATAATAAGGGAGGATTAAAGAAAGAATGAAGAAATAATATTTAAATGAGATAAAAAAAAAAATGATAGAGAGCCTGTTGAAAAGTGTATTTCAAAAAGTAGGTAGGTAAAAGACAAAAGTTACTGTTTATTCTCCAAATAGTACAAAAATATAGAGAGTCTGTTAAAGATGCTTTTAAGGGGACCAAATTATGGGTCAACATTTAATTTTATTGGGCTTAAAAAAAAATTCTAGGGTGGTCTCCCAACTTTTTTTTTTTAAGGGTGGACAAATATAAAAATTTTTAATTATTATATATAAGAAAAAAAAAAATTTCCCAAGTCAAGGTGGTCCTATGACCATCTTGGGCTGAACGTGGTGCCGCCTCTACCTATCACCAAGTTAGTTATGTGCAAAGATTAACTATACACAATTAGTAGCATTCTAAGTTGTTAACACATAAACAACCAGCAACACATAAAACCCCTAACACAACTTTTCATTCAGTACTAATCTTAATCCTTAATAATCCTAGTTTGTGTTTCACTTAAACCTAGATTTACTTTAATTTCTTTAATTTTTTATTTTAAAAAAATAAAAAGAATAAATTATGCAAGTAAGTCCAATAATACTTTTGTGTAGTGAACATATTATTAGTGTTCAAGATTAGGAAAAAAATGAGATTTTAAAAAAAGTAAAATCATCTCAATTTTGGTCATTTATATTTAATCTGTTAGGGTCATATTTTCTATGTAATTGGTTAATCATTGACAAAACGCACTTTACTTGTACTGGAGTAGATCTAAATTGAGTTTAATGTATCAAGAAGTATGTTATTTAAACATTTCAAGTGGTATCATTAAAGACATGAAAGTTTACCCAAGAAACAAGTGAACAAAAGCTGTTTCATTAAAGCTCGACACAAGTGTGGGCGTAAGGGAAAGAGTGTTGGAGTCGCCACCTAGTTATATGGTCTAGGAACCATAAATATAGCATCCTTGTGAAGAAGGACCTTTGGTCTTACTACCAAAGTATGGGTTCAGAAATTAGGTACGCTCTTGGAAAATGTTAGGCACCCAAGATCGCCCAACCCTAAGGTTGGCCTCCAATCATTGTGTCTTACATCCTAACCTTATTAAAAACATGTTCAACTTGCATCTATACTCACACATACACTAGCATACATCTAAGCATACAATCATGACATCATTCATCCCAAAACACATATCCATCCTTAAAGCAATAAAGAGCCGAACACATATGAGAAACCTTAGCATGTGAAACCCTATCATAGATCTCAAGGCAAGGTAGCAACCCAAACATGGCAGCAAAGCAATTCACATCATAAATCAAAACAAGGTGTCACCTTCATACACATGTATCAAGGGCAGATTAAACAATCAACATGCATGTCCATGTGAATGCATGACTTACCTTACTTACCTCGCAACACCTCAACATCTATGGCATCATGAATGGGCATGTGAATGCATGTTCATGGCATCGAAGGAAAAAACCCTAATCTAAACATATGATAACAAACAAACATGTTAAAAGATGGACAAGCAGTTATGGGGCTTAAAATATATTTAAAAAAATGCTACATAAAACAAACATATGAAAGTAGAAACGAAACAAACAAAAATTAGGGATTTCAGGTAATGGCATCATGCACACTAGAAAAGGTCTGCGTACGCATGAGTTCAGCCTACGTGCACAACCTAGATCATGTGTACGCAGATCCTTACCCAAAAACCCTAATTAACATAGAAACAAAGCAGAAACCAAACAAAATAGAAAAACGTAAATCTAGCAACCTAACATGCTAAAAAACATAAAGAAATCCTAAAACTAACCTAAACAAACATATATAAACAAAAATTAAACAATGAAACAGATTAAAGAAAAGATTAAAGTCCGAAAAGGAAAAAGAAAAGTTCAAAAGAATACCTTAAAGCAAAATCTCCTAGGCTAGATTTTTTACCGTCCCCTTTAGTTAAATCTATCACAATTCAATAAATAGTGATTAGTAATCTTAAACTCAAAGGATTGGGGCTAGAAAATGTCCAAATCAAATAAAAAAAGACTTGAGGGTGCTTTGTGAAAAACTCCTTTTTCATTTACTATTTTCTAGTGAATCTTAGGTTTTTCCCGTGGGATTTTTGTGTGTTTTGAAAATGTACTATGAAAGACTTTTTATAATTGAAAAAATTGGGTTTGGAGCTGTTGATGCCATATTTTGTCTGCCCTCGATTTGCGTGCCAATCCCCCCGTGTAAGGTTGAATTTAATCAATCATCTTATTGGCTTTATTCCGTGCCAAATTTGCTTGTAATTTAGCAATTAGTAATCCTGTATTTAGGTGGGAATCATGTAAGGGTAGTGAGTGAGAGAGTCTGAAGAAATGCTCAAGATTGTGCAAGGATGTAGAGACTCGCGGCTGGGACTCGCGGGTGACTCGTGATTGGCAAGCCGCCAATTGCAGCACACAAGTGAAGCGTGCAGAGAAGATGAACATTCACACCAGTTGGAGCACTACAGGACAAAAAACCCAGCCTGACCACTTTGTTATCTCGTGACTTGAACTCGCGACTCAGTTAAGTCGCGAGGTTAAGCCGCCAACCAACTTTGTTTTGAAAAACCTGACTCTTCACATTCCATTCTTACCCTATTTTAAATACCCCTTATACCCACGAAATGTAGAGAGCTTCCAGAGAGAATTTTGAGAGAGAAACCCTAGAGAAAAATAAGATTGATTCGTCCACAATCTTCACATAGAGACTCTTCAAATTCCTCTACTCTCACCATCTCCATTGTTACATCCTTAAGAGGTTCTTTCCTAAATCCTTTCCTCACCATACCCATATCTGTGAGAAGCCTTTTTGGTGCTTTGGGAAGTAGTTAGGAAGGGACCAATGATAATTGGTTGATGCTATGGGCTATAGCGGAATCCGATAAGCTAAAGAAGAAATAGGTTCGGCGTAACCTCGTTGGAGCAAGAAGCTTGGAGGGCTTAGGTACACTGGGTAGATTAGGCTTGGAGGGTCTTCTGCTATTCATGTATCCCAACTACATTCTTTAGTGGATTATTTACCGCTTGGAGGGCAACGGAGAGGTTTTACGCCGAGGGCTTTGGTTTCCTCTTCGATAACACATCGTTGTGTTGTCGTTGTGTTTGCGTTTCTCTTCCCTTAATCTTTGCCTTTTAATTTATGCTGTGGATGTGATTTTAACTGGTTTAGATTGTTTATCAATTCTGTTATTAGCTTATGTTCATGTTTTGCACATTTATTGTTTGATAATAAGCTTGAATTGGTAATTTGTAATTGGGGGTCTAAACGTTCATAGTGTTTTCAACGCTATTTGAACATTCAATTGGTATCAGAGCGGGTGCACTCTTTGTGGTTTAAACACCTTAGTGCGATCCTTGACCCTGTATTGAGATGGACTAGTCTCAATCTTTAAATGTTCCACCATTTTTTGATGGTAACAACTATACTTTTTGAAATGTCCGAATGAGGGCATTCTTGTGTTCTATTGATGATAATGTTTGGGATGCTGTAGAAGTAGGTTGGACTAGGCCAGAGGCTACTAAATCCACTTAGGATAAGGCAACTCTTACGGCAGCTAACGCTAACAGTAAAGCCTTGAATGCCATTTTCTGTGGTGTTTCTCTAGAAGAATTTCACAGGATTTCACACATCACTGTTGCCAAGGAGGCATGGAAAATACTGGAGACAACTTATGAAGGAACGAAGGAAGTAAAGGACACCAAGCTGTAGATGCTAACCACTCGGTTTGAGGAGCTCAAAATGAGTGAGGATGAGACCTTTGACTTTTTCTATAGCAAGTTGAACTAAGTGGTCATCGGCAAGTTCAATTTGGGGGAGAAAACGAAGGACTCTAAAGTTGTGAGGAAAATCCTTTGTTCGTTGCCAAAGAGCTTCCGTGCCAAGGTGACAGCGATTGAAGAGAGCAAGGACCTTGATGATATCAAAGTCCAAGAACTGATAGGCTCACTTCAGACCTATGAATTGCCATTGCCCACTTAAAGGAAGAGCAAATCTCTTGCTCTTAAGAAAATTAATGAAAGGGTCGAAGCTCATGACTTATCGGATGAGGATGTTGTCAATAAAGATGTGGCATATTTGGCGAAGAATTTTCGAAAATTCTTGAAATTCAAGAGCAATGGAAAATTTGGTGATAAATGGAAATTCCAAAGTTCCGGGAAGGAGAGAAGGGAATTCGAGAAGAAAGATGGAAAGGAATCCAATCTTCACAAGGAATCACTTGCTTCGAGTGCAACGGGCATGGACACTTCAAAAAGGAATGTCCCAATTATTTGAAATCGAAGAGCAAGGTATATGCCACAACTCTTAGTGACTCGGATTCATCCAATTCTGATTCTAAGGAAAGCTGTGACGGAGAAGGGAATTACTCCGCTTTTATGACTATTGCTCATGTTGAATCTTTGGAGGACTTGAATTTGCTTGTACAAGAGCTTGGGGAGCATAGTGATGAAGAATCAATGGGAGTTGTTGAAGAATCAGATGCTGAAGAAGATGAAAGCACAGCCGGTCTCCAAGAGAACTACAACTCACTCCTTGAGAAGTCGGGAGAGTACACAAGGGTGGCCAAGGCGGCCGTGAAGAAGATGAAGAAAGCAGAGGAAGACTATCGAAGTCTCCTAGTGCGACATAAGGAGGCCAAGTGTGAGATAGAAAGGCTAAATAGAGAGCTGTCAGAGGCTTACACGAAAGTGAGATTTCTTGAGCAAGAGGTAGTGTAAGCAAATGCCAAGATAGAGAGGGTCTCCACTAAGAAGTTAGATGATGTTATTTCATCTTAAAAACATTCCTTAGACAAGTCCGGGTTGGGACATACCAGAGGGAGTAGCTCATCGGCCAATGTCACCAAAGAAGTGAAGTTTGTGAAGGCAAAAAAGTCGGTTGTAGAAGAGTCTATTCTTGAGAAAGTTAAGGTTGAAAAGAAGAAGATTGTGGTTGATCAACGGATGTTAAATAAGTTCCGTAATCAATTAGAAGCTAAATGTGAAGCTAGCAGAAGATCACTTCTAAGATCACAACGGGGTCCGAGATCAAATCATTTCTGTCACCATTGCGGATTGAAAGGACATACCAAACTGAATTGCCATAAGCTTAGAGCATTGAAGAATGCAACTGATCAAAGGTCAAGAGGGACAAGAAATGACAAGAGGACTTGGACTGTTAAGCCATCAAAAGGTCGAAATGGTGATCCCGGTGTGATGGACATGATGAAGATGATTGGTGCATTCACCACTTGCTTGGAGAGCTTCACTAGAAGGTTTGAAAGTCCTAACTCTCGTACCCAATCCTATAGGGATATCACCCCAAATGCACTTGACGTGTGGGTGAAGAGTGGTACTCATGTATAAGCATTACAACATGTCCATGCATTAATACTTCCTATCCTTTATGAATATGCTTGGTTGTGTGCTTTTTGCTTGTTTGAGTTGGAAATTGTTTGGTTGTTTTATTTGCTTCTTTTTAAATGTTTTTACATTGTTGTTTTTGATCAATCTTTTCATACTTTTATGTCAAAAATCCAAAAACATTAAATCCAAAAACACATAAAATGTAGAAAATCCAAAAAGTTTGATCGACTTTGTTGAGTTTTTTGTCTTAAAACATGTTTTGCCTTGTACCTTTGTACTAATGGCTTTGTGTATCTACGAGCCTAGCTTGTTCCCTATGCACTCATATCATTGTGGAAGAAATCTTGAAATCTACGTGATTGTTGTAAATAGATCTTCAACCTTGTCATGAATGATTAGTGAATGATTTTGTTGATCTTGAGACATTCATAGACTTGTGCCTATATATGTTCCCATTTTTTATTTTGTTGTTTTTGCTTAAAGAGCTCACCAAATGTAAATCTCCAAATGAAAAGAGATATTGAGCTGTAAAAGCCTGTCGCACATACTAGTATTTGACTAGGAAAAAGGGAAAGCAACCTAAAATAAATTGTATGATGCCCAAAAAGCCAAAGGCTAACTCATCAAAGTGAAATATCAAAAAATTTTGGCATTGATCTCACAATGAGATGTGTTGATTCAAAAAGATCAAATGATATGTTGAACATAGAGCCAAATGAAAAGCTTTAAAGATATTGTTTTCAAGTTTATGTGGGAGGTCATATATGCATATTTCTATAATTGAGATGGGTCACATTATCTAGTGCTAATTGTGTATGTCTTGGTTGAATTGATCATTGAAGCTTCACATTAGACTAAGGACTATCTCATTTCTGATATCCACACACATCACATATGTTTATGTTCAATGAATTCCATATTCATTTGTGTGATTGTACTTAATTAAATGTGTTTTCACATGCTTAATCTTTGTTGATCAAACACAAAAAGATTTTTGAGTGTTTTAGCTGTTTTTGGAAAGTATTTTGTTTTTACAAAAGTTGTCAAAATTTCAAAAACAGTGTTCCCCTGTTCTGGCGACTCAGTCACAGGTTGGTCCAGCTGCATGCCTTAGTTGCGAACTTTACTCAGAAGGTTTTCGCGACTCACTGGTAGGTAAATGACCTAGTTGTGAAAAATACTTGGAATATTTTTCAAAATTTGAGTTTTTATGATTCTCGTGGCTTAGTGTGGCGACTTGTTCACAGGTGGAAGGTCTAGTTGCGAGGGGTACACAAAGATTTTCACGGCTCACCTCACGACTCTCTCGCAGGTAGACCTTCTAGTCGCAAAAAACACTTAGGAAATTTTTCAAGAATCTTGTTTTCAGAGTGTTTCGCGGCTTACCCTAGTGACTTGACTCAGTCGCGAAAATTGTGTGTTTTACGCTTTAAAGACAGGTTTTTCATATCTTTTCAGTTTTCCCTCGAACTTTTATGACTTTTCATTGTCTCTCTCACTTAAACCTCTGTCAAACTCACTGTGTTTGTCTTTGAAACTCCACTTTTCTTCAACATATCAACATCAATGTTTAAGAAAAAGGTATGGGTTTTCTCACTATCACTTGATTGTTCATGATTATGGCTTTATTTTCTTGAATCTGTGGTTTGTGATTATGATTTCTGATATATGCAGTTTCGGATATGAGTTTGGTTCATGTTTGTGAGTTTGGGTGTTTAGGTTTGATTGATCTTGTCTCTAAGATACTAAATATGGTTGTTATCATGTTTTAGTTTCTCTGTTAGTGTGTGCGCGCTGATTAGTGGTGTTTGGTAAATCTCATACCCATGTTGATGTGTCTTATTGTCACACTCTATTTGTTTGGGTCTTTTGTGATTTAATCTGCTGGTGAGTATACTTTGGTTCAAAATGATTGAGGTATATACTATAGTTGCTATTGTCTTTCATCATATGTGCTGTTTGATTGAGGTTTGTCTTGTGTTGGTTTGAACATTTCATACTCATCTTAGTATGTCTCATAGACATATTTTTGTATTTACTGCTTCAATACAGTTGATTACTGCTTGCTGTAATCTGTGATAAGGATTGTGCCCAAGAATGTTCTTGTTTTGGTTGCTGTGCTCAATGCCAATGTGTTATGTATAACTTTTGGTGTTAAGTCATTCTACCTTCTAGTTGAGATATCCCTCTCAATGTTTGAATCTCAACTGTATATGGCCTTAATAGTGGTATAGTTCTATGCTCTTCTTAGTTATACTAACCTGTTACTAATGGTTGAATTTCCATCCATTTCTGTTCTTGTTATGGCCTCTTCTGCTTGTTTACAGATGGCTCACACACCTACAAAGAAGAAGACTTCTGCTAAGAAGGCTGACAAAAGGCTGAAAATGGACCATAACTTGTTTAGGTCTGTCTGTTCAACACTTTGAGATACAAAGATTCTTTCTTGAAGGGAACCATTATTCAGGAAATGTTTGTAGACTTAGGGGACTTGAAGGACACCTTCATTCCAGATTGTTTTGAGGGCAGAGGATGGGATAAGTTATTGAGTGACCTACCTGCAGTTTGCGAGCCTTTAATAAGGGAATTCTATGCAAATGCTGTTATACGGGAGGATGAGCTGAATTGTTGGATTAGAGGACATGAGTTCACCCAAGATGCACATGATATTGATGAGGTTCTAGGGCTTGAGAGTTTAGAGGATCATGATTTCACCAATTACAAGGACAGGATGTTATCTATAGAAACTGTTCAGAATCGGATTGGTGGTGTTAAAGAGGGGAGATGTCTCAACACTAATGCCTTCCCTGCTGACATGAGGTGTCTGACCACCATCATGATGTTTAACTTGTATCCAATTAGGAAGCTAACTACAATCAACAATGCCAGAGCTATCTTCCTCATGGAGCTCAAGGAGAAAACCTTCATTGACATCAGCTTTCACATATTTAACACAATTGTGGTTTAGACTAGAACCACCTCTAGGCCTAAGCTGATCTTTCCTAGCCTTCTCATGAGACTTTTCAGAGCAAAAGGTGTTGCAATCCCTCAAGATATCAGTCCCATGACTCCATTCTCAGCCATTAACAAACATACCATCACAAGGATACAAGTTCGTCTTCCAGGTGATGAAGAGGAGGGTGACCAAGGAGAAGGTGATCCAATGGAAACTGAAGCAGAGGCTACAGAACAGACTTCCACATCCAGAAGCAGAGGCAAGAGGAGTAGGGCTTCAACCTCATCAGCTACACCTCCAGATACATTTCAGATCATCCTAGAGAGGATTGATGGACTCAGAGCGGTTCAGAATGAGCATACTGATAAGATGGCAGCAATTCAGGATCACCTCAACATACTTTCAGCCAAGTTTGACAGCATCAACACCCAGTAGCGACCCTTTGGCCATTCCGGTCATAAAGGGGGAGAATTTTTGAGAAGCAGCTCTTGAGGGGAAGTGCCATTCGCAGGGGGAGCAGCCAAAAACAGTTTTTATCTAGTTTATTGTTCAGTCTTATTTTTATTTATGGTTATGGTATTATGTTTTTGAATACTGTTTTCATTATGAGTTTGATACAAGTGCTAAACAGTTTGGTTATTCTGCTGGTTTTTAAAACTCATGGATATGTTTGGGTGTGAAACTTTGGTTTATTAATACTTAAGATGTTATTCAGTATGTGTTAAGGGTTTGTACCTATTGCTTTTGTAAGCTTTTAAGGTTTATGTACCCATGCTTTGTAGCTTTAGTACTTGATGTTAAATGTCATGCATTTTCTTTAAGTACATCACTCTTGTGCCCTTTGTTGGATTTTTATCCTTAATGCAATTACCTTGAGTTGTTGCATTGGTTGAGTGTTGGACATGCAAATGATATTATGCAATTGAGCTTATTAGCTTGCATGTCCGGATGTTCATTCCTTGTGTGAATGAGCATTGTGATCACTATTTATAGTGATTGTTCATTTTTGGTCAAGCCTTGGTTTATTACTTATTTTCATTTTGCTTGATCGCATTGTGCTTGCTCCATTTGCATTACAAGTTTTCTGCTTACAATGATCATACTGTATTATTGTGTTTCAGGCGATACTTATTCTTATGGTTCAAGAGCTTCACAGATTCTAGAGTTAGGTGTGAGTGAGTTTTGATCAACTGTTCCCAACTCACGCGTGAAGTCTAGAGTTTGTTGTAGGGTTTTGTCACGAAATAGCCAAAAGGGGAGATTGTAAGGTTGAATTTAATCAACCATCTTGTTGGTTTTATTCCATGCGAAATTTGCTTGTAATTTAGCAATTAGTAACCCTGTATTTAGGTGGGAATCATGTAAGGGTAGTGAGTGAGAGAGTGTGAAGAAATGCTCAAGATTGTGCAAGGATGCAGAGACTCACGACTGGGACTCGTGGGTGACTCGCAACTGGCAAGCCGCTAACTGCAGCACACGAGTGAAGCGTGCAAAGAAGATGAATAGTCACGCTAGTTGGAGCACTACAAGACAAACAGCCCAGCCTGGCCGCTCTGTTATCTTGTGACTTGAACTTATGACTCAGTTAAGTCGCGAGGCCAAGCCGCCAACCAACTCTGTTTTGAAAAACCTAACTCTTCACATTCCATTCTCACCCTAGTATAAATACCCCTTATACCCATGAAATGTAGAGAGCTCCCAGAGAGAATTTTGAGAGAGAAACCTTAGAGAAAAACAAGATTGATTCATCCATAATCTTCACATAGAGACTCTTCAAATTCCTCTACTCTCACCCTCTCCATTGTTACATCCTTGAGAGGTTCTTACCCAAATCCTTTTCTCACCATACCCATATCTGCGAGAAGCCTTTTTGGTGCTTTGAAAAGCAGTTAGGAAGGGACCAATGATTTTTGGTTGATGCTATGGGCTATAGCAGAATCCGGTAAGCTAAAGAAGAAATAGGTTTAGTGTAATCTTGTTGGAGCAAGAAGCTTGGAGGGCTTAGGTACACTGGGTAGATTAGGCTTGGAGGGTCTTCTACTATTCATGTATCCCAACTACATTTTTTAGTGGATTATTTACCGCTTGGAGGGCGGCGGAGAGATTTTACGCCGAGGGCTTCAGTTTCCTCTTCGATAACACATCGTTGTGTTGTCCTTGTGTTTGCATCTCTCTTCCCTTAATCTTTGCCTTTTAATTTCTGTTGTGGATGTGATTTTAATTGGTTTAGATTGTTTATCAATTCTATTATTAGTTTATGTTCATGTTCCGCACATTTATTGTTTGATAATAAGCTTGAATTGGTAATTTGTAATTGGGAGTCTAAACGTTCATAGTGTTTTCAATGCTCTTTAAACATTCACTCCGAAAATCTAAAAATATCATTTTCTCTTTACGGGGCCATGAGAACATCTAGAATGACATGGTGCAACCCGTTCGGGCACCATAGTACCTAAAATGCCTTTTTTGCTAAAATGACCAAAATGCCCCTGGTCAACCCTAGGTTTGACTGAAGGTCGAACGTAGTCTGAACTCTCACAAAACAACATTTTTCACAATTTTACATCAAACCCGAGCTTTTCAGAGTTTTTTAGCAAATTTGACTGAGTTTGACCAAGTTTGGCCCGAAATCGACTTGAGGTGGGCCCAAAAACCCTAATTTTGATTCAGCAGTCAAAACGGGTTGAAACTAATGCCATTGCTAAGATTATCAAATTCTCATTCCAATGACTATTCATGGGTCGAAATCGGAGTTAGAATGGCCGAGATATCACGAAAACCAAGATGATGCACCGATCGATGCACCACAAACTTTAGAGAGCCATAACTTTGGATCCGATCGTTGGATTTTCAGGTTCCACACCTTTTCAGAATCAGGAAGCCAAGATATTTCTAGAGGTGCCTAGATCCACACTTTTTGATGGCCTTTGAGGCCGGCGGCCCTTGAAGAGCCGCCACCTCAAAATTCGTGCCCGGGGCTATAAATAGCCCCAGGCACGCCCTAGACCAGGATAGATTATTTTTCTGAAATTTTCCTTTTACCTAGCCTCTCTACACATTTTTTCTCTCTTCCAAACACCAAAAAATACTCCAAAAGAACACATTAAAGCTTCTTGATTCCTGCATCTTCACCAACAACACAAGGTAGTGTTCATGTACCCAATCTTCTTCTCCTTGGTTCTACATCTTGGATTTGGGGTTTAGGGATGTGGATGTTGCTTTGTTAGCTATCATCCACACCTCTAACCTTCTAAATCTTTTTCTTAGCATGTTCTTGCTTATTTTTTTTGCCATAATAATATGTTTTATTGCCCTCTTTGACATGTTTCTTGCTTTATCTTGTTTCTAGCATGTTTTAGCATAGATCTGTGTTCTTTTATGCTTGGTCACATGTTTTTTTTGTCCCAATCTACGTGCTTTGTGCTACATGTTTATGCCTAGATCTATCGTTTCTATGTGTTGTTTGGCTAGATCCACATGTTTCTACGCTTGTTTACATGCTTACATGTTTAGATCTACATGCTTAGGGTTTTATGCCGTGCTTTCCTTTATTTCGTTCCTATTTTCGCTTTGTTTTGATGTTAGGGTTATGTGCTCACATGCTTGATATCATGTCTATGGTTATGCCTTGCTTAGATCTACATGCTTTATGCTTTATGGCATCTTTTATGCTTAAATCTACATCTTTACATGCTTATATGTTTAGATCTACATGCTTATATGCTTGGATTCATGTTCTTCCATGTCTATGTGCTAAGCTTTCACATGTTCATACGTGTGTTGCCCTACCTTTGCTAAGATCTATGTTTTCACATGCTTGTGTGCTTAGATCTATGTTTTCACATGCTTGCATGCTTGGATCTACAATTTATGCCATCTTCCATGTGCTTGTGCGCTCCATGCCATGCTTGTGTGCCAAGGCGTAGACTTTTTTGTCATGCCATGTGCTATTGCAGCCCTTTTGTTCCTTTTATCACATTTTCTTGTGTTTTGGCCTTTTGGTTCGAACTTAATCTAGGCCCTATGGTCTTTGTCATCGTCATACACCTTGGCACATATCAAAGGGTTTGGATCACCCATTTTTCATGTCTGTCCTTGCTTGCTTCTATGGTTTATGCTTGTGTTAGCCTCTCTTATTCTAGACTTTGCCACGTTTGGCACCCTTAGTGGGTTCGTAGTTGTGTGGTTATATTCGATAATGTAACCATTTGGGATGCATCGCCATGATGCCGGTTGCTTCGTGCACACCTATTCCCTTTTTTGCTTCTTGCGACGATTGCTTACCTTGGTTTTTTGTGCCACCCGTTGGCTTTATATGCATCTTTACACGCTTGTTAACATGTTCATGCATGAGTCTTGCTTGTTAGTGTGTTGTCCATGCTTCAATACAATGAGGCTATGGACATCCGATCCAAACCTACATTTGTCCTTTGCGGACACCACCTTTTGTTTGCTATCTTGCTTGTTTACCCTTTGCTTGTTGTTCACTATCTTGCTTGTCTGCCCCTTTGCTCGTATGTTTGCTTGCATCCTGTATGCTATGCTTGTCATTGCTATTTTGCTTGTTCGTTTTGCGCCCCTTTGCTATTATCTATGCATCTCTCCCTTTCCATTGCTCGTCTACTAGTTTCTTGTCTTTGCCTTTGCATGTACACACATGGAGCGAGGACACATGGAGCTAGGGCGCGATCTCCTAGGTGCAAGCAAAAAAGGCGTGGATGCAAGCTTGCCAACATGAGTCGAGCGGCTGTGTTCAGTAGGTTTAGGGTTTAGCTTTTCCCTTTGGTTATGTACTCTTTTAAACCCCTTCCTTCCACTTCTCTTTCCCCCTTAGATGGTTTGTTTTAGGTATATCATGCTTTGTACCATTCATCCTCATCTTTAGACTATGGCGACCCCTGTTTATTTTCCTGCACCTATATTTTGGGCCATGCTCTAGGGATGTTGGCATTTACTTTCCTGCTCTATGTGCTAGCATTGTGCATGATGCATGTATATATATACCTGTTTGCCCTTCTTTGGTGTGATTGTCACGATTTGTTTCACTTAAGGCTAGCGATGCCTAATTTTTGCCACGAAAGTAAGGTGACTTCTCGCTGGATTTTAGCAGTGGAAATCTAGCACTTTGCTTGAATGCCTCAGGAAAGCATATGTTGGGACCACACTCGTTCAAAAGCCAAACCACAAAGCCCCCCCCCCCCCCCTCCACCATGCATGCAAAGTCCTGAAAGCCAATGCCAAAATCATGTTTTTACTGTCAATCTCCAAAAATTAAGGTTTCATTAAAACAAAGGACTATCTTTGGACAGGCGCTGTGGGGTGTCTAAAACCTTCCCCACATGTAACCAAACTTCTGGACCTAAGAATCAAGATTTTTTGCCATCCATATTAGATTTGGAAAAATGCCATTTTTTCTTAGTCTAGGATTGGTAATAAAATCAGCTAGAAACAGGTGACCAATCACACCTTAAAAAAACCTAATGATTGGTGGCAACTCCACTTACCTTTGGTAATCCTTTGAAGTTCAACCTAGATTCCTACCATGACACCAAAGGTAGACCTATCTTCCTCCACCAAGAGAGAGAGCACCCGAAGTTCTGTGTGAACAATATGCATAAACATCAAGAAGGGCCTCCAATGGGCCCCGTGTGCGTGGGAGTTATCGCCACGGCGGGTGGTCGAACAAAGGCACAGTGGTGGTGGTCTTTTCTGCTTAGCCAATTGAGGGCGGGCATCGATAGACTGGCAACTCCACTAGGGATTGATGAGAGTTTAGCCTTTAGAGCTTTTGATAGAACCATAATCTTTGGACATTGGCTTTCAAAAACACAAAAAATTGGCATTGGTCTCTAGGGCTTTCCTCTTGAAAAAGGCTTCTACTATATCCTAGTAGACCATTTTCAAAAGAGAAAAAAATCATTTTTCCAAAAATCATTTTTCAAAAAGGTGGCTTTGGGGTATTTTCACATAAGGCTTTACCGCTTTCCTCACATGCTTTACCGCTTTCCTCACATGCTTTACCGCTTTCCTTCACATGCAAACATAGGGTAGCAAAATTCAAATTCCGCTACACCTTTATTTGCTTTCCATATATATATTTGCTATGCTTTGAAAAAGTCTTTCCCCTTCATTAAGGATTACATGACATATACACCATTTTGAGCCGAACCTGGGCTTCGTTTTGCTGGTGTAGTCTCATCTCTTTTGGGGATTTCATCACCCCATCTGTAGATGTATGGACCAAAACATCGGTAGTGTTACCTATAGTTAGATTTGGGGCTGATGTTGTAGGCACTTTTGGGTCCATAGGTGGACAGGGGTTGCTGAAAAGGCCCCCTCGATCTTTCCTGCCCCATAACTTCCATGAAGGGAGGGGTATGGCGATTGAGTACCCTAGGATAGGAACCACCTACCAGTTAAGCCTTTACATACAAATAGCCTAGTTATGCCAAACTCGTGAGGACTAGATCAAGCCTAGAGCCCATCAGGACTAGGTGAAACCTAAAGAGCAAACATCCAAGCCTAGGAAAGGATACCTTTATAGGGCTATAGGTTAGGGGAAAGTGTCTTGTAATAGGTACGCCCTTTTTGCTTATGCCAAAGAAATCGTGCTCTACTCTAGGTTCCTTTTATCTTGCTTGCACAACATCCATGATTAAACCCCCTAGGAAAAGTAACCCCGTTGCTTGTACATGCTAGTCCATACCCTATCCCTAAGGGTTTACAACCCTACAAGGGCACTCATGCATACACTAATTGGCTCCTTCACCTAATTGTGCAAAGATAAAATTTGTGGCAAGTAACTGAAACTTTGTTCAAGAGGGAGGTGATACCAGAAAACTGTCAAGAATCAAGTGAAGAAGTGCTAGATTTTAATGCTCGACAGCTAGTATCTATTGAGGTTTAAGAGGCTGTTTAAGCTCAATGCTCGACAGCTGCTCGATAGATAGGGGTATCTATCGAGATTTAAAAAAGTCAGATTTTCAATCCTATCTATCGAGATTTAAAAAAGTCAGATTTTCAATTTAGATTTTCATCCAATTTATGTATAGATTTTTTGGGCTTTCTTTTCTAACAACCCTAAACATATATAAGGATTGTTTTAAGGGCCGTCACAGCTAATGCAAGTGAGTGCAACTTGAAGCAAAGGTTTTTCACAAGCATATTGTGAACCAGAGACATATGCCCTAGTTCATCTTTCTCTTCAAGAAGCTACTGTGTTTGCACACCGTAGGGCTTTGTAACCAAGGAGCTTCGTGATCTTCATCGTGTGATGAACTGAAGAACTTTGCAGCCAACATCTTTCTCAAGTTGGTGTGTAAGCCACATACTGGGATTCGTGCATTGATTGGTTAGTCATGTACTGGGAGCCATGCATTAAAAATGAGAGATTGTCACTACAGAACAAGTCCAATTAGGTATTGGGGTAAGGGTTCAACTATAGGTTGGTATAAGGTGCTGGAATTCCTTTACTTGTAACCGCTTGTTGTGATAATAGTGGATTCTTGGGAGTGGTGACCTTAAAATCACCCGATGGGATTTTTACCGTGTAGGTTTTTCCCATTTGAAAACAAATCACCGTGTCAACTTTATTTTCCGCTGCATATTAACTTAGTTGGTGATTTGTTTATGCTACCACATGTACTGCATGTTAATTAACTTAATTAATTCACTTGGCTAATTAATTGGTTAATTTATCATAAGGGGACAATACATTCTTGGCTTATCAGAGATGATCAAGTGGTTCATTGATAACCTCAAGCCTCCTTATTACAAGAAAATGATTAGCACCCAAGTCATTCATTTCGCTAACCTCATCCCTATCGGGGAGCGCATTGACGAGGGTATTAGGAGTAAAAAGATCATGGATGCCAAGTCTCTAAGTTCCATGGTTGAACAGCAAGTCAAGAGAATGACTAGTCGCAAGACTAAGGAAACTGATGTTCAAATTGTTGACAATGCCTCAAAAAGGCCTAGGAGTGTTGCTCCTGCTTATGCTACCCCAACTGCTAGACCTTATCAGCTCGTGGAGGTACGTAGGCAGCCATCTTGGTTCAATCACATCTGAAAAGAAAAATTAGTCAGTTGCACCCACTTGAATTTCTGCTCAAGACTAGAAGATTAGAGGGATCCAACATCCAAGTCAAGATATGAAGACACCTTCAAGATTGCTCTTTGTCTACAATACTGCCACGGCCCAATGGTTTGCTCACGATGTTCTAGCTTATATCATTGGGAAATGTACCTCGATGGGAAAAGGAGAAGATCCATCTAGAACAAGATATATCCTTGGAAAAATAAGATATTGATATTCATGGATTTTACATTTATTACTTATTTGTATAATCTTGCATTTTCAAAGCATTTGCCTGCATATTCATTAATATACCTGTATTGTGCCATTCTGTTCTTTCATACATTCTGGTATCAAAATATGAAATCTCATCTCATAAATATATGTTTTCTGAACATCATCATAAGCATCTCTCTACACCATCTCTCAGTTTCTAAGCATGCCTAACAGACTAGACTGTACTTTAAGAACTCAAAACAAAAGTGGAAGGCCTTACGCAATTGCCTAGCAATTTACGAATGACCTTTCCATACATGGTGGAATACTAACTACATAGCTCATGTGTAGAAATAAAGTAAACAGAAAAGAATATTAGCAAATCAAACATGGCCTAGATGATCGGACACGGCTTGGCACAACCTCCCAAAACCAGTGTGAAGAATCGGGTCATCCTAAGCATAAGTGCGAAGCAGTCCAGCTGCATCGAAGCCCAGATCTCTGGCTACCTCTCTAAGTTTATCGTGCAAGTGTCAAAGATGAACTAACTCCCGCTCCATCATGGGATTAAAAGTAGAGCTTTGCCTCTTTGTCTCTAGTAAAGCCTGCGTGTTCACCTTTACAGTAGCAACTCTCAAGGCCTCCTCTCTCTTGGCCAGCTCAGTCTGAAGGTGATGAAAAGCCCGTTGTGGCTCGCTAGGCTCATCGCCCTCTCGCCCGTACTCCATGTTCAAAGTGGAGTGAATATAAGAATTCGCCTGTAATAGCTCCAATGCTAAATCATCAGCTTGACTGCTAGCCAGGACCCTGCCAACCTCCAATGTGGCTCTTTCCTCATCCCAAGTGTGATCTAGAGTAGCAAATCTTCGAGTAAGGGTTGCAAGCTCGTTCTCCAAACTCGCGACCCGAGATATCAATTGGGCACACTCTACCTCTATGCCTAGAGGGGCTGGCCCCCTCTAAGCGAGCTCTGCCCTGATAGCTACAAGCTCACTTTCTTACACGCTTCTTATCTCCTCAATGTCTTCCATAAGTGTATCAGCTATCTCCTTGCAGCAATCTCTATCCCTGACAACCTCTCTTAAGTACTCCCTCAGATCTGCAAAGGCCCTCTCAACTCTAATCTCAAACTCTAGGGTATAATCTCTCAAGATGTCTGCCGAAAGTGGCATATCAATCGAAACCGGCGATGATAGGTCAAACACAAAGACAGGATCCCGTGTGTCTCACCATACCCTAAATTCAGCAGAGAACCATTCCTGGTCATCCCTAGAGCAGAGGGGGAAGTCTATACTCGATCTGCGTGCCTCCTAGAACTCTGAGGCATGCCCTACTACTACTATGTCAATGTCCACTAGCCCATACTCACAAGTGACAGCTAAAAGATCACTGAGTTAGGGGATATGCTGAATACCCCTTAACTACCTCATGGCCATATCGGGGAAATACCCTGTGCACCCATAAATGCCCACTAAGGGAATACCGAGCAAGTCGACACAATGGGTCTGCCCCTGCCAACAGGTAATACCCCACTTGACCTTCCAGGTCCAGTTAGTGAGGCTCAGGCTGCACAAATATCTCAGCCAACCATCAGCATCCCCGAAAAAAGGAAAATTGAGAGACACAGTAGCCTAGATCCTATTCCTATCCACAAAGCCCATAGGCTGATCCTTAGCGATGACGCTCAAGTAACTAAAGAACCACAACTGTAATATATGGACGCAATAGCCTAGTCTACCCCTACTAGTCTCCCGACACAAGGACAAAGACCTAATAGTCTCAGAAAGTAAAGCGGGAATGAAAGAATAACCATGAGGCAGAACACTCAGCAGCAGAGGATCGGCAAAATTGATAGCTCTTGATGGTGAAGGTAATAGAACTGCACTAAAGAAGGCCACCAAAAAGGACTGATGCTGATAAGATGCCCATCGCTCCTCCAAATCCACGAAATTGTCTTGGTAGCTAGCCGAACACTCTGGTAATTAGAACCGATCATGTAGGAACTCAAAGGACATGCTCCCTTCTACCCCACTACCATGCCAAGTCAACGCCTTTACAACGGGCCTCTTAAAGCCCATCAGATCAGCAAGCCACTTGCGGTAGCATGTCCACACTGGTGGAACGAAAATAGTGCTCACAGGAGTAGAAAGAGAGAGGAAACAATCATGCTCCTCCAAAGTAGGAACCAAGTCAACATCTCCAATAGTGATGCATCTCAGAGTAAGGTCCCAACAAAAAGTGATGACCTCTAACAAGTGCCGATCTAGTGTGGTGTGAAGCAAAGCAATGGCGTCGCCAATAAGCTGACGGATGAGTGCTTGGTCACCACAAGAAAAAGAGCCCTACCACTTCTTAAGCTTCCTTTCATGGTACTCCCTCTCGTGCTCAACCAAGGTGTCATAAGAATGAATGCCAAGAACCTCTATAAGCAAGCCCTACTCGATCTAACAGTCTGATGAAGATCTGCACAAAAAATGATGAAGAATGGTGTTTTCTAAGTGTTTTGAGTGAAGAAAGGGCAAGAGAAGACCCAGATAAAAATCACGGAACCGAATGAGCTAGGGTTGGGCTGATGCCCAACTTTTATACACATATCCCGAGGCAACGACCCTTGAAAGGCTGCCGGCAGCCCTACACTCCCCCTCTTATTTGACATGTTTTTTAGCACTTTAAAGTGAAGATTTCCTCGTTTTATTGCACACCGAAATGCATGATTGACCTAACAGTGAACTGGATTTGCGAAAACTCTCACTCGCGCATCTGTGGCCGCACAAATCTACACTGGGGTAGCTTACATTTGTGTGTCTCGTTCAACACCTTCAGATGTCTTGAACCTCGTTTTCAAAACCTGGTTTGCTTGGTTCAGGGGTCAGTTCAACCCTGATTGTTAGGACATATGTGATTCACTTGTTAGGAACATATGTCACTATTTTATGTTATTGGCTAATCCTTTGACAAAACGCACTTTACTTACAATTGGGTAGATCTAGGATGTGTTTAGTATTTCAAGAAACTTATTTCATGTTCAAGTGTTGAAGCCATGCAAGTTTGTCCAAGATTCAAGTGCAGAAAGTGCTATTCATTAAATCTCGACGGCTAGCTTAACAACTAGCCATCAATCGAGCCTTGAAGAGCTGTTATAGCCCGTGGCTTGATAGCAGCTTGACAGATAAGGCATCTGTCGAGGTTTATGAAAAACAGAGTTTCAGTTCTGTTTTGCCTCCAATATGTGATTGTATGTTTGGGCTTTCTTTTGTCACAACCCTAGACATATGAAAGGATTATTTTAAGGGCTGTTAAAGGGGACACAAGTTGCACAAGTGTTGAGCAAAGTTTGTTCAAGCACATTGTGACCGGAGACAAAATTTGCCCTAGTTCATCTTTCTTGTGAAGAAGTTGCTATGTTTGTGCACGGTAGGATTTTGTAACCAAGCATCTTCTCGATCTTCATCGCTGGATGAACTAAAGAACTTTGCAGCCAACAACCTTCTCTAGTTGGTGATTAAAGTCGCATACTAGGATCTGTGCAATTGGTTAGTCACGTACTAGGAGCCGTGCATTACAAGGAGAGATTGCCACTATAGAACAAGTCCAATTGGGTATTGGGGTAAGGGTTCAACTATAGGTTGGTATAAAGTACTGGGATTCCTTTACTTGTGACTGCTTGTTGTGATAATAGTGGATTCTTGGGAGTGGTGCCTTAAAATCTCCTAGTGGGGTTTTTGCCATGTAGGTTTTCCCCATTAATTGGTGATTTGTTTATGCTACTACGCGTTTTCATGTTAATTTGATTAATTAATACACTTGGCCAATTAATCAATTAATTCATTACAAGGGGTCAATACGTTTTTGGCCTATCACTAATAATCAGAATCTGCAATAGAAAAATGATAAAGCCCGATCTCAGTCACCTGACGGCTTTTCTGGCTTATTTGGAGGATGGGGGAAGTCATTTCCTATTGGTACCTTAAGAGTCTTGTTTTTGGATTTCTAGCCTGCTCAGGTAATAACAGGAGCAATCAGTGTATACTGCCTCGTGGCGTGTCTAAAATTATCTCATTCGGAGTGTCCACACTCGTCATCAGCATTATGGCATGGCCTGTGAAGCTGAGGCCACCTGTAGCCAGTCTATAGGCTCGGAACCCCTCAAAACCCTAAACTGGGGTAGTTTATTTTGCGCGGTTCCTTCCTCCTTTTGTCCAATATACAAGAATGGATCCATCCCGTTGAGGATATATATTTCATGTCGAAAGTCGCATGAAACCCTAAACTGGGGCTGTTTGTTTCATGCAATCTCTCCTACCTTTCTCCCTTAACGAGACGATCATTGTTCAAAAGTCGCTAGCAAATCCATGAAATTGCGGTGCAAAACAGGTGAATGTGATACAAGCTAGTTCAATACCACCATCCGCAATGAAAATGCAATAATGCGTGCATATGTCTCAACAGTCCTCTTAGAGGCATTTTTTGAGATTATACATGGTTGTACATGTAAGTCCTAATTAGAGGCATTGTCTTTTCATACACGTCAGCCGCCCTTCTAAAGGTGTTTTATCTAGAGATACATATAAGTCCTAATTAGAGGCATTGTCTTTTATATACATCAACAGGCCTTCTAAAGGTGATTTTTCCAGAGTTATACATATAAGTCCTAATCAAATGCACTGTTTTACACATACATCGGCAGCCTTTTCAAAGGCAGTATACAGAGCTATACATGTAAGTCCTAATCAGAGGCATTGTCTTTCATACACGTCAGCCGCCCTTCTAAAGGCATTTTATCCAGAGATACATATGAGTCCTAATCAGAGGCATTGTCTTTTATACACATCAGCCACCCTTTTGAAGGCATTTTATCCAGATCATACATATAAGTCTTAATCAGAGGCAATGTTTTTCGCACATCAGCCGCCCTTTTAAAGGCGTGTCCCTGGATTCATACATATAAGTCCTAATCAGAGGCATTGCTCCATACATACATCATGCTATGTTATGAACAGAGTTGCTGAAGAGTTGAATTCGAGGTCAACCAATCCTCTAAGAACAGAGAGAGAGGTGAATATAGAAATAGAGAGAAAATTAGAGAGAGAAATTGAGAATAGAATTGAAGAATTGGAATTAAGAATCAAGTTCTAATACAAGCTCTTCTCTTCCTAGCCTTTTAATACTCTCTCCTAGCCTTGCTCTTTAACTGCCTAACTGCCAAGCCAGCTGTCAGCCAGCTGCCAACATTCTAACAACTAACCGTATTTAACTAACTCTTATTTGGGTACAATCACTAATGCCAACTAAGCAATTACACATTATTCTAATAATAGGTACACCTTGGCACAACCACCTGATGCACCACCTGATGCCTACCTCATCAGCTACTCCTGCGTGCCTCATTAGCTACCAACACACTCACCTCACCAGCACTCCACATGCAGCATCACACGTTTCCTCATGCAGCAACATACACATAACTAACCATCACCACACACCATCCATCAGTAACATACTCACACTACACAGTCACACATTCTAACAATTTCCTCCCCTTTAAAACACCTTGCCCACAAGGTGAGGGAACTTCTGTTGCAGTACAAAAAGACTCTCCCAAGTAGCATCATCCTTGCTTTCATCTTGCCAGTGCACCAGCACCTGAGTGATAAGTCTACTCCTCAACTGATGTGACTTGGTAGCTAAAATAGCCACTGGTTCAGGGTTAGGAATCTAATCCATAGTCACAGCAGGTAAAGCAGGCCTAGGAATCACTTGAGCACCCAATTTAGCTTTGAGATTGGAGACATGGAACATAGGATGGATTTGAGAACCTGCAGGCAAATCAAGCTTATAGGAAACCTCTCCAACCTTTTGCACAACTTGGTATGGTCCATAAAAACGAGGGGCTAGCTTGCCAAACTTCTAGGACTGAATTGAGGACTGCTTATAAGGTTGCAATCTAAGATACACCCAATCTCCCACAACAAAGGACCTATCCACCCTCTTCTTTCAGCAAACCACTTCATTCTCTCCTGTGCAACCTTCAAATTGTGCTTGAGCAATGAAAACAGTTGCTGCCTATCCTGCAGAATTGAATCAACAGCTGCCACCTTTGTAGTTCCTGGCACATAATCCACAAGCTTAGGAGGAGGATATCCATAAAGAGCTTCAAATGGAGTCAGCTTAAGAGAAGAATGGAAGTTAGTGTTGAACCAGAACTCAGCCAAAGGAAGCCAGTCCACCCAAGCTTGAGGTCTGTCAGCAGCAAAGGCCCTCAAGTAATGCTCCAAACTTTTGTTCACAACTTCAGTTTGGCCATCAGTTTGAGGGTGGTAAGGAGATGACATGGCTAAACTAATACCTTGCAATTTCATCAATTCAAACCAGAACTTAGAGGTGAATACTAGGTCCCTGTCACTTACAATGGTGGAAGGCAGTCCATGTAACTTAAAAACGAATTGCATGAACAACTGAGCCACCTTAGCAGCAGTGTAAGGGTGAGCCAATGGAATGAAGTGAACATATTTAGTGAATCTGTTCACAACAACAAACACCACTGACTTATGCTGAGATTTAGGCAGCCTTTCCACAAAATCCATGCTAATGTCAAGCCAAGGCCTATCTGGAATGACCAAGGGCTGTAACAAACCAGCAGGGAAGCAAGTCTCACTCTTCAACCTCTGACATACATCACATTCCTTAACCAAATTCTTCAAGTCCTTTCCCATACCAGACCAATAGAAGTCCTTTTTTAGTCTATGGAAGGACTTTAAATATCCAGAATGACCCTCTAACGGGCTATCATGCACTTGCTGCAAGACAAGAGTTTTTAAAGTCTGGTTTGAACTTCCCAAGTATAACCTTCCCTTGTAAAACAACAAATCATTACAAAGTGTGAACCCCACTGGAACATTCTGCCCTGACTTAATTGCCTGAATTGTTGGCTGGATGGCAAGATCAGTGTCATAGCTTGCTTTGAGATCATCAAGCCAAGTAGGAGTAGGGAAGGATATAATACATAGAGTACCCACTTCACTACCAATAGCATCAACATTCCCAGTAGCTTCTCTTCTGGAAAGTGCATCAGCAACTAAATTTTCTTTACCATGCTTATACTCAACTATAAAAGCATAACCAAGTAATTTGGTAATCCACTTTTGCTGAGCAGGGGTACCAATCTTTTGTTCCAGCAAATATTTCAGACTTTGATGGTCTGTCTTGATTACAAAAGGTCTTCCAAGGAGGTAAGGTCTCCACTTCTTCACAACCACCACTAAAGCCAATAATTCCTTTTCATAAGTGGAAAGGGCAAGTGCTTTTCCCTTCAAAGCTTGACTGTGGAAGGCAATGGGCCTTTGGTTCTGCATCAAGACAGCACCAACACCCAACCCAGAGGCATCACATTCCACAACAAATGGTTTGGTGAAGTCAGGTAAGGCTAGCATAGGTGGATTGCACATAGCATCTTTGAGCAATTGGAAGGCATGTGAAGCTTCAGGAGTCCAAATGAAGGAGTCTTTCCTTAACAAAGCAGTTAAAGGAGCTGCAATTAAGCCATAGCCCTTCACAAACTTCCTATAATAGCCAGTCAAGCCCAAAAACCCCCTCAAAGCCTTGACATCATGAGGAATAGGCCATTGCTGCATAGCAGCAGTCTTCCTTGGATCTGTTTTCACCCCTTCACCAGAAATTATATGTCCTAAATACTCTACCTCCTTACAAACAAACACACATTTTGATTGTTTGGTATACAATTGATGATTCACCAAAGTTTCCAACACCAATTTAAGATGACCAACATGAGCAGCCAAATCCTTACTATACACAAGTATGTCATCAAAAAACACCAATACAAACTTCCTTAAGTAAGGTTTAAAGACTGAATTTATAAGTGACTGAAAAGTTGAGGGTGCATTGGTTAACCCAAATGGCATCACCAAGAACTCATAATGACCCTCATGAGTCCTAAAGGCAGTCTTTGGAATGTCTTCCTCCTTCATTCTAATTTGGTGATATCCGGATCTTAAATCCAATTTAGAAAAAACAATGGCACCAAATAGTTCATCTAACAACTCATCAATGACAGGTATGGGATACTTGTCTTTGATGGTCTTTTGATTTAAGGCTTTATAATCCACACACATCCTCCAAGAACCATCAACCTTCCTAACTAGAAGAACAGGTGAAGCAAATGGGCTGCTACTATTTCTAATAAACCCCACAGACAACAACTCCCTAACAATGTTATCAATTTCATTTTTTTGATAGTAGGGATACTTGTAAGGCCTCTGAGACACAGCTTGAGCGCCCTCCTTCAAGGTGATATGATGTTCATGATCTCTTAAGGGAGGCAAACCTTCAGGAGTAGCAAAAACAGCCTGGTACTCCATTAACAAGGCAGCAATAGCCTCAGGAATTTGTACCTGTCCTTTTGCATACAACATTTGAGGCTACAACTGAACTGAAATCTGGAGGATCATTCCTTTCTTCACTGACTATTTCAAAAAACTGTCACCATCTTGCAGTTGAGAATTAGCACTCTTCAACCCTTGTAATTGAACATGCCTGTGACCATAAGAGAAATTCATTGTGAGCAGTTTAAAGTCCCACTGGATTACTCCCAAGGTTCCTAACCACTGAGTGCCCAAGACTAAGTCACATCCCCCTATTGGAAGCACATGTAAGTGTACCAAGAATTCCTCTCCTTGCAACAAGATAGGTACTGCCTTACAAACACCTTGAGTTTTAATTACATCACCATTAGCAACCTTCACTTCCAGAATTTGAGAAGTATCTACCTGAATATGTAACTGTGGAACTAAAACAACATCAATAAAATTGTGGGTACTCCCTGAATCTATCAGGATCACAAAGGACCTCTGATTAATCTTCCCCATGACTCTCATCGTTCCTGAAGTAGGAGTGCCACTCAATGCATAGAGAGTAATCTCTGCATCTTCTTGATCTTGTCCAAGCTGTCCAATCTGTTCTGCATATCCCTTTTCCTCCAATTCAGTTAAGTGAATTCTAGAATTTACATTTCCCTGAGCCAAGTCTACATGATCCAACAGGAATAACATGGCATTCTTGCACTTATGGCCAGGAGCCCACTTTTCATCACAATTGTAACACAACCCCTTCTTCTTCCTTTCCTCCATTTAAGCAGGAGAAATCCTCTTAATTGGTAGCCTTGGTTTAGACTCTAGCAAAGAAGGAACTTTTGGAGGAGCTCCCAGAATTGAAGGCCTTCCTTGATCCCCTTGAATCTTGGAAAACTTCCTACAACTCCTATTATACTCTTCCTAAATTTTTGCCAATCCAAAAGCCTCATTCAAGGATTTAGGATTAAGCATCCTCACTGGCAGCCTTATCTCATCTCTTAATCCGCTTAAAAAACAACTCAATTTGTGAGCAGCAGATAAGCCCTTAATCCTATTTGACAACACCTCAAATTGGGCCTTATACAATGAAACTGAGGCAGTTTGTCTCAGTCTAGTAAGCGTTTCCATAGGATCATCATAAGCCGTAGCACCAAATCTGATGTGCAAAGCTTGAATCAATGATTCCCAATCCGCAAAAAGACATACCTCTTCACTATCTTGAAACCATATTAGAGCCTCACCATCCATATGGAACGAAGCTAGCATCAATTTCTCAGCAACTGGTGTATTATAATACTTGAAGTATTGGTTGGCTTTGTAAACCCAACTTGCAGGGTCTTCTCCAAAGAACCTTGGAAATTCCAATCTCACTGGGCGAGCCATAACCATTGTTGATGAATTTGCATTCCTGTGTTCACCAAATGTTGGAGATTGAGACATTCCACCTTGATCAGAACCACTTCTCTGCACCAGAATTGCTAATTGCTGATTCATCTCATTCATTGTACGTGTATCCACTCCTTGGACAATACGAATTTCTTGAATTTCTTTATCATGATGGCTACGCATTTCCTGAATTTCCTTATCATGATGATCACTTGAAGTTCTCAGTGAAGCTAGAGCCTCCTGAATTGCAGCAGTAGTTGAACGTGTTTCTGCCATGGCCGAGGAAAGCCTTGCTCTGATACCAAATGTTATGAACAGAGTTGCTGAAGAGTTGAATTCGAGGTCAACCAATCCTCCAAGAACAGAGAGAGAGGTGGATATAGAAATAGAGAGAAAATTAGAGAGAGAAATTGAGAATAGAATTGAAGAATTGGAATTAAGAATTAAGTTCTAATACAAGCTCTTCTCTTCCTAGCCTTTTAATACTCTCTCCTGGCCTTGTTCTCTAACTGCCTAACTGCCAAGCTAGCTGTCAGCCAGCTGCCAACATTCTAACAACTAACCGTATTTAACTAACTTTTATTTGGGTACAATCACTAATGCCAACTCAGCATATAATGCCAACTAAGCAATTACGCATTATTCTAATAACAGGTACACCTTGGCACAACCACCTGATGCACCACCTCATCAGCTACTCCTGCGTGCCTTATCAGTTACCAACACACTCACCTCACCAGCACTCCACATACAGCATCACACGTTTCCTCATGCAACAACATACACATAACTAACCATCACCACACACCATCCATCAGTAACATACTCACACTACACAGTCACACATTCTAACATGCTACAAAGAGATAATATAATACATCAAAGCCCACTATGGGGCAATACAATACATACATGTCTAGGCCTACCAAGAGGCAATAAATAGTACACATACATAGCTGGCCCATCAAGGGGCAATGTTTATAGAATACATGAAAAAGATACATGCCCACTTAGGGGCTACATCATGCTACAGTAAAACGCTGACTCTACTCAGAATCCTTGCTGCCAATAAACTGTTCAGTATCACCATCATCACTATCATTGCTGCTTGTAAAAGGGTCAGTAGAAGGACCCACATTGTCTGAAGTGTTGGGAGCATACCCAGGACCCTAGGAAGGCCCTAGAACCTAAGCAAAAGAACCCCAACCACTTGGTGGGCCTAATAGAACTAGCTTGTACCTCTGCTCGAACGGACGAATGATGGGCCCTCGGCCTAGAATCTTAAGGACAGCTAGAATGGAAAGACGTGCCACTCGTAACTCTCTCGCCAAAATAATAGAATAACCCTGATGTAGGGCTAGCTCAGTCTGGAACTGACTTTGCTCTCTGCCAGACCTCCCGCTTCAAGGCTAACGCCCAAGCAATCTCTTCCTACATATGTGCCTCTCTAGTAGCAAACAGGGCCCCAAACTTTGTCACCTGGCCTCGACAGTCTCAGCACGAGCTCTCCACTCAGTCTCGGTGGCCACCTGAGCACTTACGGCGCCTCCCAACACTCTACCCCCACTCACGGGGACGTCTCCAATTATAGGCCCTGTAGAAGACTCTACAAATCAAGTGGAATAGTCTCTACTCGTATCCACATAAGCATCAAAGGCACTCGTCGCATAATCTGGGTTGTCTAGGACCATGGCCTCAAATGACAAACTGTGAGGTGGTGGATCCCTGGGCACTCCATAGAATGGCATAACCTGATGGATGGTCCTCTCTGCTAGAAAGAACTTTTAGCTTGTTAGGGCCCAAAACTAGCTTTGGATCCTCAACTGGCCCATAGCAATGGTGAGCTCTAGCCTCCTCAGTAACGTGTCATCATATGGAAGAACTATAATCTCATCCCGGATGACACAATCCAAAGCTGCAGCAAATAGTGACTGGCTGCACTACTACTACCATCGTGATCCTACAATGAGCCCATCCATATTCTCGAGGGTATGCTGTTAAGGACAGACCTATATAATGCGGCCGCAGGGTTGGGATGTACTCATATGCTAGCAAGTTAGTATCTACCAACATCCCTCAAAACTCTTGAAATCTCGCTGGGAGGCCCGCCTCAAGAAAGAAATGAAGAAGCCGTAGGTTACTGACCCTCAGTCGTATGTCCTGAAGCTAGAGACTACTCCCATAGCTCATAACAGCTGACAAGTCAACACAGATTGGTTGTTGCCTAAGAAGCAACTACCGAGGAACCACAGGAAGCATCGATGAAGATGGGCGTCAGTGGGGGCCTTGCCCCAAGGAATACTATGCTGCTGCCACTTAGTACGAATCTGTGGCGATGCCAGGAGATCGTAAGCCATGTCAAAACTGATCTCCTCGGTCAGAATCTAGTGGCCACCGAACCTGATGCCCCAAATGGCTGTCTAGTCAAGAGGGAGGACCGCATACTCCCTGTAACTAAAGTGAAAGATGCATGTCTCAGCATGAAACTGACGCACCAAAGCCTCCCTGATCCCGTGCCTCATGGTGAATGGGGGAATCTGCACGAAGTCCTCAAATCCTGTCCTCTCGCGCCCTTCCTTACTGGTGCGAAAGGATGATCCTTCAGCCCATGTTGAATGTTAGGAACCTAGAGGTTCCTAATGGGGATAGGTATGAATTATAAGGGAATTGATGGGAATTATAGGGGAATGGTCGGGGATTGTAGGGAAATTGACTTAATTCGAGGTAGTCACCCACCATAGAGAAAGAGAGAGATTAAAAGAGAGAGAGAGAGAGAGAGATGCATTAATACACTAACAAATTGGTTTATTCTTTATTGATATCTCATATTGGATTACAATTATGTATTCATAGGAGACTAACTCTAATCTCATTGGCCCACATGGCCTCATCCTATTGGTTCTATTATTCCCCATGTGCATTAATAATTCCAACATGTGCTAAATGTGATTAACATGCCTCATCCTATTGGTTCTATTATTCCCCATGTGCATTAATAATTCCAACATGTGCTAAATGTGATTAACATGTTTAAAATTGTAACTAACTAACTAAATCTCAATACGACAATTACTATCCATATGCTTATAGCATTCCTAACATTTCCCTCCCCTTGAAAACACCTTGCCCACAAGGTGTTGTTGTGAAATAGCATCTTCATCAAAGGAGATCTTCCAATGGACCTATATCGTAGTGGCATTTTGATCACCATATTCATGCATTTCTCTTTGACAAGCGATCCTGTGCATATGAAGGTTTCTTCTTCGTAGATCTTCAAAATTTGCTCGAATTCTTGAGGCTTCAATGGTTCTTCAATCTTCAAGGTCTCATTGGTTATTTGAACCTTGAAATGTTCTTGTATCCTCAAGACCTCATTTGATTCTAGAACCATTAAAATTCTTGGAGCTTGTATCTTGGATTCTTGGATCACCGACACTTGGATTGCCAATTCTTGAATCATAGACTCTTGAATGGAAGCCTCCATTGGTGCATCAAGAATGGGTTCTTGGAAGATCATCATCATCTTCTTTGTTGGTTCTTTCGACTGAACTTCAAGGGCAGCATGTACATGTACATCATCATCCACTTTGACACAAAAATCAACATCCCGGCTTGTAACAACAGTAGTAGATTCTTGGAACTTGATTTGTTCTTCGACTTTCATTGAATCAAGAGATTGTAACTCTTCTTCGGACATGTTTTCAAGATCCTCTTGCACTCTTGAAAGTTCTTCCTTCATGGCCATGTTAGATTCAGCCAAGGACTTCATCTTCTTTGAAATATCCTTGGATTCTTCTAAGGTTTTGTTCAACAGTTCTTGTATTTTTTTCAAAAGTTTTCTTTCATCACAATTGCTCATCTCAAGATCAACGGCTCTGATACCATTTGTTAGGAACCTAGAGGTTCCTAATGGGGATAGGTATGAATTATAAGGGAATGGATGGGGATTGTAGGGAAATTAACTTAATTCAAGATAGTCACCCTCTATAGAGAAAGAGAGAGAATAAAAGAGAGATAGAGAGAGAGAGAGAGAGATGCATTAATGCACTAACAAATTGGTTTATTCTTCATTGATATCTCATATTGGATTACAATTATGTATTTATAGGAGACTAGCTCTAATCTCATTGGCCCACATGGCCTCATCCTATTGGTTCTATTATTCCCCATGTGCATTAATAATTCTAATATGTGCTAAATGTGATTAACATGTTTAGAATTGTAACTAACTAACTAAATCTCAATACACCAATTATTATCCATATGCTTATAGCATTCCTAACATTTCCCTCCCCTTGAAAACATCTTGCCCACAAGGTGTTGTTGTGAAATAGCATCTTCATCAAAGGAGATCTTCCAATGGACCAATACCGTAGTGGCATTTTGGTCATGTGCATTAATAAATCCAACAAGTGCTAAATGTGATTAACATGCCTCATCCTATTGGTTCTATTATTCCCCATGTGCATTAATAATTCCAACATGTGCTAAATGTGGTTAACATGTTTAGAATTGTAACTAACTAACTAAATCTCAATACTCCAATTATTATCCATATGCTTATAGCATTCCTAACATTTCCCTCCCCCTGAAAACACCTTGCCCACAAGGTGTTGTTGTGAAATAGCATCTTCATCAAAGGAGATCTTCCAATGGACCAATACCGTAGTGACATTTTGATCACCATATTCATGCATTTCTCTTTGACAAGCGGTCCCGTGCATATGAAGGTTTCTTCTTCGTAGATCTTCAAAATTTGCTTGAATTCTTGAGCCTTCAATGGTTCTTCAATCTTTAAGGTCTCATTGGTTCTTTCAACCTTGAAATGTTCTTGTATCCTCAAGACCTCATTCGATTCTAGAACCATTAAAATTGTTGGCGTTTCTATCTTGGATTCTTGGATCACCGACACTTGGATTGCCAATTCTTGAATCACAGAATCTTGAGTGGAAGCCTCCATTGGTGCATCAAGAATGGGTTCTTGGAAGATCATCATCACTTTCTTTGTTGGTTCTTTTGACTGAACTTCAAGGGTAGCATGTACATGTACATCATCATCCACTTTGACACAAAAATCAACATCTTGGCTTGTAACAACAATAGTAAATTCTTGGAACTTGATTTGTTCTTCGACTTTCATTGAATCAAGAGATTGTAACTCTTCTTTGGACATGTTTTCAAGATCCTCTTGCACTCTTGAAAGTTCTTCCTTCATGGCCATATTAGATTCAGCCAAGGCCTTCATCCTCTTTGAAATATCCTTGGATTCTTCTAAGGCTTTGTTCAACAATTCTTGTATTTTTTTCAAAAGTTTTCTTTCATCACAATTGCTCATCTCAAGATCAACGACTCTGATACCATTTGTTAGGAACCTAGAGGTTCGTAATGGGAATGGGTATGAATTATAGGGGAATTGATGGGAACTATAAGGGAATGGATGGGGATTGTAGGAAAATTGACTTAATTCGAGGTAGTCACCCTCCATAGAGAAAAAGAGAGGTTAAAAGAGAGAGAGAGAGAGAGATGCACTAATGCACTAACAAATTGGTTTATTCTTCATTGATATCTCATATTGGATTACAATCATGTATTTATAGGAGATTAGCTCTAATCTCATTGGCCCACATGGCCTTATCCTATTGGTTCTATTATTCCCCATGTGCATTAACAATTCGAACATGTGCTAAATGTGATTAACATGCTTGGAATTGTACCTAACTAACTAAATACCTAACTAACTAAGTTTTAATACAACAATTATTATCCATATGCTTATAGCATTCCTAACATTTCCCTCCCCTTGAAAACACCTTGCCCACAAGGTGTTGCTTGAAAATGACACCTTCATGAAGGGAAACCGGCCACTAATCCAATACACCAAGGCATCTTGACCGTCGAAAACATCAAATATTTCCAAGCATTTGACCACAACCCAAGATAGAGTAGCATAATTTGAAAAACCAGCAGACTTAATACTTGCACTCATTGAAAATCCACATTATGCTTCAGTGCTGTCCTCCGCATCAAACAATGAGTTGTAGCAACAGCCAATGTGAACAAGAGCGTTAACTTCTTTGCATTTCCATTGCAAAGCACATGTAGATGCATAGTAATCATATTGCCACGTTGGCCCTGTAAAAGTTGCATTGCGTTGCCACATTTGCTTTCCTTGTGTTGATAATATTGTGAATAATTTTGTCTCTAAAGACAATTCTTGATGCCCTTCCACATGCTCCAGCCTAAGGAAACCAAGACTTCCATCATTAGCAAGATACATCTCATTATATGGAAAAGCAATGCTAGCATTGGAACCTTGGCACATCCTACTATTGCCACCAAGAACGTGAATGTGACCAAGATGATCCTTCAGAACTACTTCTTCAATGGAACCCATCTGCCTTAAGACTTGTTCATCCATGTGCTCAACTTCAAGATCAATAAATCGTGAACCAAGTGACACATCTTCAATTGACTCTTCAAGTGTTGATGGTGAAATTGACCTCTTATTTCTGTCCTCATGTTCTCTACTCCTTGACCGTCTCCTTTTCCTTGATTCTTCATAACGTGATTTTGATGACTCCTTCCTCACTAATTCCTTTAAATCAAGAAACTCTTCAAGATCAACCACATCTTCACTGTCATTTGCATCTTCACTGTCAAGGACAGTTTTTGTTGATTCAACAACCTGAAACTTTTCACTTGTTCCTTCAAGAAGTTGAAACTCTTCTTCTAACATGTTTTCAAGATCCTCTTGCACTCTTGAAAGTTCTTCCTTCATCACCATGTTAGATTCAGCCAAGGCCTTCATCTTCTTTGAAATATCCTTGGCTTCTTCTAAGGCTTTGTTCAACATTCCTTGTATTTTTTTCAAAAGTTTTCTTTCATCATAATTGCTCATCTCAAGATCAACAGCTCTGATACCATTTGTTAGGAACCCGGTGGTTCCTAATGGGGATTGATGGGAATTATAGGGGAATGGATGGGAATTGTAGGGAAATTGACTTAATTCGAGGTAGTCACCCTCCATAGAGAAAGAGAGAGATTAAGAGAGAGAGAGAGAGATACACTAATGCACTAACAAATTGGTTTCTTCTTCATTGATATCTCATATTGGATTACAATCATGTATTTATAGGAGACTAGCTCTAATCTCATTGGCCCACATGGCCTTATCCTATTGGTTCTATTATTCCCATGTGCATTAACAATTCCAACATGTGCTAAATGTGATTAACATACTTGGAATTGTACCTAACTAACTAAATACCTAACTAACTAAATCTTAATACAACAATTATTATCCATATGCTTATAGCATTCCTAACATTGAAGGTGAGTGTCTTGGATGCCTTTATCTATGGTCCGAGTGCGAGCGTCGGCCCCGAGCTGGTGTGATGGAAACCTCAGTCTTAGACTGCACCTCTAAGCGCCAAACTCTGACAGGACCTTGGGCCTAGCAAAGACCTCATCTATGTCTATAAGGATGTCATCATCTCGTACCTCTCCTCCGGAGCCTCCACTCCTTCTGACCGATTGGCACTGTGAAGTCGCCCCTCTAAAAACAGTACAGGACTCAAACGAAGCATTAGCCATTTCAACAAAACGTCGTCTCCTGGTCTTGGTCTCTATGGGTATACCACCAGTAGGCCTGAGGTCTCACCCCCACAATCAAAATGACTTTGCAAAACTCGGGCCGCATACTCACCAGCTGAACCAGTCTTGTCATCAAAAGAACCATCCCCTTGGGACGTGGCATACATGGGGGCCTTCCCCCGATCTCTCCTAGAACTCCCTCTCTGAGACATAATCTGCAAAACAGAAAGAAATTCAGACATAAGTGGTAAACCCATAAATAAATGGCAATGCAGATGAACTAAAACTTTTCTTAAACATATCATGCAAGTCTTTGTCAAATACATGTTTTCATAAAGAAGGCAGATTTTTATACATGACTACAGTGGGCGATAGCGGCCGTGCCGTATGCTCGCATTTCTACAATGGGTGATAGCGGCCGTGCCGTATGCTCACATTTCTATAGTGGGTGATAGCGGTCGTGCTATATGCTCGCATTTCTATAGTGGGTGATAGCGGCCGTGACATATGCTCGCATATCTACAGTGGCTGATAGCGACCGTGCCTTATGCTCGCATCCCTTTTTGCGTTAATAGTGACCATGACATATGCCTCACGCCATCATAGTTATCAAGTTTCCAGAGAAGTCCCGAGTTCTTGATCTACAGTGAGTGATAGCAGCCGTGCCGTATGCTCGCATTTCCAGTGGGTGATAGCAGTCATGCCATATGCTTGCATCCCTTTGTGAGGTAATAGCGACCGTGTCATACGCCTCACACTCTCATAGTTATCATGTTCCCAGAGGAGTCCCGAGTTCACGATCTACAGTGGATGATAGTGGCCGTGCTATAGGCTCACATTCCTTTTTGAGGTAATAGGGATCGTATCATACGCCTCGTGCCATCACAATTACCAGTCCCTAAAGAAATGCTAGATTCACATCTAGAGTGGGTGATAGTGGCCGTGCCGTATGCTCACATCCCGCTTTGAGGTAATAGCAGCCGTGTCGTTTGCCTCGCATCACACAGTTTTCAAGTTCCTAAAAAGTTTCCAAGTTCCTAATCTACCATGGGTGATAGCAGCCGTGCCGTATGCTCACACTCTATATTAGGTAAGTTCCCTCACCTATGTCCCACTTTATTTTTAGCATCTAAATTTCCGCATGTTTTCAATCATAAGTCAAAGGCAAAAAAAATACACATGCATTTTTCCTAAGATAACATGACATAAATCATGGCAAAATATATGCTAAAGAAAATTCCAAAAATAAAAATAAACACTAGCATGCATCTCTAGTAGTATAGCTACTAACATTTTGCAAAAAAAAAAAAAAAAAGAAAAAGAAAAAAAAGAGAGAGAGAAGAATCAAAATGGACACTGACCTCAAGTCTAGAATAGACAAAAACAGCTTACTGAAATGGCAACCTGAAGCTGAAAGTACGGACCCGCAAAGCTTTAAGCGTTCTAGGAAATTTTGTAGAGAGTGAGGAGTAGAGAGGAGATGAGAAATGAGCCAAAAAGGGGCCCAAAGGCCTTTTATAGGCCTTGGGCTGCCTAGTGGAACTTTTAGGACCGCCGAGTAGGCCTAATGGCCCTAGAAGGGCCGCCGGGCAGGTTGACCAGGTCAACACTGACCAGTCAAACCCTAAAATAAAGGGAAAAAAAAAACCTCCCTCTTCCTCTCTTAGAGCTTAGAGGTGCCTTCGAAAAATATTCCAATTGCAGTTACAGCAAATCGGGCTAAGCAGGTAAAGTTTGGTCTCGAGCCATGAGCAGTCTCCACACGCAAATTTGGGGGCAACCAAATTCGAAATCACGTTCTTTATCCAACACCTCTCATTGCACTCGTGATATCAGATAAAGAAGGGGCAGTTGTTGATACCGTATTTTGTCCGCGCTCAATTTGCGTGTCAGACCCCCGAAAATCCAAAAATATTATTTTCTCTCTACCGGGCCATAAGAACATCTAGAATGACATGGCGCAATCCGTTCGGGCACCGGAGCACCTGAAATGTCTTTTTCTGCTAAAATGACCAAAATGGCCCTTGTTAGCCCTAGGTTTTACCGAAGGTTGAACGTGGTCCGAACTCTCACAAAAAAATGTTTTTCACAATTTTACATCAAACCCGAGCTTTTCGGAGATTTTTAGCAACTTTGACTGAGTTTGACCCGAAGTCGACTCGAGGTGGGCCTAAAAACCCTAATTTTGATTTGGTTGTCAGAACGGGTTGAAACTAATGCCATTGCATAGATTATTGAATTTTGGATCCAATGACTATACATGGGTCGAAATGGGAGTTAGAACGGCCGAAATATCATGAAAACTGGGATGACGCACTGATCGATGCACCATAAACTTCAGAGAGCCATAACTTTTGATCCGACCGTTGGATTTTCAGGTTCCACACCTTTTCAAAATCTGGAAGCCAAGATCTTTCTAGAGGTACCCATATCCACACTTTTTGAGGGTCTTTGAGGCCAACGGCCCTTGAAGAGTCATCGCCTCAAAATTCGTACTTAAGGCTATAAATAGCCCATGGCACGCCCCAAACCAGAAACAATTATTTTTTAGAAATTTTCCTTCTACCCAGCCACTCTACACATTTTTTCTCTCTTCCAAACACCCAAAAAAAAAAAAAAAAACACATCAAAGCTTCTTGATTCTTGCACCTTCACCAAAAACACAAGGTAGTGTTCTTATACCCAATCTTCTCTTCCTTGGCACATCTTGGATTTGGGGTTTAGGGGTGTGGATGTAGCTTTGTTAGCTATCATTTACACCCCTAACCTTCTTGTTAGGACATATATGTTTTAACTTGTTTAAGAACATATGTCACTTAGTTATGTAAATTGGCTAATCCTTTGACAAAACTCACTCTACTTCAAGAAGCTACTGCGTCTTTGCGCCTTAGGGTTTTGTAACCAAGTGCTTCTTGATCTTCATTGTTGATGAAGTGAAGAACTTTGCAGCCAACATTCTTCTTTCTTAAGTTGGTGAGTGAGTCACGTTTTGAGATTCGTGCAAAGGAGTTAGTCACGTACTGGGATCCGTGCAACAAAAAGGGTGGCGTTCATATATTGAAGAGTTCAGAGGTTCTGAAGCGGTAGAAGGTTTCTGCTGTGAGTTCATCTACGGGGATTGTAGAGTCTAGGGACAAAAGTTTTGTATTAGATCTGAAACTTCTCTTTTCTATAGTGGATTGCTTTTCGGGAAGGTTTTCCCCTAGGTTTTTTACTGTGAAACTGGTTGGTTTCATTGGTTTTCCTGGGTCATCATATCTTGTCTTATTTTATTTTTCCGCTGCATGATTTTGACATGATATTGATGTTTGTTTGTTATTAACAAGGTTTATTCATAATTAATCTAATTAACAACTTGGGTTTTAAAACTTGTTAATTCTATCAACTGGGGTCTATATTTCCCAACAAGTGGTATCAGAGCGGGTTCACTCTGATTGGATTAATTTCCTGACTGTGATCCATTGACCCCTGTTGTCATGGATAGAGGACAATCTTTATTTATACTTCCTTTGTTTGATGGAACTAATTATGCGTACTGGAAAGTTCGTATGAAAGTTTTTTTGCAGGCTCTAGGTGAACAGGTATGGCAAGCTATTGAAGTTGGCTGGATTAAGCCGAAGGAAGCACCTGTGGATTGGGATGATGCAACAATTGTAGCTGCAAATTTCAATAGTAGGGCCTTGAATGCTTTGTTTTGTGGGGTGACTAATGAAGAATTCAAGAAAATTTCATCCACTGAAGTTGCCAAGGAAGCATGGACTATTCTTGAGACCACCTATGAAGGTACCAAGGCAGTAAAGACTGTGAAGCTTCAACAACTCACAAGTAGTTTTGAAGAAATAAGGATGGAGGAGGATGAGACATTTGATGAGTTCTATGCCAAACTCAAGGATATTGTGAATTCTGCTTTCAACCTTGGAGAATGTATTGCAGAATCCAAAATTGTTAGAAAAATCCTTAGGTCCTTACCTGAAAGATTCCATGCCAAGATCACTGCCATTGAAGAAGTCAAGGACATTGATCAAATTCCTTTGACTGAGCTTGTAGGGAACCTTCAAACCTATGAGATGGGATTAGGCTCAATGGGAAAAGGTGGAAAGAGCAAAAACTTGGCTCTTAAGGGTATAGAGGAAGAGACTGAGGACTCTGAAGATGAAGATCAAAGTGAAGATGAGGATGAGGATCTAACCTTCATAACTGATGAGATTATCAATTTTTTTCAGTTTAGGAAAAAGGATAAGGGCAGACCTCTTAGGAAACCTAAATCCTCTAGGAAGGGTGAGAATGAAAAACCCCTTATTCAATGCCATGAGTGCAAAGGTTTTGGTCATATGAGGATAGAGTGTCCAAACTACCTCATGAAGGAAAAGACCGAGAAGCCAAAAGAGAAAGGGCTGGTTGCTACCTGGAGTGATACTGGGGATGACTCTTCTGATGAGTTTGTGGATGAATGTTGTCAAGTTATGGCCTTTGCTGCCACAACCGATAAGGTGATTGTGGAGAGTGCTAGTGATAGTAAGGATTCTTCTGATGATGAAGTACCTAAGAAGATGACCCTTCAGGAAGCCTCTGATAAGACTGGCTTAAGATATGCTGTTTCCTCCAGCCCCTCCTCATCCACAGCTTCTGGATCAAGGACTATCTTTATGCCACAATCTGAGAAAGGTAATAGAGGTATGAAATCCAAAACTGATCTGGCTAATTCTAAATCCTTTGTTAAGCCTTGTGTTTGTCATCATTGTGGTGTTGCTGGACACATTCGTCCTAATTGCTTTAAGTTGTATCCTCATAAGCAATTGTTCAAACGGTCACAGGTTTCCTCTCAAGCACCTACACCTTTGTTTGGAGAGTTATTAAAAGTCTTGAGCTTTTTAACTCAATTTCAAGAGAATTCTAATTCTTCTATGTCCTTTAGTAGACATACTAGGACACGTGCCTTTTCATCTTCATGGCCAAAGACTCGTGCTGTGTGGGTGAGAAAGGAGCCTAAGACTTAATTGTCTTTTCTGTTTGTCCTCTGCTTTGATTCTTTCTGTCTAAAGTAGGACTTTCTTTGCTTGATTTCTTATCTGTTTTTGGAATCATGCTTTCATGCATATGAATCTTTCTTTCATGCATTCATGTTGTTTATCTGTTTTTGTTTGGTTGTTCAGTTTTTATTTTGTTTTGTTTTCAAAATAAAAATAAAAAGAAAAATCAGAAAAATACAAAAACAGTGTGTGTTCTGTGTACTTTGGTACTTATGTACCTTGGATGGCCAATGAAACAAAGTTTTTCCAAACTTTGTATCTCTTGTAGCTTAGATGAGCATCTCTATGCACAACTAAGCAAGTGAGCTTTGTGGCTCTTGTTTGTGATGAGTAAGATTAGGTTATCTCTTAAAACTTAACACTCATATCACTCTTTTTGATGGGTAGGACTAGAAAATTCTAAGAGAAAGGCATAAATAACCATCTCACCACTGTTGCCCGCCAATCATAATATGACACCTGTATGCTTCGGCATAGCAAAAGTGCAATGTCAAAGACATTCGTATGCTTCGGCATAGCAAAAGTGCGATGTCAAATGCTTAACATCTTGGGTATTTCTTTTCTCTCTTTTATATACCCATGTATGATATGCTAAAATAAAAGAAAACATGCAAAGAAAATAAAAAGCAAAAAGATTAAAACTGCTTTAAATATGGTTGCAAGCGTGTATTCTAGGAGATGTGGGAGTTATAGGATGTACCTCGAAGGTGATAGTCCCCATCAAACAGTTATGATTGTGTGTGAGTTAAAAGTTATTTTCTCATATCTCAGATCGTCATAACATCTATACACATATGCAATCTTGCGATGTTTTTCACACACAACACGCAATATTCTTTGCTACTTTTGATACATATGCAGGAACAATGTGATTTGGCCATCACAAGTGTTTACATGTGCTAATGTATGCTCACTAAACTGTCTTGACTTATTTTTGAAATATAAAATTGGTTAGACTTGTTTAGTGTGTGTGTGTGTGTGTGTTTTGGGATTTATGTGCTTAACATTTTTCTTGTTTTTCACATGTTTTGCATCCTTCTATTATCTTGTCATCCATAGCATCTTGTTTCATTACATTCATGCATTTATATGGATTTCTTTGTGCCCCTTGATCATCCTTGATCATCTTTATGTTTCTCGGGTGAAGCTTTCTAGCTTCTTGTACCCTTTGTAAATCATGACAAAAAGGGGGAGAAATTGTGGAAACTTTTGTGGTTTCTGTTTAAGATTCTACAAGTTAGGGGGAGAAATACATTCCTTTGTAAGGGGGAGATGTGTTTCATCTTGTTAGGGGGAGTGTTTACTTCCTTCTTCTTGTACCTTGGGTCTTGTGACCATGTTTACGTACATTGTGCTTATCTTCTTTATATGCTGATATATGTTTCTTTCACCTACTTCTACATGTGTTGTTTCTTTTCTTTCTTTATACACATGTTTCTTTACTTGTATGCAATCTAATTATTTCTGTTTCACACAAGATGCCTTGATGAGTTTTGTTTAAAGTATTTCAGAAATACAGGTTGTCAAAGTCTACTTATCATAAGCTCTCTTCTTGCAAAGTTTTTCAAGAGTTTGTGTTAGGATAGATTTTATTGTATTCAACAAGTGAATATGAGTTGAGTGATTTATGACTTCTCTCATATGCTCATTTATTTGTTGTGGTTTTGTCACGGATTGCCAAAGGGGGAGATTGTTAGGACATATATGTTTTAACTTGTTTAAGAACATATGTCACTTAGTTATGTAAATTGGCTAATCCTTTGACAAAACGCACTCTACTTGTAATTGGGTAGTTCTAAGTGTTTTTAATACTTCAAGAAACAATGTTTCAAGGTCAAGTGTTGAAATCATCAAGTCTGTCCAAGAGAAAGCAAGCTGAAGTGCAAAGTTTTTAAAGCTCGACACCTGGCTATCTGTCGAGATCTTCAGCTGATTCTTATCGCAATCTCAATAGCTTCTCAATAGCTGGTCGATCGATCGAGAAAGTTTCTGTCCCCTCGACACCTTCTCGACACCTCCTTAATAGCTGCTATCTGTTGAGATTCATTAAACCTCGACACCTCCTCGACACCTCTCGATCGATCGAGGTTACGGGAAATCAAAATTTTCAGATTTGATTTTTGGGCTTGGCTTTTGTATTTGTGTAGGGTTTCTTTTCTCACAACCCTAGACCTATATAAGGCTTGTTTTAGAGGCCGTCACATAAGAGAGAATACAAGGAGAACATATGCAAAAGGTGACCGATGCCTTATTCTCTCTGAAAGAAGCTACTGCGTCTTTGCGCCTTAGGGTTTTGTAACCAAGTGCTTCTTGATCTTCATTGTTGATGAAGTGAAGAACTTTGCAGCCAACATTCTTCTTTCTTAAGTTGGTGAGTGAGTCACGTTTTGAGATTCGTGCAAAGGAGTTAGTCACGTACTGGGATCCGTGCAACAAAAAGGGTGGCGTTCATATATTGAAGAGTTCAGAGGTTCTGAAGCGGTAGAAGGTTTCTGCTGTGAGTTCATCTACGGGGATTGTAGAGTCTAGGGACAAAGGTTTTGTACTAGATCTGAAACTTCTCTTTTCTATAGTGGATTGCTTTTCAGGAAGGTTTCCCCCAGGTTTTTTACTGTGAAACTGGTTGGTTTCATTGGTTTTCCTGGGTCATCATATCTTGTCTTATTTTATTTTTCCGCTGCATGATTTTGACATGATATTGATGTTTGTTTGTTATTAACAAGGTTTATTCATAATTAATCTAATTAACAACTTGGGTTTAAAACTTGTTAATTCTATCAACTGGGGTCTATATTTCCCAACACTTCTAAATCTTTTTCCTAGCATGTTCTTGATTTTTTTTCCATAATAATATGTTTTTTTGCCTTCTTTGACATGTTTCTTGCTTTATCTTGTTTCTAGCATGTTTTAGCTCAGATCTGTGTTCTTTTATGCTTGCTCACATGTTTCTTTGTCCCGATCTATGTGCTTTGCGCTTTGTGCTACATGTTTATGCTTAGATCTATCGTTTCTATGTGTTGTTTGGCTAGATCTACATGTTTCCATGCATACATGTTTAGATCTACATGCTTAGGGTTTTATGCCATGCTTTCCTTTGTTTCGTTCCTCTTTTGGCTTTTTATTTTTTTATGTTAGGTTTATGTGCTCACATGCTTGATATCATGTCTACGGTTATGCCTTGCTTAGATCTACATGCTTTATGCTTTATGCTTTATGCCATCTTTTATGCTTAGATCTACATTCTTACATGCTTATATGTTTAGATCTACATGCTTATATGCTTGGATTCATGTTCTTCCATGTCTACGTGCTAAGCTTTCACATGTTCATACATGTGTTGCCATACCTTTGCCTAGATCTATGTTTTCACGAGCTTGTGTGCTTAGATCTATGTTTTCACATGCTTGCATGCTTGGATCTACACTTTATGCCATCATCCATGTTCTTGTGCGCTCCATGCCATGCTTGTGTGCCTAGGCCTAGACTTGTTTGTCATGCCACGTGCTATTGTAGCCCTTTTGTTCCTTTTATCACATTTTCTTGTGTTTTGGCCTTTTGGTTCGGACTCGATCTAGGTCCTACGGTCTTTGTCATCGTCCATACACCTTGGCCCATATCAAAGGGTTTGGAACACCCATTTTTCATGTCTGTGCTTGCTTGCTTCTATGTTTTATGCTTGTGTTAGCCTCTCTTATTCTAGGCTTTGCCACGTTTGGTGCCTTTAGCGGGTTCGTGGTTGTATGGATACATTCGACGCCCATGAGGCCTTGTTTAGATGTAGCCATTTAGGATGCATCACCATGATATCAGTTTCTTTATGCACACCTATCCCCTTTTCCATTCTGTACGACGATTACTTACCACGCTTTTTTGTGCCACCCGTTGGCTTTATGTGCATCTTTACACGCTTGTTTACATGTTCATGCATGAGTCTTGCTTGTTAGTGTGTCGTCCATGCTTCAACACAATGAGGCTATGGACATCCGATCCAAACCTACATTTGTCCCTTGCGGACACCACTTTTTTTGTGCCACCCGTTGGCTTTATGTGCATCTTTACACGCTTGTTTACATGTTCATGCATAAGTCTTGCTTGTTAGTGTGTCATCCATGCTTCAACACAATGAGGCTATGGACATCTGATCCAAACCTACATTTGTCCCTTGCAGACACCACCTTTTGTTTGCTATCTTGCATGTTTACCCTTTGCTTGTTGTTTGCTATCTTGCTTATCTGCCCCTTTGCTCGTATGTTTGCTCGCATCCCGTATGCTATGCTTGTCATTACTATCTTGCTTGTTTGTTTTGCACTCTTTTGCTATTATCTATGCATCTCTCCCTTTCCATTACTCGTCTGCTGGTTTCTTGTCTTTGCCTTTGCATGTACACACATGGAACTAGGGCGTGATCTCCTAGGCGCAAGCAAAAAGGGCACGGATGCAAGCTTGCCAACATGAGTCGAGCAGCTGTGTTCAGTAGGTTTAGGGTTTTGCTTTTCCCTTTAGTTATGTACTATTTGTACCATTTGTCCTCATCTCTAGAGTATGACGACCCCTTTTTATTTTCCTACACCGTCATGCTCTAGGGATGTATGCATTTACTTTCCTACTCTGTGTGTTAGCATTATGCATGATGCATGTATATATATACCTGCTTGCTCTTTTCTGATGTGATTGTCACAATTCATGTTACTTAAGGCTAGCGATGCCTAATTTCTACCACGAAAGTACAATGACTTCTTGCCGGATTTTTATAATGTAAATCTGGCACTTTGCTCGAATGCCTTAGGAAAGCATGGACCACACCCGTTCAAAAGCAAAACCTCAAAGCCCCCCCCCCCCCCCCCCCAAAATGCATGCAAAGCCTTGAAAGCCAATGCAAAAATCAAGATTTTCTACCATCCACATTAGATTAGGAAAAATACCATTTTTCCTTAGCCTAGGATTGGTAATAAAATCAACTAGAAACAGGTGAGCAATCACACCTTAGAAAAACCCACTGATTAGTGATGACTCCATTTAGCTTTAGCAATCCCTTGAAATTTGGCCTAGATTCCTACCATAATGCCAAAGGTAGGCTTGTTGGAAAATCTAGTTTTGTATCTCATATAAAACACACAGTGGAAGTAACAATCATGGATCTACTTCATTCATGAGAGATAACATGTAACCTTGAATTCTAGAACAAAGAATAGAAAGCGTACCTTGGTGTGATGAAATTCAAAACCAAAACTTGAAAGTACTTGGGAACACTTTAATCTTCACTCCAATTCCACTTGATGCTCAAGAAGTGTGGTCTCTCAATCAGTTTCCAAGGAGAGAATAAAAGAGTGTCCAACACTCACATACACCATTTCATTCCTAATATGATCTTGATGAAAAACCACACATGAAAAGCCATATTAAATTCTGTATGTTTCTCTTCTTATATATATAACTGGTTATCTAATTGGGCTAGCCTTTTGGGCCATTCCAATTGGGCTCTAGTATTTGGTTTGGAGTGGGACCAAAAGGAAACAAATAACACTTTAGCTGTAATGGGCCTTGGGCTTTTCTGTCAACTCTTGACAAGTCCAAAGTTACCATTAATTATATTTAATACCACTATAAGAATAAAATTGCATTCTAGGCCTTATTAATAAATTATATCCTGAGACTTTATTATACATGCAACCCTTTCATTAAAATATTCGTTGTAATACAAAGTCGTGAATGTAGACTGCCACTTTGAAAATTACTACATCTTAATCCTTGAGTACCCGGTTTAATCCTTTATGTTATTCATCATATATTTATGAAATCCAATTTCATAAATATATACTTTAGTAGCTCCTTACTAAAGTGGTTGGGCCCAACACTTTGAATAACCAAACCCATTAAACTTATCTCAATGGAATATTTTATATCTTCGTTAAGAGATTATGAATTTCATCTTGAGAATTTATATTTCATTAACACTAAATGTGGTTGCCCAACATACTAAGATTTTGACCGTGACTTATAAATCTCACTCCTGATATATTAAAGTAACATACATCTCATGATCAGGTCCATTATTCTCTCAGGATTTAGAGTTGATGTAAATAGAAGTCATGAGATTTATTATTCATTTGACAGTCATTAGGAGTGTAAGGTTGAATTTAATCAACCATTCTGTTGGCTTTATTCCTGCCAAATTTGCTTCTATTTTAGCAATTAGTAACCTTGTATTTAGGTGGGAATCATGTAAGGGTAGTGTGTGAGAGAGTGTGAAGAAATTGCTCAAGAGTGTGCAGTGAAGCAGCAACTCGCGGCTGGATCTCGCGGGTGGCTCCCGGCTTGCAAGTCGCCAAAGCTGGCACACGTATGAAGCATGCAGGGGAGCTGAAGAGTCACGCCAGCTGTTGCACTACAGGACAAAAGTCCCAGGCTGGCCAGGGCGTTAGCTTGCGACTTGAACTCGCAACTCAGTCCAGTCACGAGGCCAAACCACCTTGTTTGGGAAAAACTGACTCTTCGCATTCCTTTCTCACCCTAGTATAAATACCCCTTATACCCACGAAATATAGAGAGCTTCTAGAGAGAATTTTGAGAGAGAAACCCTAGAGAAAAACAAGATTGATTCATCCACAATCTTTACACAAAGACTCTTCAAATTCCTCTACTCTCACCCTCTGCATTGTTACATCCTTGAGAGGTTCTTACCTAAATCTTTTTCTTACCATACCCACATTTGTGAGAAGGCTATTTGGTGCTTTGGGAAGCAATTAGGAAGGGACCAATGGTTATTGGTTGATACTATGGGCTATAGCAGAATCCGGTAAGCTAAAGAAGACAAAGGTTCGGCGCAACCTCGTTGGAGCAAGAAGCTTAGAGGGCTTAGGTACACTGGGTAGATTAGGTTTGGAGGGTCTTCTGTGGTTCATGTATCCCAACTTCATTCTTTAGTGGATTATTGACAGCTTGAAGAGGTTTTACGCCGAAGACTTCGGTTTCCTCTTCGATAACACATCGTTGTGTTGTCCTTGTGTTTGCATCTATGTTCGCTTAATCTTTGCCATTTAATTTCTGATATGGATGTGATTTTATTTGGTTTAGATTGTTTATCAATTCTGGTATAAGCTTATGTTCATTTTTCGCACATACATTGTTTGATATTAAGCTTGAATTGGTAATTAGTAAATTGGGGATCTAAACGTTCGTAGTGTTATATACACTAATTGAACATTCAATTGGTATCAGAGTGGGTACACTTGTTGTGGTTTAAATACCTAAGTGTGATCCTTGACCCCTTGTGTTATTAGCCATGGATTGTGCTTTGTATGCCTCTTTGTATGATTTGGTTAATGATGAATGTAGCATGTCACGTGTTTGTGAAAATGCCTCTATAAGTGTTAATCCTCATATTGTGATGCTATGTTACATGAATCTTTGGGTGTTGTTGATATTCCAAATGACAAACTCTTGAAGAAAAAGGCTAAGAAGGTTCAAAAGAATTTGAGCAAGTTATTTTGTGAAAAGGATGATTTGATTGCTAAGCTCAATGAATCCAACAAATTAGTTGAGAAATATAAGAAACTTGTTGAAAATTCTCTTGAAAAGCTAAAAGAGTTTGAATGTTTGAATATGAACTTGGATGTTAAACTTGTTTTGTCTAACAAACTTGTTGATGAGCTAAAATGTGAAAATTAATCTCTTAAGATGCATGCCAAGTGTTAGATTGCTGAACCTATTGCTAAAAAGGATGAAAATATTTGTTGTAATCATGTTGTGGTACCTGATTTTGTGCCTATTGTGTGTTTTACCTCCAAGGACAAATCGGTATACATTCCTCCACATAAAAGAAATCAAAAGGTGAAGAGAAAGGTTGTTAAGTCAAAGCCTCTGTTTAGGTCTCAACCTAAGGCTTTGGATGGATCTAAGTTTGTTCCAACTTGCCACCATTGTGGTGTGACTGGTCATATAAGACCTCAATGTTATAAGTTGAAGAGAGAACAAAACCATGTTGCTAGATCCCTTCCCAAAAACCCTAGTGGATCTAAACACATTGTTTGTCACCATTGTGGTGCCTTTGGTCATCTAAGACCTCAATGCTCTAAGTTTCATGCATTTAAAAGAATTAAAAGAAAAGGAAAACTTAAGCTTTTTGGAAGTTGTGCTAAAAAGGGTAAACCGGTTTTGAGTGAAAATAACATGTTGTTAAAGAAAGTGTTTAATGCTCTTAACTCCTTGTCTATGTGCATCTCCGGTTCTCATTCTTCCAACCCTCATCTCACTTCTCATGAGACACTTAGTCCAAACAATTGTTCCGTTTGGATGAGGAAGGGTTCCTATGGTTGAGCTTGTGCTCTTTTAGTCCTTAATCTAATTCTTTTGATCTTTGTAGGACCATTCATGCATTAAATGTCATATCTTCATGCATTTTGTGCATTTTGCATTTATTTGTATGCATTTCTTTTTTTGATCTTACTTTTATGTTTTACTTTTGTGTGAGTAAAAATCCAAAACCACATAAAAAGTGAAAAATTCAAAAAGTTTGATCGTATATGTTTGAGCACATATTACATGTGAGTTTTGCCTTGTACCTCCGTACAAATGGCTTTGTGCATTTACGAGCTTAGCTTGTTCTTTATGCACTTATATCTTTGTTAGAAAAATCTTGACATCTATGTGTGATTGTTGTAAATCGATCTTCTAGCTTGTCATGAATGATTAGTCAATAGTCTTGTTGGTTTTGATACATATGTAGAATTGTGCCTATATCTCTTCCCACTCTTTTTTTTTTTTTTTTTTTGGCTTAAAGAGCTCAACTAATGTAAATCTCAAAATGAAAAGAGATAATGAGTTGCAAAAGCCGTCGCACATACTAGTATTTGACTAAAAAAAAAGGGAAAGCGACTTTTATGAAAATATATGATGCCCAAAAAGCCAAAGGCTTACTCATCAAATTGAAATATCAAAAATTTCAGGCATCAATCTCAAAATGAGATGTATTGATTCAAAAAGATCAAATGATATGATGTATATGGAGCCAAATGTAAAGCTTCAGAGTTACGTTATCATGTTTTATGTGGGAGGTCATATATACATATTTATATAAGTGAGATAGACCACTTGACTTAGTACTAGTAGTGTATGACTTGATTGAATTGATCATTGAAGCTTCATTCTAGACTAAGGACTATTTCACACTTGATACACACACACAACACACATGCCTAATGTTCAATGAATGCCTTATTCATTTTGAACGATTTTAGACCCCTTAAACCAACTAGATTAACCTAGTTAATTAGCCAAGTGATTAATTTAGTCAAATTATGCAATTCTAGGTTATCACAAACATACAATTATACCAAAAATATAAAGCAGCGGAAATATAAATAACACAATGATATGATCACCCAGGAAACCACACTGTAAAAACCTGGGGAGGATTTGACCTAGCTATCCTCAAGGTAAACTGAATCCACTATGCGAAAGAATCGAAGTTCATACAAAAGGACTTACAAGCTCCCCACTTGACTTCCTAATGCTACCTACCAGTAGAACTTACTGACACGACCACGTGCAAGCTCTGAATCCACGGACTCATCCTTTCTTGGATTCGCCAATCAGCTACAAGCACCCACACTTGTTATTCTTTAAGCTCCAATGGCAGCAACCGAGTTGATCATCAAGATTTTGATACTATCTCTACCTTGAAAACCCTAAGTTTTGTGTAAATGAAATCTTCTCTAGATCTCACAAGAGATTTACACAAAACAGAAAAGTATGAGCAACAATACAACAGGAGCAACTCTTAAAACATGGCTAGAGTTTTTCTTTATATACCTAGGGTAAAAACAGAAAACCCAAAATGTTTAGTGAGTTAGGGATGAGTTGGAAAATTTTGCAGAAAAACATTCTGGCCGAGATTCGATCGATCGAGTCTTTCTTTCGATCAATCGAGCCAAGCCGAAATGCACTAATGCATCTGCAGCCTCTCGATTCCAACTTTACATGAAAGACACAACTTTGAGCAAGCCTAAACAAGACTAAACAACCTGTTTTGATCATGGTTTGCCAATAATACAAATTAGAGTTCTAAATACATAAATTCCTAAATCTTTAGAACCTAACACATTTGTTCGATTGTACTTGTTTAAATGTGATGTGTGTGTGCTCAACTATATATGGATCAATCTAAAAATATTTTTGATCATTTTATATGTTTTTGGAAGTGATTTTTATTACTCCTTGTGTTCATGTTTAATGCTTACATTGTTTTTCATTGTTTAAACATGTTTTGTGTCGTTAAACAAGTGTCAGAGTTTTTCGCGACTTATCTCGCGACTCACCAGTCGCGAAACCCCAATCACGAGTTCAAGCTAGAAGCTTTGGCGACTCACTCGCGACTCACGAATATTTTGGCGACTAAACTTTGTGACTCGCCCAGTCGCGAAATGCCCAGAAACAGCTTTTTAAAGAGTTTTTCGTGGGAAATATGTTTTAAACCTCTCCCATCCTCTCTTAAACCTCTCTTTCAATATTTATACATCAAAACCCAACCAATTTGAATGGTTTTTCATTCTATTAACATCTCTTTTTAAACTCTTTTCATTGATTTGGATCCTTAGATTATGTTTTGGAGAGTTTTGTGCTCTTGGCTAGGATTTTCATCATAGGGGTTGGGGAAACATAATTTTTGTCAAATTTTTTGTATGGGATTGGTTTCTTTTGATGATTTGCTATGGATGTTGGCCCTTTGTAGCAAAAAGATCATATATTAAGGGTGGATTTCATGATGTTCATGCATTGTTTTACATTGTTGTTCATAGTGTGCATGCTAGGTGTTTGATAAAATGCCTCTTAGGCATTTTCTTGCTTGTTTAGACTTCGATGAGTACCAAACTTTGGGATTTTTCATGTTTCCTCATTAGGAACATGTTTGGTTCATTAGTCGTGTATTTTACACACCTTGCCCCACATGTGCATTCTCCATGCATTGGTCATGCATTGCACATAGCCACCTCTTGCACACACCTTTGCTACCCTTGTCATACATTGGTCTATATCTTGTTTCTTCATCCTAGCATGTCATATTTACCTTATGCTTTGTAGCATTTTGTTTTGTCTTTTGTTTGAGCATCATTTTCTTATTCATCTTGCACCCCTCATGCATCTTTATCCTTGTTCATTCCTTCATCTTTTACCCTAATTTCTCCTTGACCCTTTGTCTATTTATGTCAAAAAGGGGGAGAGTATACTCTAGAGTAGTATACTGTGTTCTGTCATTTCTTTATAACTCTTGTGCACATTCTTAGGGGGAGAAATTCTATTTCTCGTGCACATGTATAGGGGGAGAGTTATTCCATATGGGAGATGCATATACCAAAGGGGAAAAGACATTGTGTTACTAAGAAAAACTTTGTTTTGTCTGTCATTTCTTTATGACTGTTTTGGTGTATGGTCAAGTTGCTCATAAGTTTCACAACATGTTTACTTGATTGCAATTTACTTGTTACATTATACTTGTCCTTTTATGACGTGCTTTACCTTGAGGGTCTAATGTGTTTTGTGCAAGTGTTTTAGGTTACAGGTATATATGTTCCAAGTGCATCACAGCTTCTCATCATTTTGAAAGGGAGAAACTTTAAGCACTTTTAGTTTATGTAAAATACTTTATTGTTTTGTACTTGTTGCTTTTGTAAGCTTTTAAGGTTTCTGTACCCATGCTTTGTAGCTTATGTACTTGATGTTAAATATCATGCATTTTCTTTTAGTACATCACTCTTGTGCCATTTGTTGGATTTTTATCCTTAATGCAATTAACTTGAGTTGTTGCATTGGTTGAGTGTTGGACATGCAAATGATACTTTGCAATTGAGCTTATTAGTTTGCATGTCTGGATGTCCATTCCATGTGTGAATGGGCATTGTGATCACTATTTATAGTGATTGTCCATTTTTGGTCAAGCCTTGGTTTATTACTTATTTCCTTTTTGCTTGATCGTATTGTGCTTGCTTCATATGCATTATAAGGTTTTTGCATACAATGATCATATTGTGTTGTTGTATTTCAGGAGATACTTGTTCTTATGGTTCAAGAGCTTCACAGATTCTTGACTTAGGTGTGAGTGAGTTTTGATCAACTGTTCCCAACTCACGCGTTAAGTCTAGAGTTTGTTGTAGGGTTTTGTCATGGAATAGCCAAAAGGAGAGATTGTAAGGTTGAATTTAATCAACCATTCTGTTGGTTTTATTCCGTGCCAAATTTGCTTGTATTTTAGCCATTAGTAACCTTATATTTAGGTGGGAATCATGTAAGGGTAATGTGTGAGAGAGTGTGAAGAAATTGCTCAAGAGTGTGCAGTGAAGCAGGAACTCATGGGTGGCTCGCGGCTTGCAAGTCGCCAAAGCTAGCACATGTGTGAAGCATGCAGGGGAGTTGAAGAGTCATGCCAGCTACTGGACTACAGGACAAAATTCCCAGGCTGGCTAGGCCGTTAGCTCATGACTTGAACTCATGACTCAGTCCAGTCGCGAGGCCAAGTCGCCAAACCACCTTATTTGGGAAAAACTGACTCTTCGCATTCCTTTCTCACCCTAGTATAAATACCCCTTATACCCGCGAAATGTAGAGAGCTTCTAGAGAGAATTTTGAGAGAGAAACTCTAGAGAAAAACAAGATTGATTCATCCACAATCTTTAAACAAAGACTCTTCAAATTCCTCTACTCTTACCTTCTCCATTATTACATCCTTGAGAGATTCTTACCCAAATCCTTTTCTCACCATACCCACATCTGTGAGAAGGCTATTTGGTGCTTTGGGAAGCAGTTAGGAAGGGACCAATGGTTATTGGTTGATGCTATAGGCTATAGCCGAATCCGGTAAGCTAAAGAAGACAAAGGTTCGGCGCAACCTCGTTGGAGCAAAAAGCTTGGAGGGCTTAGGTACACTGGGTAGATTAGGCTTGGAGGGTCTTCTATTGCTCATGTATCCCAACTACATTCTTTAGTGGGTTATTGATCGCTTGGAGGGCGGTGGAGAGGTTTTACGCCGAGAGCTTCAGTTTCCTCTTCGATAACACATTATTGTGTTGTCCTTGTGTTTGCATCTCTATTCCCTTAATCGTTGCCATTTAATTTCTGCTGTGGATGTGATTTTATTTGGTTTAAATTGTTTATCAATTCTGGTATAAGTTTATGTTCATTTTCCGCACATACATTGTTTGATATTAAGCTTGAATTGGTAATTAGTAAATTGGGGGTCTAAATGTTCATAGTGTTATATACACTAATTGAACATTCAAGGAGAATAATAAATTTCACAGCGGTCCAGTTCAATATGTCTAAACTCTTAAAACATATCAACATATCAACTAGAAGTCTCCACTTCCATGATCAAGACAAATCATCTTAGTTGATATGTTATAGCCTTCGCAGATGAAATGCCCAATTTCATCACCGACTACGAACTAAAATTTTGAGTTTACAAAGAACTTGTGATTTATATCTTTCTGTGACTTTTCACATAAACCACATAATATGCATCTCATGGACTAAGGTAATGTTCCATTAGTTCATTTATAGATAGTCTCATATAATTAAACAATTTAATTATTTATAACATGCCAATAAATTGGATTTTTAGGGCACAAACCCCAACAAGGCCTACCTTCCTTCACCAAGAGAGAGAGCACTCGAAGCTCCACGTGAACAACACACATAAACATCAAAAGGGGCCTCCGACAGGCCCAACGTTCATGGGAGCTGTTGCCACGACAGGTGGTCAAACGAAGGCATGGCAGCAGTGGTCTTTTCAACTTAGCCAGTCGAGGCTGAGCGTTGATAGGAATGGCTCCCAGATGATGTTGGATTCATTCTAAACCTCAGCCATTATTGTAGAAAACTTGCCTTTCATATTGAAAGCTCGGAAATGTGTTGAAAACACACGAGCAGTTTAGACCCCAAATTAAAGTTACGGCATGGTTGATTTTACACTAACTTAATACTAAGTGCGGAATAGTGTAAACACAAGCGAATAAGCAAGACAACTACTCTAATCCATATTTAAAGCAACACAGCAGTAAAAATGAAATGAACAAGAGTAGGGAAGAGTGATGCAAACATAGATAACACTAAGACTTGTTATCGAAGAGGAAACCGAAGAACTTAGTGAAAAACCTCTCCTCCACCCTCCAAGCGGAAATCGATCCACTAGAAAATCAGTTGGGATACATGGGTTAGCAAGAGACCCTCCAAGCCTAATCTACCCGATGTACCTAAGCCCTCCAAGCTCCTACTCCAACAAGGCTTCTCGGAACAGTATCTTGTCTTAGTTCTCTGGATCCTGCAACAAGCTCCATGTTGCATCTGCCATCATCGGCTTCTTCCAATGCTTCCCAGCAGCACCAAAACGTCACTTAACACTCTCAAAGGGTGTGGTAAGTGTTTGGGCTATCAACCTCTCAAAGGTATAGAAATGGAGAGGTAGGAGATGAGGAAATTTCCAAAACAAATGTGTAGAGGATTGTGGGTATAACAATCTCTAACTCTCAAGGTGTTTAGCTAGGGTTTTCTCTCAGAGGCTCACCTTTCAATTGTGGGTAATGTGGGTATAAATAGTGTGGGTATAGAAAGTGTGACTCAGACTGGACAGGTTGGCAAAACAGAATGCCTCGCAGGTGTCTCGCGGGAAGGCCTTACCCGCGAGATACTCGCGAGACACAGCTGTCTCCACTTGGCCTGACTCTTCGCATTCCAGCATGTGCAGGGCACATGTGTCACTTCACGGGAAGCTAAGTCGCGAGATACCCGCGAGAAATCTTCAGCCTTCAAATGCTTAAGTCTTCACACTCTCTTTCTCTAACACACAACCCTTACAATGAAATCCCACAACAAATACAAGGTACAACAGATTGAATATAATTACAAAATAAATTTGGCACGGAATATAAGCCAATAAAACAATATAACTTTATAAGCCAACAGAATATAAGCCAATATAACTTTACAATCTCCCCCTTTGGCTATTCCGTGACAAAACCCCTAAAACAGACTCTAGACTTAAACGTGAGTTTGGGAATATTGGTAAAACTCACTCACACCTAATCTAGAAGCTGTGAAGCTCTTGAACCATAATGACAAGTATCTCCTGAAACACAACAACACAATTAGTTTATTGTTATGCAGAAAACTTGTAATGAAAAATGAAACAAGCATAATGCGATCAAGCAAAATGGAATAAAGTACTAGACCATAGCTTGACCAATCACGCAATCACTATACAATAGTGATCACAATGCTCATTCACACGAGGAATGAACATCCGGACATGCAATCTAATAAGCTGAATTGCAAACTATCATTTGCATGTCCAACACTCAATCAATGCATAAAAACATATATGCATCTAGGAACAATCCTACATGGGCACAAGAGTGAGGTACTTAAGACATAATAGCAATATCTTAAAAGTACAAAAGAAATGCCACAAAAGCATTGAGAGAATCACAAAATAAACAGAAATAAAATTGAGATTAAACCAGAGTATTTAAGTTTAAAACATAAGCAGTAAAAACAGCAGTTATAAAAACTAAAATAAACACAGTTAAACCGTTTATGAACCAATAACCAATGCTTATAAGTCTAAAACTATGCTCCCCCTCAAAATTTTCTCCCCCTTTTTGACCGGAATGGCCAAAGTGGCTAGAACTGATCCGACTTTGAATTTGATCTGTGCGCCATAGACAAGTCTTGTATTTGTGAAGACAATGCAATGATCTGTCCTTGGAGGTATGCAAACTGGGTCACGGTGTGTTGCACATGGGAGTCAAGCACTATAGACATCTGGTCCATTTTAGCTTGTAATTGATCAAGTTTGCTAAAACCTTGGGTTGGAGCAGAAGATGATGGCTGAGCCGCGGCCTCTGGAGCAGAAGTGAACCTATCAATCTCCTCCTCTGTATCTCCACCTTCGTCTTGCTCAACACGAGGTTGTGGTATGGTATGCACACCAGTCTTGGAGCCTTTGATGTGTGCTGTGCTCCTAGTTAATGTATGACCACCAATGGGGTAGTCCCTCTGAACTACTGTGAGGCCACTGGGAAGTTTGAGCTTTACCTTAGCAATCAAGCCCATAATTAGAGAGGGAAACGGCATTACAGTCCTTGTATTTTGCTTTGTAATGCTCTTCTTCAGGACATGGATGATATGGCCACAAATTTCTATCTCCTTATGAGTAAAGAGATCATACAGAAATCTTGTTCTTGGAGCAGATAGTGTGGTGAGGTTGGTGACCGGATACAAGTTATGGATCATCACATAACTTAATGTTCTCATCTCTGGTGAAAACCGGATTGTATCCATTGATGATTTCTTTGGTGATCCTCCAAGTAGTTGAATCATCTCAGCAGTAGAACCCATTCTATCCTCATACGCCACTGTAATTGGCTGTAAGGGAGGACGAATCTCCAAGAAGTCTTGGATGATTTCTCTTGTAATCACAAATTCCTTGTGCCTTACCCAGCACTCAATGCGATCCCCTTCAACAGTGGCATTTGAGAAAAATTCCTTGATTATCTCTGAATATACAACCCCAACTGGGTTCAATAGCTTGGTCCAAGTTCTTTCCTTGAACACCTCAGGGATGAATGTGTCCTGAAGAGTTTCTAACTGAACCACCCTTTCCATGATGATCGTCTTGTCCTTGTAGTAGTCATTATACTTCATATCTACTTTAGCAGACTTGAAATGATCAGAATCAGTGCGTGCACACTTTGAAGTTGGTTTCTTTGTAGCTGCATGCTTGGTTGGAGCCATCTATATAACAACAGAACCAGAAAAGAACCAAGTACACAAAGCACAAATAGAACATAAAACTTGATTAGATTCAAGTTAGTTCCATAATAGAGGCAAAATTAGCCTAAAACAGAGCATAATCAACTCTAAACAACATGCTAAACACATAAAAACAAGAAAACATAAACACAATACATGAAAATAAGTAACTGTGCATATGTGTGCATCTGTGTGCATGTGCTGATGCATGTGTGTGCAGCATGAGATGCATGAGGGGTGCCTAGGTGTGTGTCTAGTGTGTGCATGGCATGGCATTGAGGCACAAAATGGGCAAAGTGTGTAGAACACATAGCCATTGACTTAAACATGATAAACATGGCAAAAGAGACCAAGACCAATGATTGGAACTAAATTTAGTCCAATACATCACACAAATGTCACTTAGACATTTTGTCAAACACCTAACATGCAACAAAGCAAAGATCACATGAAAAATGCATGAACATGGTGAAATCATTCCTAAATACATGTTAAAATGCCACTTGGGGCCAACACAGATACACAAAAGACAAATGGGACTCAGCCCAATCACAGAAATTCAAAAATTTTAACTTTAAAAGGAAAACCAACCCAATTTTTCGAAAATCCAAAATTTTCAAACCCTAAGCATAAAAACTGCATAATCCGAAAATAAAACATGAGAAATGTGTAAAAGGTACATACCTTGAAAGGATTGTGGAGAAATTTTGCTTGAAAATGATGGGGTTTGAATGAAATAGTGATTTGGATTGAAAGAGGTTTGAAAGAGGTTAAGCGAGGGAAATGAGAAAGTTTTGAAAAAGCTGTCACATCTGCTACATATAAACTGAAAACACGCATTTTTCGCGGGTTAGATAGTACCGAGATAGTCACGAGAATGGCCACTGAAGCACATGAAATTTCGCGAAAAGCTCTAGGTCGCAATACAGTAGCGAGACATTCGTGATACCTTCTGTCTGAATTTGGAAAAATCCAGTTTTTGCTAAACAGCATTTCGCGAGAAGCTGTTGGTCGCGAGAAAATCGTGAAACAGTCGCGAGAGTTTCTGTGTGACACATTGAAAAAAATATTTCCTTCAAGCTCATTTCGCAGGAAGCTCTAAGTCGCGAGCTTCTCACGAGAACACCTCTAAACCAGTTTTTGAAGAAAAACACAAAAATGCATTTTGAACAAAAAACAAAAGACTCGAAAGTATAAAATCACTTTCAAAAACATATAAAACACTCAAAAATCTTTTTGGGTTTGATCATCAAGTATTTGAGCATACACATCACATTTGAACGTGTACAATCACACAAATGAGATAAGCATTCATTGAATCAAAGTCTTGTGTGTTGTGGGTGAGTATCAAGTGTGAAATAGTCCTTAGACCAGAGTGAAGCTTCAATGATCAATTCAATCGAGTCATACACAACTGATACGAAATCAAGTGGACTATCTCCATTATAGAAATGAGTATATATCACCTCCCACAAATTGATTACAGAGCTTAGAAGCTTTTCATTTGGCTTCTACATAAATCATAACATTTGATACTTTTTGGATAATACTTCTCTTTTTGAGATTGGTGCTTGAAATTTTGATATTTCAACATTGAGAGATAGCCTTTGGCTTTTTGAGCACCATACAAATACATTAAAAGAGTCGTTTTCCCTTTTTCCTAGTCAAATATTAGTATGTGCGACAGGCTTTTGCAGCTCAAAATCTCTTTTCATTTGGGGATTTTACATTTGGTAAGCTCTTTTTGCAAAAACATAAAAATAAAGTGGGAAGAGATATAGACACAAGTCTATGCAAGTATCAAGACCAACAAGACTATTGACCAATCATTCATGACAAGCTTGAAGATCTATTTACAACAATCACACATAGTTTTCAAGATTTCTCCCACACAGATAAATGTGCATATAAAAACAAGCTAAGCTCGTAAATGCACTATGCCATAAGTACGAAGGTACTAGGCCAAACTCACATGAGATATGCATAAAACAAGCGATCAAACTTTTTGAATATTTTTCATTTTTTATGGGTTTTTGAATTTTTTAAACACACTAAAAAACAAATCGAAACAAAGTAAGATCAACAAAGCAAAACAGGCACAAGCCAAACAAGTAAAAGAAACATGAACGAATGAAACATGTGAAACCAAAACAACAAGTATGCAAAAAAAGCACAATGGTTCACACACGAGATAGAGTTCATAGAATGATACCAACACCGATGGTCTTACGCAAAAATTCAAACTTTGGGCCATCAAGAGGTTTAGTAAATATGTTTGCCTTCTGGTTGTCAGTGGTGATGAACTCCAAATACACAGTCTTTTCCTCCACCAGATCTTGAATGAAGTGGTACCAGATCTCGATATGCTTTGATTTCGAGTGTTGGACTGGATTTTTTGATAAATTTATGGCATTTGTGTTATCACAGAACACACACATAGTATCTTGAGTGACTCCATAATCATGTCGAAGCTTCTTCATCCATAATAATTGTGCACAACAACTTGCCGCTGCAATGTATTTGGCTTCAGCCATTGAAAGAGAGACTGAATTCTGCTTTTTGCTCATCCATGACACCAAGTTATTTCCAAGATAGAGACACCCACCAGAAGTGCTTTTCCTATCATCAATACATCCGGCCCAATCAGCATCAGAATATCCAGCTAGGCACTCATTTGAGTCTCTTGAATACCAAATTCCATAATCGGATGTGTCATTTACGTAGCGGATAATTCGTTTGACCGCAGTCAAGTGTGATTCTTTGCGTGCTGCCAGGAATCTAGCACAAACTCCAACACTGAAAGTGATGTCTGGTCTACTAACAGTGAGATATAAGAGACTACCGATCATGCTTCGATAGAGTGTTGGATCCACTTCTATACATGCTGCATCACGATTCAATTTTGCTGACGAACTCATGGGAGTAGAAGTGTGCTTCTTTGAGTCTAGGCCAAATCGTTTTACAATATCTTTGGCATATTTCTCTTGAGCGATAAATATCCCATCTTCTCGTTGTTTCACTTGAAGCCCTAAGAAGTAGTTCAGTTCTCCCACCATGCTCATCTCAAACTCCCTTTTCATTTCTTCTGAGAATTCATGAGCTAAATGATCAATTGTGGATCCAAAGACAATGTCATCCACATATACCTGAGCAACAAGGAGAAACTTCTCATCCCTTTTGACAAACAAAGTCCGATCGGCTTGACCTCTCGTGAAACCATGATCTAAGAGATATATGGTTAGGCGATCGTACCAAACTCTTGGTGCTTGTTTCAACCCATATAATGCCTTCTTCAGCTTTAACACATGGTCAGGAAAGTGAGGATCTTGAAACCCTTTTGGTTGTTCCACAAACACTTCTTCATTTAAAAATCCATTCAAGAAAGCACTCTTCACGTCCATTTGATACAACTTGAAGTTCATAATGCATGCTATGGAGAAAAGAATTCGGATAGACTCTAATCTTGCAACCGGTGCAAAGGACTCATCAAAATCTATGCCTTCAACTTGAGTATATCCTTGAGCCACCAATCTCGACTTATTTCGAACAACTTCACCATCTTCATCAGTTTTGTTCTTGAAGATCCACTTGGTGTTGATGACATGTGTATCCTTGGGCCTTGGTACTAGCTCCCAAACATCATTTCTAACAAACTGGTGCAGCTCTTGGGGCATGGACTCTACCCAATTCTCATCCTTAAATGCTTCTGCCACTTTCTTTGGTTCAAATTAAGCAAGGTAGCAGTTGTATGTCACATGATTCACAATATAGGCTCGTCCTTTTCTCAGCCGAAGTCCTTCATCTAAGTCACCAATGATATTGCTTGAAGGATGATTGAGGATTACCCTTGATGATGATCTTTTGGAAGTGGAAGGTTCCTCATCACGCGAGATTAGAGGTTGAACTTCCGGAGGGGTGAGTGGACTAGGAGATCCTTAAGTCGATCTAGTCACCCTTCTTGATATAGCAGGTGTAGACTCCTTTTTCGGTGATTCTTTCTTAGCATCTTCACCTTGAGACATTTCATCGTCTTGCTCATTCTTCTTAAGGATTTGGCCTTCACTATCATCATCAATACCTTTTTCAGAGATAGTGTCATCCATGACCACGTTTATTGATTCCATCACTATCTTAGTGCGCTTGTTGTACACTCTATATGCTCGGCTATTTGTGGAGTAACCTAGGAATATCCCTTCATCACTTTTAGCATCAAATTTTCCAGGATTCTCCCTATCATTAAGAATGTAGCATTTACTTCCAAATATTCGGAAATAGATTCATATGATGTCTCTCCAAATTTCATATGATGTCTTCTTAGTTCCTGCTCGGAAGTAGATTCTATTCCTAATATGGCACGATGTATTCACAGCTTCAGCCCAAAACTTCTGTGGAATGTTTTTGTTGAGTAACATTACTCTTGCCATTTCTTGAATCACCCATTTTTTTCTTTCAACCACCCCATTCTGTTGTGGAGTTTTGGCAGCTGAAAATTCCTTCTTAATGCCATGTTCATTGCAGAATGCTTCAAACTTAGCATTTTCAAACTCCTTCCCATGATCACTTCTGATTCTAACTATGGGAACTCCTTTTTCATTCTATAGCCTCTTGCATAGCCTTTCCATCTTGTCACATGCTTCTGACTTCTCCCTAAGAAAGTCCACCCAAGAATATCTTGAGAAATCGTCAACAACCACCATTATATAGCGCCTTCCATCCATGCTTTCTGTTCTAGTTGGACCCATTAAGTCCACATGTAGTAACTCCAAGGGATGAGACGTAGCAACTACATTTACTTTAGGATGACTTGACTTTGTTTGTTTTCTTAATTGACATAGACCACAAACATTCTTCTCAACTTTTCCAAACTTTGGTAAACCAACTATAGCTTCAAGCTTAGACACTTTTGCCACTTGTTTGTAGTTAGCATGTCCAAGATGTTGATGCCACAACTCCAAAAGATTCACTCGAGCACTCCTACGTGCTATGCTTGGTTTGGGAATGACTCCATAACAGTTATCGGTGGTCCTTAATCCTTTCAAAACTTGAACACCTTCTTCATTCAAGATTAGACATCCTTTCTTTGAGAATTGGACCAAGAAATCTTCATCACAAATTTGAGTAATACTCAGCAAGTTCACTTTCAATCCCTTAATATACAGCACATCAGTCAACAGAGGCAGTCTCGGAATATCCACCGTTCCCTTTCCAAGAACTTGTGAATAACTACCATCTCCAAATGTCACAAAACCAACTCCTTCTCTTTAAGAGTTTTGAACAGAGACTTATCTCCAGTTATATGCCTTGAACAACCGCTGTCAAGGTACCACAAACATGAGTTTAACACTTTCAAATGCGGTATGAACAAAAAGACATGCATGAGAGAGACATTCTTGACCATCAAAACAGGGCTCATTTTTATTTATTTCATTCAAAGATGAGTGTAGTTCCCTTTTTAGACGATCAATTTTATCACACAAGTGTCTATTCCTTCTCTTATATTCATGAACTAAGGAATTTGACTCACATAAGCTGTTATGTATATCATGGTTCCTATGAACTAAGGATTTCAGCATGTGACTAAAGATTTTAGCATGTTTCTTTGATTTAAATAACTTTAAAAGAGCATTGCTAGAACATTCTTCAAATATGCTCATAGAGTCATTTTCACAAACACCTCTACTATCCTTCATGTTGGCTATTACCGAGGGGTCAAGGATCACACTCAGGTACTTAAATCACAGTAAGTGTACCCGCTCTAATACCAATTGAAAGCTCGGAAATGTGTCAAAAACACACGAGCAGTTTAGACCCCCAAATTAAAGTTACGGCTTGGTTGATTTTACACTAACTTAATACTAAGTGCGGAATAGTGTAAACACAAGCGAATAAGCAAGACAACTACTCTAATCCATATTTAAAGCAACACAGAAGTAAAAATGAAATGAACAAGAGTAGGGAAGAGAGATGCAAACATAGATAACACCGAGATGTGTTATCGAAGAGGAAACCGAAGAACTTGGCGAAAAACCTCTCCACCGCCCTCCAAGCGGAAATTGATCCACTAGACAATCAGTTGGGATACATGGGTTAGCAAGAGACCCTCCAAGCTTAATCTACCCGATGTACCTAAGCCCTCCAAGCTCCTACTCCAACAAGGCTTCTCGGAACCGTGTCTTGTCTTAGTTCTCCAAATCCCGCAATAAGCTCCATGTTGCATCTGCCATCATCGGCTTCTTCCAATGCTTCCCAGTAGTACCAAAACGTCACTTAACACTCTTAAAGGGTGTGGTAAGTGTTTGGGCTATCAACCTCTCAATGGTATGGAAATGGAGAGGTAAGAGATGAGGAAATTTCCAAAACAAATGTGTAGAGGATTGTGGGTATAACAATCTCTAACTCTCAAGGTGTTTGGCTAGGGTTTTCTCTCAGAGGCTCACCTTTCAATTGTGGGTAATGTGGGTATAAATAGTGTGGGTACAGAAAGTGTGACTCAGACTGGACAGGCTGGCAGAATAGAATGCCTCGCGGGTGTCTCGCGGGAAGGCCTTACCCGCGAGATACTTGCGAGACACAGCTGTCTCCACCTGGCCTGACTCTTCGCATTCTAGCATGTGCAAGGCACATGTATCACTTCACGGGAAGCTAAGTCGCGAGATACCCGCGAGAAATCTTCAGTCTTCAAATGCTTGAGTCTTCACACACTCTCTCTCTCTCTAACACTCAACCCTTACAATGAAATCCCATAACAAATACAGAGTACAACAGATTGAATATAATTACAAAATAAATTTGGCACGGAATATAAGCCAACAAAACAAATGGTTGTTGTTAGGTTCTAGAGGTTTAGGAATTTATGTATTTAGAACTCTAATTTGTAATATTGGCAAACCATGATCAAAACAATATGTTTAGTCTTGTTTAGACTTGCTTAAAGTTGATTAATTATTGTAAAGTTGGAATAGAGAGGCTGCAGATGCATTGGTGCATTTCGGCCTGGTTCGATCGATCGAAGGATAGACTCGATCGATCGAAAGTCGGCCAGATTGCATTTTCTGCAGAATTTCCAACTCAGCCCTAACTCATTAAACGTTTAGGGTTTTATGTTTTTGCCCTAGGTATATAAGGCAAAACCCTAGTCACGTTTTTAGAGTTGCTCCTGTTGTATTGTTGCTCATACATTGCTGTTTTGTGTAAATCTCTTGTGAGATCTAGAGGAGCTTTCTTTTACACAAAACTTAGGGTTTTCAAGGTAGAGATTACTTCAATATCTTGATGATCAACTCGGTTGCTGCCATTGGAGCTTAAATAATAACAAGCGTGGGTGCTTGTAGTTGATTGGAGAATCCAAGAAAGAAGGAGTCCGTGGATTCGGAGCTTGCACGTGGTCGTGTCAGTAAGTTCTACTGGTAGGTAGCATTAGGAAGTCGAGCAGGGAGCTTGTAAGTCCTTTTGTATGAACTTCGATTCTTTCGCATAGTGGATTCAGGTTTACCTTGAGGATAGCTAGGTCAAACCCTCCCACGTTTTTACCGTGTGGTTTCCTGGGTGATCATATCATTGTATTATTTATATTTCCACTGCTTTATATTTCTGATATGATTGTATGCTTGTGATAACCTAGAATTACATAAATTGACTAAGTTAATCACTTGGCTAAACTAGGTTAATCTAGTTGTTTTAAGGGGTCTAAAACCGTTCAAGTGGTATCAGAGCGGGTAGCTCTTTTCTTGTAGATCTTTTGATCTCTGAGCTGATCCTTGACCCCTATTGTCATGGAACACGGTCACTCTCTTATTGTTCCTCCTCACTTTGATGGGAATAACTATGCTTATTGGAAAGTAAGGATGAAAGCATTCCTGAAATCCACTGATGAGAGAGTTTGGAATTCCGTTGAATACGGATGGGAGAAGCCCACTACTCCTATGAGTGAGTGGCAAACTTCTCAAAAAGAAGCAGCTGAATTCAATAGCAAAGCTATGAATGCCATCTTTAATGCTGTTTCCATGGAGGAATTTAAGAGAATCTCTAATGTTGAGGTTGCTCATACTGCTTGGAAAATCCTCCAAACTGCGCATGAAGGCACAAAGGCAGTTAAGATAAACAAACTACAACAATTAACTTCTAGGTTTGAGAGCATTAGGATGTCTGATGATGAATCCTTTGATGAATTTTATGGCAAACTGAATGACATTGTTAATTCTGCTTTTAATTTGGGTGAAATCTATGATCAACCTAAAATTGTTAGGAAGATACTTAGATCTTTAACTGAAAACTTTAGACCCAAAGTGACTACCATTACTGAAAGCAAGGATGTGGACTCCATCCCAGTTAATGAGCTTGTAGGATCTCTTCAATCCTATGAGTCTGACCTACCCAAAGCAAACAAATCCAAATCAATGGCTCTTAAGTCTGTTGATGATGTTGAGGTTGGTGGATTTGATGATGAGCTCTCTACTACAGAGATAGCTTACCTTGCCAAGAATTTTAGAAACTTTCTGAGAAACACTAACAGAAGGGCAAGAAATACAAACACTGCTGAACCTAGAAACTTTAGGAAGAATGATCCCACTAAGGTTAATAACTTTGAAAAACCTAGAGAAAAAGTAGGTCAATCTTCAAACAATTCTTTGGGTGCTCAGTGTTTTGGTTGTCAAGGGTATGGTCATGTTAAATTTGAATGTCCTACATTCTTGAGGACTAAGGGTAAAGCTATGGCTGTAACCCTTAGTGATAATGAGGTTTCTGATGATGAGTCTGGATGTGACGAGGATGGAAACTTCATTGCTTTCATTGCTACAGCTGTAGTCAATGAAAGCGTGTCTGTTGAGGAGAACCCTTCTGATGGGGAACTCTTTGAGGATGCAGATCTTCAAGAGACCTATAATAAACTTTGCAAAGTTGCTGCAAAGGATGCTATGAATGTTGAACTTGGCCTGAAGAAAATTGATTCTCTTGAGCTTGAAAAGAAGAATTTGCTTGTTAAAATTTTTTATGCTAATGATCTTTTGAACCATGTGAAATCTGAGAACATGCTTTTGCTTGATAAAGTTAAAACTTTGGAACATGATTTATCTATTGCTAGATCTGCTAGTTCTAAACTTGATCACATGCTGAATATTCAAAAGTATCCTTCTGATAAATCTGGGTTAGGTTATGTTGAAAGCATCTCTGTGTCTGCTCCTAATTCCACAAACTTTGTTCTTTCATCTTCTTCTGACCCTACTGTGAGTGAGGTTGTGAGTGAAACTATCAAACCACCTGTAAGTGAGGTTGTCAAACCTGTAGAATTTTCACCTCCTAGGAAGATTAGGGTTGATCTGAAAGAGACTAAACCTAAAGATTCTACCCTTTCTAAGGACAAGATGCATGGTAAACCTGCTTGGGTTTGTCATTATTGTGGAAAATCTGGACACATTCGTCCTAACTGTTACAAGCTTCAAGCTGCTAAGAGAGCAAATAAACCAAAAGTGTATGTGCCTCAAGCACAAGATCCTATGACACTTATTGGTGAATTGGTAAAGGCGTTGAACCTTTATTCCAATCCTGGAGTTGGAAATCACTCGAATGAGAATAAGAACTCCAATGCTCGTGGTGCATCTAAAAGGTTTTGGATGCAAAAGACTCGACCTAATTGAGTCTTTCTGACATGGTCCTTGTGCTTTATTGCTCATTCCTTTGTGACCATTGTTCTTTGGTTTCTGTGTTTTTTTTGTTTTGTTTCTAGGATTTTCTTTGCATAACATTCATGCATTTCATTCTAGGATTTATTTGTTTTCTCTTTTAAAATTAAAAAAAAAAAAAAAAAAAAAAAAAAGGAGAAAAGCAAATTTTGTTTGGCACTATTTTTTCTTGGTCTTTGAAAACAAGGTTGGTCAATTTATTTACACATAACATGTCTTATGTACCTTGTTTAGCTTTGATGAGCTTATTTATTGCACTTTACTAGTTGAAGTTTTGTAGTGCATGATGTGTGGGAAAGATGTTTATGGTGTTTATCACTTTGTCTTAATCTTGAAGTCACATGTTATATGACTGTCGGACTTGATCCTTTTGAGAAAGGCATAAATAACCATCTCACCACTGTTCACTAGCCAATCATGAACACCTTAGTGCATATCATAAGATTTTGTGCTCGAGAAAGTGTAGCACATGCACAAAAAGAATATAAGGTGTAGCCTCTGTTAATTGCTTAATGCTTAAAATTGGTGTGTACTATTAGGCTTGATGCCATTTTACATAATTAAAACTGGTGTGTACTATTAGGCTTGATGCCAAATTACATCTAAAAATGGGGCAAAATTCAAGAAACTTACATGATTGCAAGCTTATGTTCTAGGAGATGTGGGAGTTATATGATGTAACTCTTTAGATGATAGTCTCTTTTGATTTCTATGTGATGGATTTTGTAGACTTTGTGATTTATTGCTATTCACATATCACCTCACATGTATCTCAAACTTTTGCTAGTTGCACACACTACACAAGTTACTCTTTGTTAAACACTGTACATGTTATTGTGTGTGTTTTTGGTCTGACCAACCAAGTTTGAAAATACCTTGAGTATTATGCAAAACATTTTTTTTTTTTGGCTAGAGAATTAAAAGGGAGAATTGGCTGAAACTTTCTTTGGAGAAACTGGGATTAAAATTTGGGTTTTTGAAAATGCACTCCATTTAATACTTATGCATTTTGTTTCAATAATTTTTAATGCTTTGAGGAGTTGTTTTTAAAATATGGTTTTTGATTTTCAAAACTGTGATTTTTCTCAAAAATACTGTGAGCTGCTGCCTGTTTTGATCGATCCAATCTGTTTTTCGATCGATCGAAAATACTTAAAATTCTTTTAAAAATCTCGGATTGATTCGATCGATCGAATGTGATTTTCGATCAATCAAAAGTTGCGAATCAAGTTTTTTTAAAACACTGTTCTTGACTGATTCAAACACTTTTTCAAAAAAGTTTTTCAAACTTTTCTTCTCTCTCCGACTAGGCAAGGTTCTACAGTCAATTTTTTGTCGTTTTCCTCCGGATTTTTTGCAAAGAATCTCTTTCCTCAAGCCGGTAAGTCCCTTTTGCCCTTCCTTTTTGAGTTATTTTACGTTTTTCATGCATTTTTCATGCATTTTTCCTCAAAATTTCGGACCTTTTTCTTTTTGGGATTTTTGTTGAATCAAGCCCAAATTTGTGTAATTGATCAATGGGTTTTTGTGGGGACATGCTATAAACATGATCTTGATAGTTTAATTTGATCAATTTTGGGTTTTGTGAAAAATTGCAATTTCTAGGGTTTGTATTAATTCTGAATTAGGGATTTTGTTCAATTAGGTTGAAATTGATGAAATTGGCTTGTTGTTTTGATGAAATTGATTATGCTAATATGTTTTCAACATTGTGTAATGATCAATTCATCAATTTGTTTCAAAATTATCATGTGGTTTTTTCAAATTTTTTAGGGTTTTTGTTAGAAACTCTATGTTCAAGCCAATTTTGTGTAATTGAACTTAATTTGAACTGTGTTTACTGCATTAGTTCATGCATCACAACATTGTTATTGTTCATGCATCATATAGATTTTTGTTATATATTTTTTTTGTGCTAACTTGCAGTCTGTCCTTGGTTTTGTTTTTATTTTGTTCTTTTGGTTTTCTCTTGTGTCTTTGTCCTTTCCTTAGCACTATGCCTAGGAAGACTAGGGCTCGTAGGACTGTTTCCTCATCTTCTCCACCCCTCATTCTTTTGACCGTGAGAAGTTTTCGAGTGAGAAAAACCAAGAGATTTTTGAGAAGCTGAACCTTAGGAGAAAGATTTGGGCTGAGCGTTATGTTCTACTAGATGAACTTGATCCTGCCATTAGGGCAAACTTTGAGCGTCGGGGTTGGTTATCCTTGGTGGATATTTTTGATCCTCCTCCACCTTCTGCCTTGATTAGAGAGTTCTTTTCGAACATCTCTATCCACGTCTATGATTCCAACACTTTGGTAAAGAGTTGGATACGAGGCGTAGAGTACTCCATTACTCCCAAGGTAGTGGCTGATGCTCTAGGGGTACCTTTGGTCCAGAATCCTGTCTATCCTTATGATGAGTCTCCCGAGTTGAGTGATGTCTTGTCTTACATCACTGGGTCATCTATCCAGTGGGGTTCTGATCCTAGGATCACCTCTGCTGAGCTTTCTAGGTTGCTCTATCTCTTCTTTAGGATAGCTTGTCATTCTATCTGGCCCATTTCTCATGTTCACACCATTCCTCTCGAGCGGTGTGTATTTTTGTACGCTCTTGTTACTGATGCTCCTATCAGTTTTCCTCATTTGTTTCTTCGTTCTTTGAACGAAGTTTATAGGAGTTCATCTTCTTCTCATGCCCTTGTTCATCCTATTTTCATTCATAGGATTTTGCTTTATCTTGATCTTAGTGGTTTCCCTTCCTCTGAGCCTGTTCATGTGATTGCTCCCATAGGTGCGTCTTTCCTTAGACAAAGGGCCGCTCATCTTAAAGCTGGCTCTAAACACCCTAGGTCTGAGCCTTCTAGTAGCGCACCTCCTCCTTCTTCTTCTACAGGTCCTGCTGGTGAGGCTGTTCTTGTTCCTGATCCTGCTGCTGCTGCTGCTGTTGTTCCTCCACCTCCTTCGGACGACTTTGATGTACGTCGTACCTTGGAGACTGTCATGACCGTTCAGGCGGCTCATGGTCAGCTTTTGGTGGACTTATTTGATGAGATCCGTGCTTTGCGTGCTGATCTGGCGCATCTGCGTTCGCCCTCACCACTTCCTTTTGATGATGGCTTGTGATTGCACTTTGGCATTCCGTCACAAAAAGGGGGAGTAGAGTTTTGACTTTGTAGAGGAGTTTTTGTAGTTAGGGGGAGTATTTTTTGTTTTTGAGGAGTTAATGGAGTTTATAGATTGTATCTAGGTGCTTCACTATGTCTATCATTTTTTGGAGATATTCATGTTAGGGGGAGTAACATTGTTTTTGATATACATGATATATACTTGATTCTTGTTGCTTTGTGATTCACTGCTTATTGATTTATATTTATGAGTTGTTCATTAATATATGTCTTTATTCTGTGTTGTGTGAATCTTACAAGAATGTTATACCTGTTGTTTTACTCTTTTCTGTCACACATGCGTTTATGTGTTTGTTGAGTATTTCAGGAATATACAGGTTGATTCGATTGAGCTGCTGTCTACACTTGCAACTGATGGATAGTAGTTAGGATTGAATTTGAGTTTATGAGCATTACTTTTGTAAAGGGCTTTTTACTTGTAAACTTTGAGCTTTTAATTTGTGTTTTGTCACGGATTGCCAAAGGGGGAGTTTGTTAGATTTTAGAGGTTTAGGAATTTATGTATTTAGAACTCTAATTTGTAATATTGGTAAACCATGATCAAAACAATATGTTTAGTCTTGTTTAGGCTTGCTCAAAGTTGATTAATTATTGTAAAGTTGGAATCGAGAGGCTGTAGATGCATTGGTGCATTTCGACCTGACTGGATCGATCGAAGGATAGACTCGATCAATCAAAAGTCGGCCAGATTGCGTTTTCTGCAGAATTTCCAACTCAGCCCTAACTCATTAAACGTTTAGGGTTTTATGTTTTTGCCCTAGGTATATAAGGCAAAACCCTAGCCACGTTTTTAGAGTTGCTCCTGTTGTATTGTTGCTCATACATTGCTGTTTTGTGTAAATCTCTTGTGAGATCTAGAGGAGCTTTCCTTTACACAAAGCTTAGGGTTTTCAAGGTAGAGATTACTTCAATATCTTGATGATCAACTCGGTTGCTACCATTGGAGCTTAAAGAATAACAAGCATGGGTGCTTGTAGCTGATTGGAGAATCCAAGAAAGAAAGAGTCTGTGGATTTGGAGCTTACACGTGGTTGTGTCAGTAAGTTCTACTGGTAGGTAGCATTAGGAAGTCGAGCGAGGAGCTTGTAAGTCCTTTTGTATGAACTTCGATTCTTTCGCATAGTGGATTCAGGTTTACCTTGAGGATAGCTAGGTCAAATCCTCCCCAGGTTTTTACCGTGTGGTTTCCTGGGTGATCATATCACTGTGTTATTTATATTTCCGCTGCTTTATATTTCTGATATGATTGTATTCTTGTGATAACCTAGAATTGCATAAATTGACTAAGTTAATCACTTGGCTAATTAACTAAGTTAATCTGGTTGTTTTAAGAGGTCTAAAACCATTCAGTTGTAAATAATAACTTTACACATATACTTTTGAAACCCTAGCTAAGTTCGCAAGAATGTGCTTGTGAATGCATGCTTTAGCTCGCGTACGCAGGCCACGACTCACGTACGCAGGCAGAGGGCCACTTTGGTCATTTAATTTTCCAAAAATAGATTTTTTCTCGTTTAAAATGTTATATTTTCCATTTAACACTCCTTAAGTCAATTTAATATTTGATTGGACTCTAAACTGGCTTTAGGTCTTAGAGTTTGAGCATTATTGGGGAACTGAGGCCCAAGTTGTAAGGGGTACAAAATGTGGTGTCTACAGATGCCCCTTTTTTGATTTGTAAGCTTCGCTAATGGAATCAAAAGAATAAGAGACAAAACATTTTGTTTTGACGTACGGCTCGAGCCCAACCTATGCACACAGCACACATCATGGATACATGGGGCGAGGTGCAACTCCGAAGAGTTGCGTGGGATTTCGTATGTTTGAAGTCCCACCTTTGTCGCTCGGGAAACGAGCAACAATAGGTTCTCTATCCCAGAACCTGTTTTTCCACTTACAAGCAAATGGCAAGTGACTCACTATCCTAGAGTCACTTAAAACGAAAAAAAGAAAACAAACAAGGGTGCTTTTATGAGCGAACCCTACAAACAATAAAATGATAGAGTCTCTGTGGTGTCCATCCGAGGCTCTTGCCTTAAACTTCTCCAGGTGGCTTATTCCTCTTTTCTTCTTCACTTCTTTCTCTACCTTTTCTGGTGAGGCTCTTGCCTCAGGTTAGCCTTAGCCTCCTTCTCTATCACTATCTCTACCTTTTTATACTGTGCCTGCATGTTCAATTCTTGGAGGATATGTGCACGAGTAGGATCCACTAGGGACGGTGGAGAAATCACTAAGGTGTAGATGGGGAGGAATCATCTACCTCTCACGACTTGTTTGGAGATGAGAAACTCGTTGAGGAGTAATATGGATGGAGTCACTGAGGAGTAGTGTAGATATGTGATCCACTAGGGAAGAATGCATTCGCATGGCTAGGGCTTTCCTTCTCCACTTGTTAGGGGCCTACTTCTTTTCCAATGGTGGGTAAACAGTGTTTTTGAGGGGCTAACCCTCTTCCAGGACTTTGAGAGGAATAGAGGGCCAACTGGGGCAAGCATGTCTTGCTTATCTTTACTCCACCCTCGACACTCTCAGCCAGGGCACCTTGCGGCAACTTGTGGGACCTTGGAAGCTCCTTGAGGTTAGTTCTCCTTTCATCTTTTGCACTATTATTTGTAGCTTATAGTCCTGCAAACTGTATTGTCTTGCAAATTATCATCTTGTAAACTATTATCTTGCATCTAACCTGTGGCTGATACTTCTTTCTTCTTGTGGTGGATTGTTAGGTACGACCTCATAACTCCAGGAACCGGCCTAGTTCTGAGGGATTTTCACCAAGTTTGGGCACATCTTGTGGGATTGACTTCAGATGAGGTAAATTTAAGAGTTCCAGTTGTTCATGCTTCTTCCTGTATTACCCTTAGGATACTCCTTTCCTAACCTTGAGCCTTTATAGGTAAACTGGGCCCCGTGGGCCGGCCAGCCCTTTCCTACTACTTGAGACTTGGAGCTTGCCGCTCTCATTGCTTTAGAGATTACCTGACCCCTAGAAGGAGCATGCTTGAGGGCTCTATATTTGGCGAAAAGGGTGAGGTTCCAATTGGTGGGTAGGGATGACCCACAGGTTTCGATGGACCCACCTGAGTTCATGCTTGCCCCACATTCCATGATTAATGCTAAATACAACTTGTGGGGGAGTGGTGTTTCCTATGCCGAACGGCTTCTTGAGGGGTTAGACTATGAGGAGTTCAACATCACTCGCCTTATGCCTTCTCTGACTATTTAGGTATATGCTCAAACTCTTGTACTTTTTCTTTCTCTTTTTTTTCTTTGTTTGTCATGACCCTTAATTGGGGAAATTGTAATAGGGGGACCTGTTACCATTGAGCCCATTGATCCTCCACATATCCCTTGGATGGTCTATGCTTATGGCCCAGATGACTTTGCAAAGAAGCATATCGTGCCCCGCAACTCTAATGTCATGGGTTGTCCTCTCCTTCCCAACACTCGAGCAGTGAGTTCTTTCTTCCGTTTGTCCTATCTCTTTGCCAAATTTCTCTTCTTGTTTCAGTCACTAACCCTTCTTTCTTCAAATTGTAGCCCACTATCCAAGAGCATGAGGAGTTGGTATGGCTGGCCAGAAATCTTGAGTTGGAGGTGACTAGCCAAGGATCTGAAGGCGACTCCTACCTACCAGCCAAGGAAGAGGTGGCACCGTTGATCACCTGCAGTCACAACGTATATACAACAAATAACACAACTTTCTTTTTCTTTTTCTTTTTTTTCTTTTAATGTCTTTTTTATTCCCTTTAGCAGACATTTGAGTTTGATTTGAGACAAAGGATTGTATTTAAGAACATCTTTTTACATTTATGCTTTTGATCGGAACTTAGCACTTAATTTACAAGATAATGATAAATTGTATGTTTCTATACAATTTTGCTTCTTTGATACTTGTAACCTGATGCTAGGAATATGTCTTGAATGGTTCTTTAGGTCACAGGAACCCTAGAAATGCTTGGGAGTAGAAAAATCTATTCAAAACAGCGGAACATTGGCTTCTGCCAAGAACTGTGCGTACGTGGAAATGAGCCTGCATATGTAGCTTTGACTTTGCATACGCAGGGTTGATTCTGTGTACGTGGGCCGCAAATTAGAAAAACCCTAGCTGACTTACTTAGGTATAAAAGTAGCCGTTTGAGTCCAAAACCCTCATCAACGTATTTCCAACCCATAGAACATTTTTGAGATCTACCAATGGCAAAAACCCTTCTCTTGATGTTTCCACTTGGATTAGGAAGCTTGGTCCCAATTTTAAGGATTCTATTCCTCCCTATGGCCTTTCTTGCATCTTCCCCTACCATCAAATTATGGTGGATGAGCCTCTTGTTTGTGCTGCTATCAACTATTGGATTCCTGCTTGGGATGTATTTCGCTTCAACGGAATAGAATTATGCCCCATTATCGAGGAATTTGCTGCCATCATCGGTGAACTGGAGATTGATGATCTTATCTTTCCTACCATGGGTGGAGATCTTCCTTCCTTGCTGTGAGTTATGTTGGGCATCCTTGAAACCACAGCCAATAAGTGGTGTGTCTTCTGCAAACTCAACCTTAGGCTTGTCTTTGATTACTTTTCCGGTTCGACCTTCCTTAAGGGTGGGAGGCCACGATCGTACTACCTTCATGTCTTTTGCTTATGTGTCCTTGCAAGGTATTTCTTGGTCCAACAATCATATTGTGTGGACCTTCGGATATGCATGGTGGCTTATAAGCTAAAGAGAGGTAATCTAATGGGCTTGATCTTGGCGGAAACTCTCAATGGTTTGGATGCCTTTCAGAGGAAGGAAGCAAGCTTTTTTACGAGAAGTCCTCTTCTTCTTCAGGTATAATCCCTATTGGGAAATTTAGACCCTAGTTGATAGACTTAACAAATTTTAAACCCAAGTTGTTAATTAGATTTATTAAAAAAAAAACCTTGTTAAAACAAACAAACATCAATATCATGTCAAAATCATGCATAGCGGAAAAGTTAATAAGACAAGATATGATGATTCAGGAAAACTAATGAAACAAACTAGTTTCACAGTAAAAAACTTGGGGGGAAACCTTCTCGAAAAGTAATTCACTATAGTAAAGAGAAGTTTCAGATCTAGTATAAAACCTTTGTCCCTAGACTCTACAATCCCCGTAAATGAACTTACAACAGAAACCTTCTACCGCTTTAGAACCTCTAAATTCTTCAATATATGAACACCACCCTTTTACACAGATCCCAGTACGTGACTAACTCCAGCAACTTGAAGATGTTTTTGACTGCAAAATTCTTCACTTCATCAACAATGTCGATCAAGAAGTACTTGATTATAGAACCCTACGACACAAAAGACGCAGTAACTTCTTGCAGAGAGAATAAGGCACTAGGTCACTTTTTGCATGTGTTCTCCAAGTATAACGGCCTTTAAAATAAGCCTTATATATGTCTAGGGTTATGAGAAAAGAAACCTTACACATACATGTCAACTAGGGCCAAAAATCAGATATGGAAATTCTGATTTCGTAGATCTTGACAGATTCAGCTTCTATCAAGCTTCGTTCCTAAATCTCGATAGATACTGTTTCTGTCGAGGCATCTGTCGAGCGTTAATGAATAGCTTTTCTTCATTTTTTTCTTGGTCCAATCTTCGTGCCTTTAATACTTAACTTGAACTCTTGTTTCTTGAAGTACTAAACCCATCCTAGATCTACCCAATTGCAAGTAAAGTTCATTTTGTCAAAGGATTAGCGAATTACATAAAATATGTCCTTAACAATCCCTAACTTTTGCCTTGGTTCTCAACCTAGTGAGATTCCTCTAATTTTACATCGATTGCCTTTCGGTTTTCAACCCATCGAGGCACCTTATATCATTTTTCATCATTATTTTTTCCATTTTTTTTTTCAAGCATACTCTCTACATTTATTTATTTTATTATTTTTTTTCTTCCAAAAATGGCTACAAGAGAGGCTATGATTGCTTCAACCTCCTACTATGCCCTTCAGCACCTACCTTCCTAGTCATCTTAGGGACTGCTGGCTTTAAGATGTCATGGGTTTTGAAATGTACATGGAGTTTATGGGTCGCCTCAAGGAGAATGACATTTAGTGGGTCGGGAATGGTGGCATATCTCAAGAATGGTCCATAGTTGCTACAAGGATCATTGTGTGACTTTAGTTGGGCTTCGATGTTGTTCTTACTACTCTACTTGTCGTATCTAAAGGCAATTTGGAAAGCATCAAATAGCTCATGATGCTAAGGGTGCCTTCCACACCGCGGTTTTCACCAATAGGATCTTAGGCCAGATTAGTAAGACTTGGCCACGTCGTAGGATGACAAAAGACATTGGTCCTCCCAAATACATCTACCCCACTACAAGCTACAAGCAATGGGTGAAGGATGACATGAAGTGGATTCTAAACAATGAGAAGGCTTACATGAAGACTAGCTACAAAATAAGAAGGACTGAGTGACCACCTTGATATGCCCCACGTTTTACTTTTCTGCACTTTTGTGATTCTCATGTTTTGTTTTTGAATTTAATGAAGGATTGAATGTTCCAAATCCCCTATGAAAATAAAACTATTATCTTTTAATTTGAGCAATGAGAGAATTTCCCTTTTAATTATCTTTGCTTATTGTCATCTATTTTTCTTTTCTTTTTCCTATGCCATGTAATTTTTGCCCATGATGTCATTTGAGGAATTTTCGCCATGCCCATGGTCTTTTCCCCTAACTTTTTCCTAAACCTCCCTTTCGGCTTTTCAATCTAGCGGGGTTCTTTTGCCTTAATTTTTGCCTAGGCTGCCCTTTTGGGTTTTCAACCTAGTAGGCTTTTTTCTTTTTCTTTTAACTGTGGTATTTTTAGAGCCTATTCATGTTAATGGGGCGAAGCATCTCTTCCCCATCCAAATTTGTGATTCTTGTAGCACCTCCAGGCATGATCTTCTTAATGATAAAAGGTCTAGACCATCTACGCTTCATTTTTCCTCTTGGATCAAAAGTTTCTTCTTTAAGCACCTTTAGGACCAAGTCCCTTTCTTTAAGGTTTCTTGGTTTCACTTTCTTCTTGAATGCTCTAACAATTCCTTTTTGGTACCCTTGTGCATGGTATTGTGCCCTAGCTCTCTTCTCATCTATCAAAACCAATTGTTCATACCCCGCCTTAGCCCAATCCTTTTCTAGGACCTTGATTTCTGCCAATACCCTCAAAGATTGTATCTCCAACTCAATAGCAAGTACCACCTCACTACCGTAGACTAAAAAGTAAGGTGTTGCCCCAGTTGATGCATGGATAGAAGTCCTATAACCCCATAAGGCAAATGGGAGCTTCTCGGCCCAATCTTTGTATGTCATTACCATCTTGGCTAGGATATTCTTCACATTCTTATTGGCTGCTTCTACGGCCCCATTTTCTTGTGGTTGATATGGTGAAGACTTGTGATGCTTAATATCATATTCTTCCATGACCCTTCAAACTTCACCTTCAAAGTGGGAACCATTATCGAAAATGATCTCTTAGGGCACCCCAAACTGACATATGATGTTTTTTTCTAAGAATTGAGACACATGTTTAGCCTTTAACACATAATAGGAGGCCACCTCCACCCACTTAGTGAAATAACCGACCGCCACTTAAATGTATTCATGCCTATTTGAAGCCTTAGGAGCTATCCTTCCAACCACATCTATGCCCTAGATCGAGAATGGCCATGTACTATGTAAATTTCAGAATATAACAACAAGAGAGTGTACCTTGGTGCGGTGAAATTCAAAACCAAAGATTAGAAATACTTGGGAACACTTTTAATCTTCACTCCAATTCCACTTATGCCTAAGAAGTGTGGTCTCTAAATTAGTTTATAAGTGTGTGTTCAAGGAAAAATAAGAGAGTGTCCTATATTCACATACAAACCATTTCATTCTCTTACAAAATTTTGTATGTTTCTCTCCTTATAACTGATTATCTAATTGGGCTAGCCTTTTGAGCCATTCCAATTAGGCTTTAGTATGTGGCTTGGAATGGGAACAAATAAAACTCTAGCTCCAATGGGCCTTTTGTCAACTCTTGACAAGTCCAAAGTTACCATTAATTCAATTTAATACCACTATATAAATACAATTGCACTCTAGGACTTATTAATAAATTATATCCCAAGACTTTATTGTACATGCAACCCCTTCATAAAATATTCGTAGTAATACAAAGTCATGAATGTAGACTATCACTTTGAAGATTACTATATCTTAATCCTTGAATACTTGGTTTAATCCTTTAAGTTATTTATCATTTATTTATGAAATCTAATTTCATAAATATATACTTTAATAACTCCTTACTAAAGTGGTTAGACCTAACACTCTAAAATAACCAAACCCATTAAACTTATCTTAAGGGAATATTTTATATCTTCATTAAGAGATTATGAATTTCATATTGAGAATATATGTTCCATCAACACTAAATGTGGCTGCCCAACATACTGAGATTTTGATTGTGACTTTAGATCTCACTCCTGATATATTGAAGCAACCTACACTTCATGACTATGTCCATTATTTTCTCATGATTAAGAGTTCATGTAAATAGAAGTCGTGAGATTTATTATTCATTTGACAATCGTTAAGAGAATAATAAATCCCACAGCGGTCTAGTTCAATATGTCTTAACTTTTAAAATATATCAACATACCAACTAGAAGTCTCCACTTCCATGATTAATGCTGCGACTTAAATAATGCTCTCAAGTGCAGGATTGTTGCGAAGTAATAACTCAGAAAGTCTGAGGTTGAATCCACAGGGAAAAGGAAATAGATTAGCAAACCACAAGAGAATAAAACTAAAATAATAAAGTTTAACTGAAGAGATTTTTAATAGTCTAGTGAAAGTAATTTAATTGAGTGAAAATAACAATATATTAAGGCGCTAAGGTTTAGGGATCCACACACAACACATCTATTGGTAGTCTTAACAATATTTATTTTATAACTCAACTAAAATTCATATGAAGGATGATCTTAGTCGGATGATTTAACAATAAAAACTCAAGAATTAATTGTCTAAGGTAGTTTAATGCAGTTGATTGATTTATAGGCAAAACAAAACTAGTGAATTAGTTCGCAGGGAATACTAAGCATTTAACGTGACCAGAGTCAACGATACATCAAAGGATTATATAGAACTAAACACTTTTCTAGATGAGTAAAACAATCAAAAACATAAAAACATAAGCATTAAAACCTATAAATAATTGTTAAGAACATACCAATAAACGGTTGGGTTTCACCCCTTACCTTAGTAAGGCTTCTAGCAAGCCATAATACAAATAAAACTCTAAAAACTGTAAAGAAATTTTAAGAAAACCTAAATTATGTTCTACAGCAGCTCTCCTCTAAATTTTGCCCTAAAGAGCCTTTAAATAGGTCAAGGAATCCTATTACAAGTTGAATTCCCGTTTGGAGAAAATCCCAGATTTTTATGCTTCACTTAACCGATGTTTGTGGCCCATTTAACTTCAGAATTCGGACTTTTGGTGAACTACAAAGTTGTAGTCCTTTAAGTTAGCTTTCCATCCCAACTTGAATAATCCCAATTGGACATCTAAGACGAAATTTATACTCCAAATACTAACTGGTACGCAGGCTGGAATCCTAATCTGAATTGGACTTGGATTTGATGCAAATTTCCTTTGATTCCTTGCTCCAATTGGACTTGAATTTAATTGGTTTGGCCTCCTTTGACTTCATCATGGCCCTTGTAAGATTAAAGTCCATTAGATTTCTTCTTTGCACAAATCCACTTATTTAATTTCATTATCCTACAAAAGACAAATTCATGCATTAAAATTCAATTAAGCACAAAATTGATTATTCAGCATTATTCCAAAACCAATTATAAAATGCATGAATTAACTCAAAATAAGTATGATAATGCTTTCTAATAATGTTATAAATATGCAAAATTAAGCTATTATCACACTCCCCAACTAGCTCATTGCTAGTCCCTAGCAATTTAAGCGACTCGAGACAAAGACACAAAATAACAAAAAATTATTACTTTCGTAGAAATAATTAATCAAAGGTCAAAACACTAACAACCACCAAAGATATTCCACATGCCATCAATACTTAGTGTGTGAATAGTTTAGCCAACACAAACACAACCTCAGTATTAAGATAAAATATGGCTTAAATTTCTATCCAAAGTTATGCTTCAACTCAAATATCACAGTTGTTAACACTCAACAAATAAAATCACTCCAAAAAGGGTGTAACACTCTCAAACATATGTGAGCAGAATAATATAGACCAAAGATTAATATCTCACATATTAATAAGATGAAGAACGGTGAAGCAAAATAAAGGATATTTATAGTCTCATGAAAGGATGCCAAACACTAAGAATATTACACCACACACATTGATTCGTCATGTCAAGATCCAAACCATACCTTCCTCAAGATCAAATAGGACTTTCATTGGGACGTAATGTAGGGTAAAGAGGAGGAATTTAGAAAAAAGGGTATAGGTAAAAATAAAAAGTGTTCCCATGAATAATTAGAGAGACAACTTCTTTTGAATATATGACAATTAATTTATTCTCTCAACTTTCTTGAATCTCGCACTTTTACTTTTTTTCTTTTTCTTTTTTTTCAAAATTTCATCAACAAATTCATTCTCTATTTCTTCCTCATTCACATTCCCCCATTTTTTTCAACATTTTTTCTTTTCTGTTTATGACTCTCTCTCTCTCTCTCTCTCTCTCTTTTTTTTTTTTTTTTTTTGAGTGAGTCTTTCTTTTCTTCCAACTATTTCACCACAAATTTATCGTAATAAGACAATTTGATTGCATTCATTCTTGGAACACCTTAGGAAAGGGTTTCAGAAAGAACGGCTAAAATAATAGGCTCAAATAGGTGACTAGCGGTAATGTATCAAGAAAGAAAATAATAAAGGCTCAAAATTAACAAAGATGGCCTAAAATCATCTCTTAAGGATTGGGATAGTTCTTCAAAATCCATGACTTTAACATATTTAGGCGTGGCATAAAATTTGATGAATTCTTAGCATTCGACCAAATCAAAGAATAATCAGACTAAGCAACAACAAAGTTATGTGCTTCCAAATGAAAAATGAGGTCAAAAGAAAATAACCCTCTAAAAAAAATGAATGGCTTAAGAACTCACTTGGGTTATAGTCTCTACATTTTATTTTCAACATTTTCAAAGTCATCTCTATCTCTCAACGAAGAAACATGTTCATGTAGCTAAAGTGCATGTGCATGCTAGTTGAGCATGAAAAATAGTGGAATTCTTTAGATAGAAGTAGCATAAAGAACTTTGACTTAAAACTCTTGCTAAAGCAACATTTATTTATTTTTTTTTTTTTTTAAAATTGGACTAAAAACAAAAACAAAAACAAAAATCACTAAAAATAACCCAAAAAAAAAACATAAAAAAAAAAAAAAAACAAATGCAAATCATCTCAAGTTCCTCCCCCCAACCTAAAACTTACATTGTCCTCAATGATAACAAAGAAAAACAATAAAGAGTAGAGAGTACCTTGAAGAGATGAAAAAAAAAAAAAAAAACTTTAACACCTACAAAATGGGTTAGAAAACAAAACAACAAAAATAATAAAAAGAAAAATAAAACAATCTAAACTACGACACAAATACTAATGCTAATTTCTTGGCAAGTCTTGATAAATGAGATCCTCCAAATTAATGGATTCCTCCTCTTGTGAAAAATTCTCAGGAAATGGCTTAAGACGCTGTCCATTCACCTTAAATATGTTACCATTCTTAGGATTTTCAATTTCTATGGCACCATGGGGGAAAACATTTTTAACAATGAAAGGTCCAGTCCATCTAGATCTCAATTTTTTGGGGAACAAATGTAACCTAGAATTATACAAAAGAACTTTTTGAGATGGTTCAAAAGATTTCCTTAAAATTTGTTTGTCATGAAAAACCTTCATTCTTTCTTTAGAAATCCTAGAATTCTCACATGCATCATGCCAAATTTCTTCCAACTCATTCAATTGCAATTTTCTCAATGAACTAGCCTTGCCTAAGTTAAAGTTAAACATCTTTATTGCCCAATATGATTTATGTTCCAATTCTACAGGCAAGTGACAAGCTTTACCATAAACAAGTCTATAGGGAGACATACCAAGAATATTTTTATAGGCAGTGTGGTACGCCCAAAGTGCATCATTCAACCTCAAAGACCAATCTTTATGATTTGGGTTAACCGTCTTTTCCAAAATTTGTTTAATCTCCCTATTGGCAAGCTCAACTTGTCCACTTGTTTGTGGGTGATACGGGGTGGCAACCTTGTGTGTTATGCAATATTTTCTCATTAATGCCTCAAAAGGTCGGTTGCAAAAGTGCAAGCCCCCATCACTAATAATTGCCCTAGGGATGCCAAACCTTGACAAAACATTTTCCTTTAAAATTTTCAAAACAATTTTGTGATCATTCTTTTGGCAAGGAATAGCCTCAACCCATTTTGAAACATAATCTACAGCCACTAGAATGTAAAGATATCCAAAAGAAGGAGGGAATGGACCCATGAAATCTATGCCCCAACAATCAAAAATTTCAACGACTAAAATTGGGTTTAAATGCATCATATTCCTACGAGTTATTCCTCCCAACTTTTGACAAGACTCACAAGATTTGCAAAAATGATGAGTGTCTTTAAACATATTAGGCCAATAAAAATCACATTGCAAAATCATTGCAATGGTTTCCTTGAAGAAAAGTGGCCTTCACAAGCTTCATTATGACAAAAGGAGATGACACTAAATATTTGATTATTAGGGACACATCTCCTAATGATTTGATCTGGACAGTACTTAAATAAATAATGATCATCATAGAAAAAATTGTGTACCTCAACCATGAAGCGTTTCTTATCTTGAGCACTCCAGTGAGATGGTGTTTGGCCTGTGATAAGAAAATTGACAATATCAGCATACCAAGGCAAAGTAGAGATGGAAAACAATTGTTCATCAGGGAATGAATCCCTAATGGGCAATGCATCCATGGATTCATTAAAAGTGAGGCACGACAAATGGTTTGCCACCCCATTTTCTACTCCCTTTTTATCTTTGATGGTGATATTAAATTCTTGTAGTAGAAGAATCCATCTAATCAACCTTGGCTTTGCATCCTTCTTTGAAAGAAGATATTTTAAAGCTTTATGGTTAGTGAAAACAACAACAAGAGAACCAAGAATATATGAACAAAATTTATCTAAGGAAAATACCACAGCAAGTAACTCTTTTTTAGTTGTAGAATAATTCATTTGAGCTTCATTCAAAATCTTACTTGCATAATAAATTACATGAGATTTTTTATCCTTTCTTTGCCTAAAACAGCTCCAATCGCATAATCACTTGCGTCACGCATAATTTCAAAAGGTAAAGTCCAATTTGGTGGTTGCATGATAGGTGCAGTGGTAAACATGCCTTTTAGCTTATCAAAGCCTGGATCTTTAAACTTTGGAGGTCTATTGTTTTGAATGATTGCACTAACTTGTTCAGTCAAAAATGCCTTCTTACGTACATTAAGCTTATGGTTAACAGTACACAAATCTTTCAAAAATTTTAGCATATGATGGAATTTGCTTTATGGCATCCAAAAGAGGAACGTTCACTTTAACTTGCTTAAGCACTTCAAGGATTTCAAAATTTTGATTCACTTTTTGAGGTGGAATCAACCTTTAGGGAAAAGGAGCAGGGATAAGACACCTTTCAATTTCATTAGTTTTAGGCTCAAGGACTTCATCACTACTCTTTATTTTGGAAGATTCATCATGTGTATTTCTTTTAGGAATATATTTTTCAATGATTTTTCCACTACGAAGAGTAGTTACAGATTTAACTTGACTCACTTTATTTTCAAAGGAACTACAATCATCAACACAAAATTGACCTTGGGGGTTTGGTTGTGGTTGAGATGGAAACTTTACCCTTTTCTATTGTGGTCATGGATGTGGTCAATTTAGTGAGAGTGCTCCTAATGTCATTTATGGCTTGTGAGTTCTAATTATTAATGGTGGATTGAGTTTGCATGAATTGTTGCAAAGTGTCCTCAAGACTCTTCTTTGGAGGGGGATTATAGGGAACAAAATTTGAAGTACCACGTGTAGGAGGTGCAACCACATTATCATTCCTCCAGCTAAAATTTGGGTGATTCTTCCACCCTGAATTGTATGTCTCTGAATAGGGGGAAGGGTATGATTTTTTCACCATGTTCATAGCATTTGCTTGATCATGCAACACCTCTTTAAAAGATGGAATTGTAGGGCATTCATTGGTAGGGTGTTCCATGGTCTCACAAATTCTACAAACTTCATCAATTTTAGGCATAGTATTGATTCCATCGACCTTTCTTGATTCCATGGCTTCAAGCCTCCTAGTTAGACTAGCCACCCTAGCATTAAAGGTCATCATCTTCCCTAAGTTGGTACTTACCACCCCCAGAGGGGTTGGTGAATGCTTTAGACCTATCTGAGGTATCAGTGGTATCCTAAGATTGGGCATTCTCAGCTAAGAGATCAAAATAATCAAAAGCCTCATCTGGATCTTTATTCAAAAATTCTCCATTGCACATCATCTCTACAAATTGGCGCATCTTTGGCGTTAAACTTTCATAGAAAAAACTAATTATACGCTAAGTTTCATAGCCATGATCTGGACAAGCATTAAGCAAATCTTTAAATCTTTCCCAACATTGATAAAATGTCTCATTATCTTTTTGTGAAAAATTCATTATTTGTCTTTTAAGTGCATTAGTCCTATGAATTGGAAAAAATTTCTTTAAAAATTCAGTTTGCATCTCTTGCCAAGTACCAATTGACCTAGGTCTTAAAGAATTAAGCCAAGTTTTTGCCTTGTCTTTAAGAGAAAAAGGGAACAACTTCAACCTAATGGTCTCTTCATTACATGATTGGTCATGGAAGGTAGAACATACCTCCTCAAATTCCTTAAAGTGTAGGTAAGTATTTTCAGAATCTAAGCCATGAAATTTAGGAAGTAATGAAATCATACTGGGCTTAAAATTAAAATTATTTGCATTAGTTGGAAAAATGATGCATGATGGTGCACTACTCCTAGTAGGCTGCAAATAAGCCCTAAGAGTTCTAATGGGTTGGTGAGCATGGAAGTTTTCATTATTTAAATTATTCTCATCACCATGATTACTCTCTAAGTCTGCCATGATATCAAGTGTGTGAGAATGTGTGAAAGAATCAGATAAATTGCCAAACAAATTATTAGAATCAATTCTAACCAAGCGATTATCACTATCATGACACCAAACACTCATGCAATAGTAAAGCAAGAAAGAAAAAGAAAAAGAAAAGAAAAGAAAATAACAAATAACTTTAACAATAAAAAGAAGTAAAAATAAAAGAAAAACTCTTAAAGAAAACTAAACTACTTAAAAAGAAAAGAGTTGGAGAGAAATTACCAAATATGTGAAGAAATTTAATGCCGAAAACCTCTCCAAACAAAGTGAAATGCTTCTCTAATCACCTAATCCTCGGCAACAGTGCCAAAAACTTGCTACGACTTAAATAATGCTCCCCAGTGCAGGATTGTCGTGAAGTAATAACTTGGAAAGTCTGAGGTTAAATCCACAGGGAAAAGGAAATAGATTAGTAAACCACAAGAGAATAAAACTAAAATAATAAAGTTTAATTGAAGAGATTTTTAATAGTTTAGTGAAAGTAATTTAATTGAGTGAAAATAACAATATATTAAGGCGCTAAGGTTTAGGGATCCACACACAACACATCTATTGGTAGTCTTAACAATATTTATTTTATAACTCAACTAAAATTCACATGAAGGATGATCTTAGCCGGATGATTTAACAATAAAAACTCAAGAATTAATTGTCTAAGGTAGTTTAATGCAGTTGATTGATTTTAGGCAAAACAAAACTAGTGAATTAGTTCGCAGGGAATACTAAGCATTTAACATGTCTGGAGTCTACGATAAATCAAAGGATTATACAGAACTAAACACTTTTCTAGATGATTAAAACAATCAAAAACATAAAAACATAAGCATTAAAACCAATAAATAATTGTTAAGAACATACCAATAAATGGTTGGGTTCACCCCTTGCCTTAGCAAGGCTTCTAGCAAGCCATAACACAAATAAAACTCTAAAAACTGTAAAGAAACTTTAAGAAAACCTAAATTATGTTCTACAGCAGCTCTCCTCTAAATTTTTCCCTAAAGAGCCTTTAAATAGGTTAAGGAATCCTATTACAAGTTGAATTCCTGTTTGGAGAAAATCCCAAGTTTTTATGCTTCAATTAACCGACGTTTGTGTCCCATTTAACTTCATAATTAGGACTTTTGGTAAACTAAAAATTTGTAGTCCTTTAAGTTAGCTTTCCAGCCCAACTTGAATCATCCCAATTGGACATCTACGCCGAAAGTTATGCTCCAAATACTAAATGGTATGCAGGCTGGAATCCTAATCCGAATTGGACTTGGATTTGATGCAAATTTCCTTTGATTACTTGCTCCAATTGAACTTGAATTTAATTGGTTTGGCCTTCTTTGAATTCATGCATTAAAATTCAATTAAGCACAAAATTGATTATTCAGCATTATTCCAAAGTCAATTATAAAATGCATGAATTAACTCAAAATAAGTATGATAATGCTTTCTAATAATGATATAAATATGCAAAATTAAGCTATTATCAATTAAGACAAATCATCTTAGTTGATATGTTATAGTCTTAGCAGATGAAATGCTCAATTTTATCACCAACTACAAACTAAAATTCTGAGTTTACAAAGAACTTGTGATTTATATCTTCTGTGACTAAATCACATAAATCACATACTATGCATTTCATGGACTAAATGATAATGTCCAAATATTCATGTTACCATTATTTTAGATAATAATAAAACAACTTTATTAATTACAACATTAAGTCATACATAATGTCATACATAGTGTCATACATAGTATCATACAATGGGATTTAAGGGCACTAATCCTAACATCAAGTTGGCGTGTGTATGACAATCATGACAACTTTTCACATAATCCACACAATCGGTCTCCATTGTATTCCAGTAGTACCCTATCTATAGGATTTTCTTGGCTAACATTCTCCCATTCATATGAGGGCCACAAATCCTTTAATGAAATTCTTCCATTACTTTCTTAGCTTCTTCTCTCTTCAAGCAACTAAGGTGTATACCATCGTAGGACCTTCTATAGAGTTATCCCCCACATAGGATGTATTGAGTTGCCATCATCCTAATGGAACGATGTTCTCTCTTGTCGGCACTATCCGGATATGTCCCTTGTTCCAAGAACTTCATGATCTGTACTTAATCTTGTCAAAGGTCTTGGTCAAGTTCTCTAAATATTATTGATAAGGCTTCAAATGTTCCTCCTTCACCTTCCACAACGTTTGCATGTGGGCTACAACCAAAGTTAAGTCCCCAAAGGCTTCGGCTTCTTTTACCCCCAATTCTTGAAAAGCTTCCATCTCAGCAATGCAAGCCTCATATTCAACCATGTTGTTAGTTGCTTCAAAGTTCAATTTAATTGCCAAAGGCATGTGAAACCCCTCGGTTTATGGCTCCATCAAAGTACATCTTCCATGTCCCTAACTCAACATCCAAAATGTCCTAATCTGGAGAGTCTTCTCTACCACCTTCACCTTCTATAGGATTCTTGGCACAAAAATCTAACACGACACTTCCTTTGATAATTTTCCTAGCCAAATACTTCAAATCGAATTCTGCTAGCAAAATCAACCATCTTGACAATCAGCCACTCAAAGTGGGCTTCTCAAAGAGGTACTTCAATGGGTCCATTCTTGCTACCACCCCTATTTGGAAAGTGTAAGGTTGAAATTTATCAACCATCTTGTTGGCTTTATTCCATGCCAATTTGCTTGTAATTTAGTACTTAGTAACCCTGTATTTAGGTGGGATTCATGTAAGGGTAGTGTGTGAAGAGAGTGTGAAGAAAAGCTCAAGTTTGTGCAAAGAAGCAGAGTTTCGCGGCTAGGACTCGCGGCTGACTCACGACTGGCAAGCTGCCAACTACAGGCACGTGAGAAGCACACAAGGGAGCTGAAGGGTCGCGCTAGCTGTCACACTACAGGATAAAAGTCCCAAGCTGGCCAGGCCGTTATCTCGGGACTTGAACTCGCGACTTGGACAAGCTGCGAGGCCAAGCCGCCAACCAGCCCTGTTTGGCAAAAACTGTCTCTTCATATTCCAAACACACACCACTATATATAGACCCTTATACCCACTAAATGTAGAGAGCTTCCAGAGAGAATTTTGAGAGAGAAACCCTAGAGAAAAATAAGATTGTCTCATCCCCAATCTTCATCTAAGAGACTCTTCAAATTCCTCTACTCTCTTCCTCTCCATTGATACATCCTTGAGAGGCTATTGACCAAATCCTTTTCTCACCACACCCACGTCTGTGAGAAGGTCTTTTGGTGCTAAGGGAAGCAGTTTGGAAGGGACCAATCTACATTGGTTGATGCTATAGTTTAGTAGCGGAATCTGGTAAGCTAAAGAAGAAATAGGTTCGGCGCAACCTCGTTGGAGCAAGAAGCTTGGAGGACTTAGGTATATTGAGTAGATTAGGCTTGGAGGGTCTTCTGCTGTTCATGTATCCCAACTACATTCTTTAGTGGATTATTGACCGCTTGGAGGGCGGGGGAGAGGTTTTACGCTGAGGGCTTCGGTTTCCTCTTCGATAACACATCGTGTGTTGTCCGTGTGTTTGCATCTTCCTTTCCTTTATCTTTGCCATTTATTTTCTGTTGTGGATGTGTTTATATTTGGCTTAGATTGTTTATCAATTCTGTGATTAGCTTATGTTCATGTTCCGCACATTGATTGTTTGATTATAAGCTTGAATTGATAATTTGTATTTTGGGGTCTAAACGTTCAAGGGTGTTTCATACCCATATTGAACTTCTAGAAAGGTAAAATGATATGCCTCAATTTATGTACTGCCCAAACAAGTGCAAAGCATGACTTTTCTATGGGAGTGTACCTAGTCTTGTAATCATGGAATCTCTTGCTCAAGTAATATATAGCCCTCTGGTTCTTCTCATCATCATCTTTTGTAAGCATACTTCCAATTGCATCTCCTATGATGGAGAGGTACAGGAGAAGGGTCTTTCCATGTTGTGGAGGCACTAGGATAGGCGGGTGGAAGAGATACTCCTTGATAAGTTAAAGGCTTTTTGGCACTCATCATTCCATGTATGTGGTTCATTCTTCCTTAGGAGTTTGAAAATGGGCTCACAAATAGAGGTGAGCTTGGCAATGAATCCACTAATGTATTGTAGTCAACCTAAGAAATCCCTTATTTCTTTCTCACTTTTGGGTGGCCGTATCTCCAATATGGCTTTGATCTTGGATGGGTCAATTTCTATCCCTCTATTACTCACTAGGAAGCCTAACAACTTTCCAGTGGTTACTCCAAAGGTGCACTTTTGTTGGTTCAATCTCAATCTATATACTTTAATCTTTTTGAAGGACTTCCTCAAGTTTATGGCGCAGCTTCCTCTATCTTTGGATTTTACTATCATATCGTCAACATACACCTCTACCTCATTATGCATCATATCATGTAGCAAGGCCGTAGCCATCCTTTGGTAGGTTGCCCTAGCATTCTTGAGGCCAAATGACATTACTGTGTAACAATAGATTCCCCATTTGGTAGTGATGGTGGTTTTGGTCATGTCCACGGGAGCAAACTTGTTTTGGTTGTACCCCGAAAAACCATCCATAAAGGACATCAATGCACTTCTTGCTATGTTATCCACTAAGACATCAATGTGAGGGAAAGAAAAGTCATCTTTAAGGCATGTGTTGCTCAAGTCCCTAAAATCCACACACATCCTCACCTTCCCATCCTTCTTAGGTATGTGCACAACACTGGCTACCTATTCGACTTGGTGTACGGGTTTGATGAACCCTACCTTTAATTGCTTAGTGACTTCCTCTTTGATTTTTAAGAGCTATTCGATCCTCTTTCTTCTCAATTTTTTCTTGACAGGTACCTTGTGGTTGTGAGTATCAACGTGATGTAAAGTTATCTCAAGGTCAATTCTAGGCGTGTCTTCATAGGACCATGCAAAAACCTCTTGAAATTTCATGAGGAGTTCTTGAAGATCGTTCTTTCCCTTTTCATTTAGAGTTGAGCCAATTTTAATTAAGTGTGGATTCTCATCATGGCCTAAATTAATAGTTTCAAGAATTGGTTCCATAGATTCAATTTTCATTTCAAATTTTTTATTAATTTTATTTTTAAATTCATTTGAATCATTTAAGTGTAGAATTTCAATGTTATGGGAAACATCAAAGTAAGCCAAATCATAATTCATCTTATTGAAAATATTGAAAAGTACATTAGAACTTGCATTACAAATCTGTAAGGTTGAATTTAATCAACCATTCTATTGGCTTTATTCCGTGCCAAATTTGCTTGTATTTTAGCAATTAGTAACCTTGTATTTAGGTGGGAATCATGTAAGGGTAGTGTGTGAGAGAGTGTGAAGAAATGCTCAAGACTGTGCAGTGAAGCAGAGACTCGCAGCTGGATCTTGCGGGTGGCTCGCAGCTTGCAAGTTGCCAAAGCTGTCACACGTGTGAAGCATGCAGGGAGCTAAAGAGTCACGCCAACTGTTGCACTACAGGACAAAAGTCCTAGGCTGGCAAGGCCGTTAACTTGAAACTTGAACTCGCGACTTAGTCTAGTAACGAGGCCAAGTCGCCAGACCACCTGTTTGGGAAAAAATGACTATTCGCAGATATGAAGGGGAAGCCCTATGGTAATCGGGCAAAGGGTTCTTTCTAATGTTGGGTTTAGTAATGATGTTGGGATTTGGAAGGGTTCCATTGTCTATGAGGTTTTGTATTTTGTGTTTGAGGTGGAAGCAATTATCAATTTTAGTGGCAATATTCATTGAGATTCCAAGTAGGAGGTATAGGAATAGGCATGAGTGTAGGGTCTAAAGGCTTGATGAACCCTTTGGACGATAGGTTTTCATATGCTTGGGTGAGGGTCATTCCTAGGTCAAAAAATTCTCAACGAGCTTTCTTTGGGTAGGCTAGTGTTTGTTGGGGTATGATGACGCATACATTACGAGATTGGGTGCTTTAGTGGTGGTCCCCCCCTCCATATGTCTTTTTGGTTGGAGGCTTGCTTTCCCCTTTCTCTAATTGTCCATTATTGAGAGAATCTTCAATCCTTATCCCACAATCACATAATTCTCCGAATGAGCTAATAGACGATGATAATAGCCTACTATTATAAACCAGAAGCAAGTTCTTGATGATCATGTTGTGAGAGACCTTGACAAAAGCTGTCTCTCAAAAAAGATATTTGGGTACCTTTTAGGGCACATCTCTTTTTGGGTAAGTGGTATGGCGTCGCCACTTTTTTTTTTATACAAAAAAATAAGAAAAACTAAATATATACAGATACATGACTGAATTGTTCTTTTCATTGATTGAATAAATATTACATATTTGGAAAATTGAAAAGTTACATAGCTTTGAGTCCTAGTTACAATCTACCAAATATTTACATGGCTTTTGTCCTAGTTACATTCTACCCAAAACAAGCAAAGACAAGGCTAGATCTTCTAAACCAAAGACCTAAATCCGGAGGCTAAGTTACAAAATGGGAAGGTGTTAGGCACCCATTCCACCCAGACAGAGTCTGATCTTCTAGACTCTTGTGACCAATGTACCTTTATGCATGTCATGTATGATATGTTGAACATGTGACACAAAAATGAAATCACATAAATTTATTTATGAATGAAGTCTCTTCTTTTGTTTTTTGTTTTTTGTTTTTTAAAGTCAGATCTGTTTTGGTTAGTAAGAAAATTGTTTTTGATTTGTCAAAATACCAGATTTGTTTTGTTGTATTTAAAAAAAAAAAAAAAGATTTTTTAGTAGTAGAAAAATCAGATCTATTTTTCTTAAATGTTAAAAAAAAAAATGAAAATGATTTTTCTTTTAAGAATAGAGTTTCACTCATAATATGAATTAATGCAATCATGAATTAAATAGACAAAAGCATACACAATCATGTTATATCTCTTTCTATACTTCCAAAATCTGCAAAAAAAAAAAAAAAAAAAATCAGATTTGTATCTATGAAAGATACAAATCAGTATTTTATTTAAGAAAAATCTAGATCTGCATCTAATGAGGATGCAGATCCATTTTTTGATTAAGAAAAAATTAGATCTACATCTAAGAAAGATGTAGATTTGTTTTTGTTTTAAGAAAAATTTAGATCTACATCTAAGAAGGATGCATATCCATTTTTTATTAAGAAAAATTTAGATCTACATCTAAGAAAGATGCAGATCTGTTTTTGATTAAGGAAAATTCAGATCTACATTTTAGAAAGATGTAGATCCATTTTTGATTAAGAAAAAAACAGATCTACATCTAAGAAATATGCAGATCCCTTTTTTATAAAGAAAAATTCAAATCTATATCTAAGAAATATGTAGATCCATTTTTGTTTTAAGAAAAATTCAGATCTATATCTAAGAAAGATACAGATCCGTTTTTGATTAAGAAAAATTCAGATCTACATCTAAGAAAGATGTAGATCTGTTTTTTTTTTTTTTTTTTTTTTTTTTAAGAAAAATAATTGGTTATATGCAGATAATTGGAATTAAGAAAGAAATCCTAACAATTACATAAACAAAATCAAGATTGTGCTTTACCAAGACAATGATTAACTACTCATGTTATGGACAAAGGAAAACATGCATCATTATAAACATGAAACATAAAAGAGAGAGGGTGATTGAAAATAACCTCTTGCATGAGCACCCTTTGTTCTTGAGAGGATGTTTTAGGGTTCAAAGAAATTTATGCAATTCTCTTTGAAACCTAAAAACTCTAATTTAAGCAGCAACACTCAGAGAAGGGATTAGAAAATATAGGCAATTTGAGAGCCTAAAATGATTGCCTCCTAGAGCGTAGAAAAAAGTACTGAATTATGAGGTTCAGTCTCTATTTATAGAGGCTAGAAGACTCTAAAAAATAGGTACGGACGATTAGGGTTTGAATCCGGAAGCATCCTTTTGCAAAAAGGTCGAAAAGGGTGTGCCTTATCGTCACCCGAAGGCTGTTGGGCCAAAGCCCATCACATGAAAATTTGGCCCTTTTAGAGTTCCGTTTGGCACTCCAAAAGTGCCGTTCATCACTCCAAAAGTGTCGAATTGGCCCTTTGGCTCCGAACACTCTTTCGTGTTCAGGTGCCGTTTGGACTCCTCTTCTAAGGTTTTTTGGCCAGTCCTTGTACCTAGACTTATTTTCATCATCTATCTATTTTTTATTTTTTATTTTTTTTTATCTCTTTTCTAAACAAATCTTGATAAAGTTTAGATTATCCATAATTTTATTCTTATCCAATCATCCCTTTTATTCCTATGTATGCATCCCTATTTTAAACACTAATTATCAACCAATCACTGAATTATCTAATTAATTTTAATTTTTTAACCAATCAGAATTAATTTAAACTAATCATGTGTAGTCAACCTTACCTAGACACAATGCATGTTGACTGTGCAAACTTGATCATGCGATATCTTTCAATCCAATGGTCCGATTTGAAAACCGGAAACACCGTTGCGACCATTAGAATCTCAAGATCATTTTTATGATATGCAATGAATGAATTATTGCATGTAATGTTAGGATTGGTGCCCTTAAATTCTATTGTATGATGCTATATATGATATTATGTATGACATTATGTATGACATGATGTATGACTTAATATTCTGATTAATAAAGTTGTTTTATTATTATCTGAAGTATTGATAACATGAATATTTGGACATTATCATATAGTCCATGAGATGTATAGTATGTGATTTATGTGAAAAGTCACAGAAGATATAAATCACAGGTTCTTTGTAAACTCAGAATTTTAGTTCGTAGTCGGTGATGAAATTGGGCATTTCATCTGCGAAGACTATAACATGTCAACTAAGATGATTTGTCTTGATCATGGAAGTGATGACTTCTAGTTGATATGTTGATATGTTTTAAGAGTTAAGACATATTGAATTGGACCGCTGTGAGATTTATTATTCTCCTAACGACTGTCAACTGAATAATAAATCTCACGACTTATATTTGCATGAAGTCTTAATCCTGAGAGAATAATGGACCTAATCATGAAGTGTAGGTTGCTTTGATATATCAGGAGTGAGATCTAAAGTTACGGTCAAAACCTCAGTATGTTGGGCAGCCACATTTAGTGTTGATGGAACATATATTTTCAAGATGAAATTCATAGTCTTTTAACGGAGATATAAAATATACTCCTGAGATAAGTTTAATGGGTTCAGTTATTCAGAGAGTTAGGCCTAACCACTTTAGTAAGAAATTACTAAAGTATATATATTTATGAAATTGGATTTCATAAATATATGATGAATAACTTAAAAGGATTAAACCGGGTACTCAAGGATTAAGATGTAATAATTTACAAAGTGGCAGTCTACTTTCATAACTTTGTATTATTACGAATATTTTATGAAGTGGTTGCATGTATAATAAAGTCTTGGGATATAATTTATTAATAAGGCCTAGAATGCAATTATATTTATATAGTGGTATTAAATATAATTAATGGTAACTTTGGACTTGTCAAGAGTTGATAGAAAAGCCCAAGGCCCATTGGAGCTAGTGTCTTATTGGTCCCTTTTGGTCCCACTCCAAGCTACATACTAAAGCCCAATTGGAAAGGCCCAAAAGGCTAGCCCAATTAGACAATCAGTTATTAGGAGAGAAACATACATAATTTAAATAACACACAACAAGTTTGTGAAATCGTAAAAGTGTATGTGTGAGTGAAGCCACTCAATTACTCTCCCTTGGAAACTGATTGAGAGATCACACATCTTAGGCGACAGTGGAATTGGAGTGAAGATTGAAAGTGTTCCTGAGAACTTCTGATCTTTGGTTTTGAAATTCACTACACCAAGGTACACTCTCTTGTTCTATATTCTGAAACTTACTTAATGCATGTTATCAATTCTGAATGAAGTAGATCCGTTATTTTTCCACTGTGTACATGTATATTTCCAACATGTAATGCAAATACAAAATGATGCATGTAATGCAAGACACAAATTGATGCATGTAATGCAATTACAATTTTTGGGGTACATGGATTGGTCATTCAAGTCATTTCTCTTGATTAAATTATGGGTGCAAAATTGAGTGTCTACACATGTTGGTTTGGTCTTTCTCATTTGGCCTATTGACCATTCTAGACGCCTTGGTCTTCCATCTAGTCATGTACTTAGAAAAAGTCTCCCTCACCTCTTACTTGGTAGTCTCCAAGTCCCTTAGCATTACATCAATCATGGTGTTGAAGATGAATTGGTCCATAAAAAACTCTAGTAGTTCATTCCACACCTTAGTTTTTCTTAGGTCAAGGCTATAGTACCACCTTAATGCACCTTTCATGAGTGAAAGGGGAAACGCATGCAAAGTTTGCTTCTCATATAGCCCCTTCATTTCAACAATGCTAAGGTACCTTCTTATGTGTTGCTTCAGATCCCCAATCCCATCAAACTTTTTTGCATAGGAGATCTTAAACTTAGGAGGCAATGTAATAGGAGCCTTTAAGCTTACTCCCCCCATGTTATAGAGGTAGTCATCCATTCCTTGTGCTTTATGGAAGGTAAGTTGCATATTTCCATCTTTTCCCTCACAGCTACAGTCTTCACAGTGAACTTCTCAAATTGCTTGTTTCTTTCATGTTAGGACATATGTGGTTCTCTTGTTAAGAACATATGTCATTATTTCATGTAATTGGCTAATCCTTTGACAAAACGCACTTTACTTGTAATTAGGTAGTTCTAGGTGTTTTTAATACTTCAAGAAACTGTGTTTCAAGATCAAGTGTTGAAGTCATCAAGTCTGTCCAAGAAACAAGCTGAAGAAGTGCAAGTTCATTAAAGCTCGACAGCTAGCATGTGTCAAGATTTAGAAAGATGCTCAAGCCCGTGTGCTCAACACCTCCTATCTATCGAGGTTTAAGAAAAACAGATTTTTCTATTCTGTTATGTCGAGATCCGTGTTTATGTGTTTGGGCCTTCTTTTCTCTTAACCCTAGACATATAAAAGGATTGTTTATGGGCCATCAAAGTGTACACAAGTTGCATAAGCATTGAGCAAAGTCAATTCATGCAATTTGTGATCGGAGACAAAGTTTTTCCCTAGTTCATCATTCTTGAAGAAGTTACTGTGTATGTGCACCTTTGGGTTTTGCGACCAAGCATCTTCTTGATCTTCATCGTTGGGATGAACTGAAGAACTTTGCAGCCAACAACCTTCTCTAATTGGTGATTGAAGTCGCGTACTGGGATCCGCACATTGGTTAGTCACGTACTTGGGAGCCATACATCAAAAGGAGAAATTGTCACTACAGAACAAGTCCAATTAGGAATTGGGGTAAGGTTTCAATTGTAGGTTGGTATAAGGTACTGTGATTCCTTTGCTTGCAACCGCTTGTTGTGATAATAGTGAAATTTTGGGAGTAGTGACCTGAAAATCACCCGGTGGGGTTTTTGTCATCAGGTTTTCCCCATTCGTAAACAAATCACCATGTTATTTATTTTCCGTTGCATAATTAGTTTATTGGTGACTTGTTTGTTCTACCACGCATTTGCATGTTAATTAACTTAATTAATTCACTTGGCTAAATTAATTGGTTAATTTATCACAAGGGGTCAATTAACTTTTGGCCTATCAAGTGGTATCAGAGCAGGCACACTCTGACTAGATTTAATCTTTGCAGTGTTTGATCCATTGACCCCTGTTTGTGATGGATGGAGGACAGTCGTTAATTATACCTCCTTTATTTGATGGCACTAACTATGCATACTAGAAAGTACGCATGAGAGCTTTCTTGCAGTCTTTAGATGAGAAAGTGTGGCAAGCTATAAAGATTAGCTAGACTAAGCCAAAGGAAGTAACGGCTGATTGGGATGAAGCTAAGATCAAGGCGGCAAACTTCAACAGTAGAGCGTTGAATGCCTTATTCAGCGCAGTCACCAATGAGGAGTTCAAGAAGATATCCTCCACTAAAACTGCTAAGGAATCATGGACTATCCTTCAGACAACCTATAAGGGTACAAAGGCTATCAAAGATTCAAAGTTTCAGAGGCTCACTACAAGCTTTGAAGAGATAAAGATGGAGGAGGATAAGTCGTTCGATGAGTTCTATGCCAAGCTCAAAGACATAGTGAACTCTGCCTTCAATCTTGGGGAAACCATTCCTGAACCCAAGATTGTGAGGAAAGTGCTTAGATCTCTACTCGAGAGATTCCATGCCAAGATTACAGTGATCAAGGAATCAAAGGATATTGACAAGATTCCTTTGACTAAGCTGGTTGGAAACTTGCAGACCTACAAGCTAGGGTTATCAAGGATCGGTAAGTCGGGTAAAGGCAAGAGCATGGCTTTGAAGGCCAAGAGCAGTGACACTGATGAGTCTTTAGATGATGAGGATTCTAAGATGAAGTCCTACATTACAAGGTAGTTTCAAGAAGTTTATGAAGAATGCCAATGGAAAGGGCTTTGACAAGGACTGTAGGCAGTCCAGTTCTTCTCAGTTCAAGAGGCAAGATAAAGGGAAAAAGGATGCAAAGGGAAAAAGGATGCAAAGGATGGTGGTCAGTACACTGTTTTCGCAGGACCTAAGTGCTTTGGGTGTCATGGATTCGGTCACATGAAGCAAGAATGTCCCACATATCTCAAGAGCATTGGGAAGAGTAAGGCACTTGCTGCAACCTTGAGTGACACTGAGCCTGAGGATGATTCTGACAATGAGGATGATGGAATCTTGAATGCCTTCACTGCCACAGTCAATCCTACTGAAGGGATTGTTGAAGACGTGGACGAAGAAGAAGAATTGGTGGATTCTAAGTGTGAGAAGATGGATGATCAAGATGATATCCATACAGCCTATGAGAAACTGTACAAGCTTTCTGAGAATCATGAGAAACTGTATAGGCTGGCCACCAAGAAACTCAGTGATGTGGAACTTGGTCGTGAAGAGTTGTCCACAAAGTTTGATGAGGCTAATCAAACTATTGGAGCACTGAGGTTTGAGAACAATTTCTTGGCTAAGAAGACCAAGAAGCTTGAAGCGGAGTTGTTTCAAGTTAGAACTTAATTGGAGAGGACTTCAAGTGCAAAGCTTGATGAGATGCTCAGCATTCAGAAATCTGCTTCGGATCGAACAGGTTTAGGGTATGGTCTTTCTTCCTCTAATATTGCTTCTACTAGTGCTATTGTTTTTGTTCCTCATGCTAATAATACTGAAATTGAGAACAATGATGTTAAAATTGAATTATCTAGAGAGAACTTAGACAAGGGTAAATTTATCTTAGGAGCACCCCCTAAGCAAGATAAGAAAGATGTTAAAAACCCTAGGGCTAAGAAGGCTAACTCTCAAAAACCTAAACAAAAGAAGCAGCATCTCTGTTATCATTGTGGAGCTGTCAGTTATACTCGACCAAATTGCTATAAGTGGTTAGCCACCCAACAGAGCAATGGCATGATAGCATCTGGAAGCCAGAATCATCTTCAATCCTCTCTTGCTCCTCTTGGAGATCTTCTCAAAACCCTCATGTTCCTTTCGAACTTAAACGGTTTCAATTCTTCCCCCTCACCACCAATTCAAAGGTTTAATCAATGGAAAGGTTCTTCCAATGTGTGGAAGGAAAAGGGCTCTAAGTGATTCTATCACATTCTTTTATCTTCCTGTTTTTGTTTGTTGCATTACTTGTGTGTTTTGCTTTACTGTTTTGAGTCAGTTTAGTTTTATGCTTTACTTTGCTTAACATGTTTTTGTTTGTTTATTTTCAGTTGTGTTTATTTTTGTTTTTTATATAAAAATAAAAAAAAATTGAAAAAAAAAAAATACAAAAACAGTGTGTGTTTGTGTACATTGGTACTTGTGTACCTTGGATGGCCATTGAAACAAAGTTTTCTAAACTTTGTATCTCTTGTAGCTTAGATGAGCATCTTTATGTGCAACTAAGCAAGTGAGCTTTGTGGCTCTTGTTTGTGATGAGTAAGATTAAGTTATCTGTTGGACTTAACACTCGCATCACTCTTTTTGATGGGAAGGACTAAAAAATCCTAAGAGAAAGGCATAAATAACCATCTCACCACTGTTGCCCTCTAATTATAATATGACACATGTATGCTTCGACATAACAAAAGTGCAGCGTCAATGACATTTGTGTGCTTCGGCACAGCAAAATTGGAATGTCAAATATTAATGGGTATTTCTTTTATCTCTCTTATATGCTCATACATGATATGCTTAAAAATAAAAATATGCAAAGAAAATAAAAAGCAAAAAGATTAAAAATGCTTTTAAATATGATTGCAAGCGTGTATTCTAGGAGATGTGGGAGTAATAGGATGTACATCGAAGGTGATAGTCCCCATCAAACAGATATTATTGTGTGTGAGTTAAAGTGATTTTCTCATATCTCAAATCGTCATAACATGTATACACTTATGCAATCTTGCGATGTTTTTCACACACAACACGCAATATTCTTTGCTACTCTTGATACATGTGCAGGTACAATGTGATTTGGCCATCACAAGGTTTTACATGTGCTAATGTATGCTCACTAAACTGTTCTGACTTGTTTTTGAAATATAAAATTGGTTAGACTTGTTTAGTGTGTGTGTGTGTGTTTTTGAGATCCATGTGCTTAAAATTCTTGTTGAGAGATGTTTTTGAAGAGCTTAATATGTTAATTGGATCATTGGTTGGGTTGCATGTTGGATTGCATTCATGTCTGTGTTTTTCACTTCTCGAAAAACTATTTTTAAAAGCTAGCTTGACACCTCCTCGATACCTAGCTATTTGTCGAGCTTCTTAAGTTTTTTCTTATCGCAATCCCGACAACTCGTCGACATCTGGTGGATCGATCGAGAAAGTTTTTGCCTCCTCGATAGCTTCTCAACACCTGGTGGATCGATCGAGCTTCTGTCCTTGATCTGGTGTTTTGTTCCTCGATACCTCATCGACACCTGCATCTATCGACAACCTTTTTCTCAACAGATGGCCCGACACCTCTCGACACCTTATCTGTCGAGATTTACTAAGGATTCTATTTAAGCTCCTCGTGCGATCTGGAACTCATTTTATTCGATCTCTCTCTCAATAGCTCTCTCTTTTCTCTCCCAAACAATCTCATCTCACTCCAATCTTGATCCTCAAGGTTTCTTCATGCTTTTTCAAGGTTATCCTCACTTGGTAAGCTTCTATTCTCTCATTCTTCATGCATTTCATGTTTTGAAACCTAAATTTTGGGGTTTTTTTGAAAAGTTTTGGGGTTTTTCAAAATTGATGAGCGTTTGTTGAATTTTTGGGATGGGTTTTCACTTATATGTATTTAAAATCTCATGCATTGCATCACATTCGCATTATAATGGTATTTTCATGCATTTAGATGTGTGCAAAATGTTTGTGTGCTGGTAGGATTGGATTGGTCTGAGCCCATGATGAAATTTCTTTTGCATGTCACATGTTCATGCATTCCTCATGCATACGTACTCTCTTTTCAATATATCTTGATATATTTGAACTATTTGGAGCTTTTCTGATTCTTTTTCTTTTCTCTCCCTCTCTTTCTGTTTATATTAGTCGCGTCTATGGCACCTAAGCGTAAATCTGCTCCGTCTCGGAACCCTTTTTGTTCCGAGGCATCATCTTCTTTTGATTCTACTCCTGCTAACATTTGGTTCCATGATGAGGATCCCCGGAAGGCTTTCTCGGAGAACTTTTTTAGATGAGGTGTTCATTTGGAATGCCAAGTCATTTTGGCAAACTTCGCCGACACTGACCTTCCAACTGCCATTCACAGTCGGAGATGGGAGTCACTGTGTGACATCCCGGTCACCTGTCCTCTCATGCTTATCTAGGAGTTTTACTCCAACAAGCACAGGATTGATTGTTTGTACCTCTTTTCTTCACTCGCGTTCGAGGTATGCGCATCTCTATCACACCGCAACTTGTTGCGGATGTGCTTCGGGTTCCTAGGATAAAGTTTCCTGACTATCCTCGTTGTGAGTGTCTGAGGACTGTGTCTAAGGATAAGCTCATGTTTGCCTTCTGTGAGCGCCCTACTGAGTGGGGTGAGCGTCAGTTTACACCATGTCGGCCTTTTGCTAAAGGTCTTAAATTCTTGAACATGGTGATGACCTTTGTACTCCATCCTCTCTCTCACTACAACTCTATTACAGAGCCTCGTGCTCGATTTTTGTTGTCCCTTTTTGAGCATTTTACTATAAACTTCCCTTCTCATTTCATTTTTTCCATTATAGATGTTCATTAGGATTTGGCGTCTCGTGATAAGCTCATCTTTCCTTCCGCTATCATGAGGATTTTACGCCATTTTTTTGTTCTTTTTCTCGTGTCTGACCTTTTCATCTTCATATGTGCCATAAACGCCGCTACCGTAAAATGTAGTGAGGCGCAGTTTCGGTCACGACAGGAGTCAGTAGCACCTCCCTCTTGTTCAACTCCTTCATCTCTCTCTGCTCCATCTACATCCGCTCCCTCCTCTTCCATGAGCGATGTGTCAATTGGATACATCATGGCGCAGCTTCAACACATGGATGCTCGCCTTGATACACTCTCTATTGAGTTGTATCAGGTGAACATTCATGTTGGTTGTATTGTACGACAGCAGGCGACCATGGGTGGTTTTGCTTCTGAGGCTTCTCCTCCACCACCTCCTCTAGTGGCTTCTGAGTCTGATGCTTTGGATGATGATGATGATGATGGCGATGATGATGATGCTTCGGATGATGATGATAGAGATGCTAGCTCTACCAATGAGATGTCTACTTGACACTCTTACCCTTTGTCACTCGTAACAAAAAAGGGGAGTAGTTTTGGGATATAAGAGTAGTCATTCTTAAGGGGAGCGTTAGTATAGGATATTTTTGTTAGAGGGAGTGTTGATATGAGGGATGTAGTGAGGATATGACGTATCTTTTCTTTTCTGTCTTTTATAAGATACATTGTTCTTGTACATTGGGTCTTGTGACCATTTTTACACATACATTGTACTTATCTTCTCTTTATATGTGGATGTATGTTTTTTTTTTCTTTCACCTAACGCTTTCATGTGTTGTTTCTTTTCTCTCTTTATACACATGCTCCTTATACTTGTTGAATGTTCAAATAGCGTTGAAAACACTATGAATGTTTAAACCCCCAATTTACAAATTACCAATTCAAGCTTATTATCAAACAATAAATGTGTGGAACATGAACATAAGCTAAACACAGAATTGATAAAACAATCTAAACCAAATAGAATCACATCCACAACAGAAATTAAATGGCAAAGATTAAGGGAAGAGAGATGCAAACACAAGGACAACACAACGAGGTGTTATCGAAGAGGAAACCGAAGCCCTTGGCGTAAAACCTCTCCACCGCCCTCCAAGCGGTAAATAATCCACTAAAGAATGTAGTTGAGATACATGAATAGCAGAAGACCCTCCACGTCTAATCTACCCAGTGTACCTAAGCCCTCCAAGCTTCTTGCTCCAATGAGGTTATGCCGAACCTATTTCTTCTTTAGCTTATCGGATTCCGTTATAGCCTATAGCATCAACCATTAGTCATTGGTCCCTTCCTAACTACTTCCCAAAGCACCAAATAGCCTTCTCACAGATATGGGTATGGTGAGAAAAGGATTTGGGTAAGAACCTCTCAAGGATGTAACAATGGAGAGGGTGAGAGTAGAGGAATTTGAAGAGTCTTTATATGAAGATTGCGGATGAATCAATCTTGTTTTTCTCTAGGGTTTCTCTCTCAAAATTCTCTTTGGAAGCTCTCTACATTTCGTGTGTATAAGGGGTATTTATACTAGGGTGAGAATGGAATGCGAAGAGTCAGGTTTTTCAAAATAGAGCTGGTTGGCGGCTTAGCCTCACGACTTGACTGAGTCGCGAGTTCAAGCCGTGAGATAACAGAACAGCCGGGCTGGATTTTTTGTCCTGTAGTGCTCCAACTGGCGCAAATTTTACTCGTGTACTGCATTTGGCAGCTTGCCAGTCGTGAGTCACCCGCAAGTCCCAGCTGCGAAACTCTGCATCCTTGCACAATCTTGAGCATTTCAACACTCTCTCACTCACTACCCTTACATGATTCCCATCTAAATACAGGGCTACTAATTGCTAAATTACAAGCAAATTTGGCACGGAATAAAGTCAACAAAATGGTTGATTAAATTCAACCTTACACTTGTATGCAATCTATTATTTCTGTTTCACACTAAGATGCCTTGATAAGTTTTGTTAAAAGTGTTTCAGAAATACAAGTTATCAAAGTCTACTTGCCATAAACTCTCTTCTTGCAAAGTTTTTCAAGAGTTTGTGTTATGATATATTTTATTGTATTTAACAAGTGAATATGAGTTGAGTGATTTATGACTTCTTTCATATGTTCAATTGTTTGTTGTGGTTTTGTCACGGATTGCCAAATGGGAAGATTGTTAGGACATATGTGGTTCACTTGTTAAGAACATATGTCATTATTTCATGTAATTGGCTAATCCTTTGATAAAACGCACTTTACTTGTAATTGAGTATCTGTCGAGGTTTAAGAAAAACAGATTTTTCTATTCTATTTTCTTGGGATCCGTGTTTATGTGTTTGGGTCTTCTTTTCTCCTAACCCTAGACATATGAAATGATTGTTTTAAGCGCCGTCAAAGTGCACACAAGTTGCACAAGCATTGAGCAAAGTCTGTTCAAGCAATTTGTGACTGGAGACAAAATTTTGCCCTAGTTCATCATTCTTGAAGAAGTTGCTGTGTATGTGCAATTTTGGGTTTTGTGACCAAGCATCTTCTTGATATTCATCGTTGGGATGAACTGAAGAACTTTACAGCCAACAACCTTCTTTAATTGGTGATTGGAATCCCGTACTGGGATCCGCGCATTGGTTAGTCACGTACTTAGGAGCCATGTATCAAAAGGAGAAATTGTCACTACAGAACAAGTTCAATTGGGTATTGGGGTAAGGGTTCAACTGTAGGATGGTATAAAGTACTAGGATTCCTTTACTTGTAACCTCTTGTTGTGATAGTAGTGGAATTTTGGGAGCGGTGACTTGAAAATCACCTAGTGGGGTTTTTTCCTTCAGATTTTTGTTGGGATTAGTGCCCTTAAATCCTATTGTATGATGCTATGTATGATATGATTTATCACATTATGTATGACATGATGTATGACTTAATATTGTGATTAATAAAGTTGTTTTATTATCATCTAAAATAATGGTAACATGAATATTCGGACATTATCATACAGTTCATGAGATGCATAGTATGTGATTTATGTGATTTAGTTATAGAAGATATAAATCACATGTTCTTTGTAAACTCAGAATTTGGTTCGTAGTCGGTGATGAAATTGGGCATTTCATCTGCGAAGATTATAACATATCAACTAAGATGATTTTTCTTAATCATGGAAGTGGTGACTTCTAGTTGATATGTTGATATGTTTTAAGAGTTAAGACATATTGAACTGGACTGTTGTGAGATTTATTATTCTCCTAACGACTGTAATTGAATAATAAATCTCACGACTTATATTTACATGAACTCTTAGTCCTGAGAGAATAATGGACCTAATCATGAAGTGTAGCTTGTTTTGACATATCGGGAGTGAGATCTAAAGTAACAGCCAAAACCTCAGTATGTTAGGCAGCCACATTTAGTGTTGATGGAACATATATTCTCAAGATAGAATTCATAGTCTCTTAACAGAGATATAAAATATTCCCTTGAGATAAGTTTAATTGGTTTGTTATTCAGAGAGCTAGGCCTAACCACTTTAGTAAGACTAAAGTATATATTTATGAAATCCAATTTCATAAATATATGATGAATAAAATTAAAGGATTAAACCGGGTACTCAAGGATTAAGATGTAGTAATTCACAAAGTGGCAGTCTATATTCATGACTTTGTATTACTATGAATATTTTATGAAGGGGTTGCATGTACAATAAAGTCTTAAGATATAATTTATTAATAAGGCCTAGAGTGCAACTATATTTATATAGTGGTTTAAATATAGTTAATGGTAACTGTGGACTTGTCAAAAATTGATAGAAAAGCCCAAGGCCCATTGGAGTTAGAGTCTTATTTGTTCTCTTTTGGTCCCACTCCAAGCCACACACTAAAGCCCAATTGGAAAGGCCCAAAAGGCTAGCCTAATTAGATAATCAATTATGTAGAGAGAAACATACAGAATTTTATGGACAATGAATGAAATGGAATGTATGTGAGGAAGAGACACTCTTTGATTCTCTCTAGAACACACACACATAATTGATTGAAAGGCCACACTTCTTGGGCATCAAGTGGAATTGGAGTGAAGATTAAAAGTATTCCAAAGTACTTCTGATTTTCAGTTTTGAATTTCACCATACCAAGGTACACTTTCTTGATCTTATATTCTAAAACTTACATAGTACATGTTATCGATTGCGAATGAAGTAGATCTGTTTAATTCTTCTGCTGCACATGTTATTTTCCATCAAATGGTATTAGAGCGGTCTTCATTTCAAATCTGTATAACATGTTTTGTGAGTTTTGGAATTAGAAATAATAGTTTCATGTTGTTAGAAGATTATATATGCATTTAATTTTCTACATGTTTAATGAAACTTTGATTTGATGAAAACTGATATTGATGTTATAATTTTGTTTAAATTTGAATTTAAGAATGTTAAATTGATCTTTAAGGCTATAGCATCAATAGAATTCAGTTTTGACATCAATTTCATCTGTTATGTTCATATGGTGTTTGATTGTTCATGAAAAACCTTTGAAAACTGTTAATATTTGAACTTGAAAAACTGAAAACACTGGTTTTTTGTGGGTAAGCTTCATGCGAAGCTACTTGCAAAAAATGCCATTGAAGCACAAAAATTTTTCACAGTTAAGCTTTACTCTCGAAATAGTCGCGAGACAGTAGCAAAAGTTTTTGTGTGAATTTTTGTGTGTAAGGTTGAGTTTTATCAACCATCTTGTTGGCTCTATTCCATGCCAATTTGCTTGTAATTTAGCACTTAGTAACCCTGTATTTAGGTGAGATTCATCTAAGGGTAGTGTGTGAAGAGAGTGTGAAGAAATGCTCAACAATGTGCAAGGAAGCAGGGATTCGCGGCTAGGACTCGCGACTGACTCGCGGCTTGTAAGCTGCCAAATGCTGCACACGTGAGAAGCATGCGGGGAGGTGAAGGGTCACACCAGCTGTCGCACTATAGGACAAAAGTCCCAAGCTGGCCAGGCTATTATCTCGCGACTTGAACTCGCGACTTGGACAAGTTGCGAGGCCAAGCGGCCAATCAACCCTGTTTGAGAAAAACTGACTCTTCGTATTCCAAACACACACCACTATATATAGAACCTTATACACACGAAATGTAGAGAGCTTCTAGAGAGAATTTTGAGAGAGAAACCCTAGAGAAAAACAAGATTGCCTCATCCCCAATCTTCATCTAAGAGACTCTTTAAATTCCTCTACTCTCTTCCTCTCCATTGATACATCCTTGAGAGATCATTGACCAAATCCTTTTCTCATCACACCCACGTTTGTGAGAAGGTTCATTTGGTGTTAAGGGAAGCAGTTTGGAAGGAACGAATGTTCATTGGTTGATGCTATGGTTTAGGAGCGGAATCCGGTAAGCTAGAAAAGAAAAAGGTTCGGCGTAACCTTGTTGGAGCAAGAAGCTTGAAGGGCTTAGGTACCTGGGTAGATTAGGCTTGGAGGGTCTATTGCTGTTCATGTATCCCAACTACATTTTCCAGTGGATTATTGACCGCTTGAAGGGCGGTGGAGAGGTTTTACGCAGCGGGTTTCGGTTTCCTCTTCGATAACGCATCGCGTGTTGTCCTTGTGTTTGCATCTCTCTTCCCTTTATCTTTACCATTTAATTACTACTATGTCTGTGATTATTTATGGTTTAGATTGTTTATCAATTCTGTTATAAGCTTGTTATCATTTTCCGCACATACTTTGTTTGTTATAAAGCTTGAATTGGTAATTTTGTAATTGGTGGTCTAAACATTCATAGTGTTTTCAACGGTATTAGAACATTCAATTGGTATCAGAGCAGGTGCACTTGTTGCAGTTTAAATACCTTAGTGCGACCCTTGACCCCATTTTGAGATGGATAGGTCTCAATCCCTAAATGTGCCACCATTTTTTGTTGGTGATAATTATGCATTTTGAAAAGTTCGTATGAGGGCGTTTTTGTGTTCTATTGATGATGCTGTGTGGGATGCTATTGAGGTTGGTTGGACTAGGCCAGAGGCTGCCAAATCCACTTGGAATAAGGCAGCTCTTGTAGCGACTAATGCTAACAGTAAAGCATTGAATGCTATTTTCTGTGGTGTCTCTCCAGAAGAATTTCACAGGATTTCACATATCACTATTGCTAAGGAAGCATGGGAGATTCTGGAGACAACTTCTGAAGGAACTAAGAAGGTGAAAGACACCAAACTACAGATGTTGACCACTCACTTTAAGGAGCTAAAGATGAGTGAGGATGAGTCCTTTGATTCATTTTACTGTAAGCTGAACGAGGTGATCGTCGGCAAATTTAATTTGGGGGAAAAGACGGAGGATTCTAAAGTTGTAAGGAAGATTCTTCGGTCACTACCAGAAAGTTTTCGTGCCAAAGTAACGGCCATTGAAGAGCAATGATCTTGACGACATTAAAGTGCAAGAGCTGGTTGGTTCATTGCAGACGTATGAATTGTCACTGCCCACCCAGAAGAAGAGCAAATCTCTTGCTCTTAAAACAATTGATGAGAGAGTGGCATCTCATGACCCTCCGGAAGAGGATGCAGTAGATAAAGATGTGGCGTAACTTGTAAAGAACTTCCGGAAATTCTTAAAACTCAAGAATGGTGGGAAATTTCTTGACAAAGGAAAATTTCAGAGTTCCGGGAGGGAGAAGAAAGAATTCCAAAGGAAAGATGATAGAGATTCCCAATCCTCTCATGGAATCACATGTTTCGAGTGTAATGGACATGGACACTTCAAAAAGGAATGTCCCAACTATTTGAAGTCAAAAGGAAAGTTCTATGCCACTACTTTAAGTGATTCGGATTCATCAAAATCTGACTCTGAAGAGAGTTGTGACGAAGAAGGAAATTACTCCGCATTCATAACCATTAAACATGTGGAATCCTCAGATGATTTGATTTCACTTGTGAAGGAACTTGGTGAGCATTCTGATTTGGAGTCTATTGGGATTGTTGAAGAATTGGAAGCTGAAGAGGAGGAAGATTCATTTGGTCTTCAAGAGAATTACGCCTCACTTCTTGAGAAATCGGGTGAGTATACAAGGGTGGCAAAGGCGGCTGTGAAGAAGATGAAGAGAGCTGAGGAAGATTACAAAAGTCTTCTGGTGCGATACAAGGAGGCAAAGTGTGAGATTGAAGCACTTAATGGTGAGCTATCAAAACCTTATACAAAAGTAAGATTTCTTGAGCAAGAGGTAGTGCAAGCTCATGCCAAGATGGATAGGGTTTGCTCCAAGAAGCTAGATGATGTTATTTCATCTCAAAAACACGCCTCAGATAAGTCTGGGTTAGGATATACCAGAGGGAGTAGCTCATCATCCAATGTTACCAAAGAAGTGAAGTTTGTGAAGGCCAAAGAGACAGCTGTGGATAAGCGTATTCCTGAGAAAGTTAAGGCTGAGAGGAACAAGAATGTGGCTGATCAACGGGTGTTAAATAAGTCTCGTAATCAATCAGAATCCAGATATGGAGCTAGAGGAAGATCACTTCCAAGATCACAACAGGGTCCTAGAACGAACTATCTTTGTTACTATTGCGAAATGCAAGAACATACTAGACCAAACTGTCACAAGCTGAGAGCATTGAACAATGCAAACGCTCCTCGATCAAGAGGAAGGAGAAATGGCGAGAGGTCTTGGGGTGGAGAGCAACCAAGAAGTCAAAACCGTGATCCAGGAATGATGGATGTTATGAAGATGATCAGTGCCTTCACCAATTGCTTGGAAAGCTTCACAAGAAGGTTTGAAAGTCCCAACTCTCGTACCCAATCCGTCAAGGAAATCACCCCAAACGCACGTGACGTGTGGGTGACAAAGGGTACTCATGCATAAGCATTACAACATGTCCATGCATTAATACTTTCCATGTTTGTGAATATGCTTGGTTGTGTGCTTCTTGCTAGTATTTAAGTTGTTATTTTGTTTGTGTGTTTGTCTTTGATTCAAATGTTTTTACATTGTTATTTAAGGTGCTTTTGTTAAACTTTTTAACTGATTCTGTGCCAAAAATCCAAAAAACACATAAAAAGTAGAAAATCCTAAAAAGTTTGATTGGCTTTGTTGAGTTTTGTCTCAAAGCATGTTTTTCCTTGTACCTTTGTACTAATGGCTGTGTGCATTTAACGAGCTCAGCTTGTCTCTTATGCACTCATATCATTGTGAAAGAAATTCTGAAATCTATGTGACTGTTGTAAATAGATCTTCAACCTTGTCATGAATGATTAGTGAATGGTTTTGATGATCTTGAGACATGCATAGACTTGTGCCTATATATCTTCCCACTTTTATTTTATTGCTTTACTCAAAGAGCTCACCAAATGTAAATCTCCAAATAAAAAGAGATATTGAGCTGCAAAAGCCTGTCGCACATACTAGTATTTGACTAGGAAAAAGGGAAAGCGACCAAAATAAAATGTATGATGCCCAAAAAGCCAAAGGCTAACTCATCAAATTGAAATATTAAAAATTTCAAGCATCGATCTCACAATGAGATATGTTTATTTAAAAAGATCAAATGATATGTTGAAAATTGAGCCAAATGAAAAGCTTCAAAGAATTGTACTCAAGTTTATGTGGGAGGTCATATATGCATACTTCTATAATTGAGATGGGTCACATTATCTAGTGCTAGTTGTGTATGCCTTGATTGAATTAATCATTGAAGCTTCACATTAGACTAAGGACTATCTCATTTTTGATACCCACACACAACACACAAGTCTATGTTCAATGAATGCCATATTCATTTGTGATTGTACTTGTTTAAATGTGTTTTTACAAGCTCAATCTCTATTGATCAAACACAAAAAGATTTTTGAGTGTTTTAATTTGTTTTTGGAAAGTATTTTGTTTTCACAAAAAGGTCAAAAATTTCAAAAACAGTGTTGCCCTGTTTTGGTGACTCAGTCGCGAGTAGGTCTAGTCACATGTTCCAGTCGCGAGCTCACTCCGAAATTTTTCGTGGCTCACTGGCAAGTCAAGGTCTCAGTCGTGAAAAATACTTAGAAAATTTTTCAAAATTTGATTTTTTTTTATGATTTTCGCGGCTCAGTGTGGCGACTTGTTCGCGGGTGGAAGGTCTAGTCGCTAGGGGCACTCAAAGATTTTCGCAACTCATCTCACGACTTTCTCGCGAGTAGACCTTCCAGTCACGAAAAACACTTAGAAGATTTTTTGAAAATCTTGGTTTCACAGTGTTTTGTGGCTTACCCTGGCGACTAACTGGCGACTTAATCCAGTCGCGAAAAACGCGTGTTTTGCGTTTCAAAGACAGTTTTTAAAATTGTTTTTCAGTTTTCCCTCGAATTTCAGTGACTGTTCATTGTCTTCCCCATTTCTCTTTCTCAAACACTCCGTGTTTCTCTAAAAAAGCTTTCATTTTTGCATCATGTCTTCATCAAACACCAAGAAAAAGGTATGGGTTTTCTTGTCTTCACTTCATACTTCATGATTTTATTGTTGTTTTCTTATATTTGGGTGTTGTGATGTTGGTTTGTGTTTTGATGGGTTCGAACTTTGTTTGGGGGTTTGTGAGTTTTGAGTTTTGATGTTCTTGTCTTGCCTTTACTTTGTTTCTCATTCTACATGTGTGTTTTCATGTTTCTGTCTATTGAGAGACTGTGCTGTATGTTGTGGTTTATGAATGTGTTGCTCCATTCATATCATGTTCTTGGCATTTTGTCATTTGTGTCTTTGTGATACATATTGCCCATTTGACTCTGAGTTGTTACTGTTATTCATCATATCTGTGTGCCTATTTATTTTGTATGTGTTGCTTATGTCTTCTTGGTGTTAAACTAGTTCATGTTTCTGTGATTCTGTGAAATTTTTTTTCACACTCTTATATTTGAATCTAATCATATTAATGTGTGTATCCTGTGGCATTGCATTTGGTTCTCTGCTGTGTGTTTGATGTTTTTCAGTTGACTCATTGTTCCTCAAAAGGCAAAGATATTGTAACCGATGTCCCGTCAACCCTAGTTGCTAAACGAACACGACGGTCATCTAAGTCATCTAGGGACTTTTCCATTGAGAGATTCAGGACACCTATTGACTCAAAGACGTACACGGACACTTTCAAAGAGGCTTCCGCCATTGTGGAAAGAGTTGTCAAGTTTGATACCTTAAAGGCAACATTTTTTCCCTAAGATCTTTGAAGAAAGAGATTGGGCTGACCTTTTTGGAAATTTTAAGGATCCAATTGAAGAATTGGTCAAGGAATTCTTCTCTAATGCCAGATACACAGGGTTAGAGTTGAAATGCTGGGTACGAGGAACAGAATTTTCCATGAATGCAGACTACATTGCTAAGGTACTTCGCATCACCAGACCAAAAAATGTGGACCGAACTCCATACGATGACAGAGTACTTCAGGCACATGACATCCTTCAAGTTCTTGGGAATGAACATGAAGTGGGAAGCACAGGATCATCTATAAGCACTGCATTGTTTTCGCCCGAACTGACAACTCTAAAGCTGATCATGTTTTCCAATCTCTACCCACTGTCAAACACTGCCTTCATCAGTCTTGGAAGGGCTAAATTCATGTGTAACCTTATTTCCGGTGTCCCAATTGACATCTGTGCTCACATATTCTAGATCATTGGGAAAACAGCAGCTCGATCAGCAACACGAACAATTCTTCCATTCTGTAGTCTAATCATGAAGATTATCCTTCGTGAAGGTGTTAGTCTTTCAGCAGATGAGAAAATTCTACCTCGCTCTCGACCAATATCCATACACACTCTCCAAGAAAGCAAGAGTCACTCCTCCAAGAAACCTAAGAGTGAGTCATCCACACATGCATCTCCATCTGCTCATGCTACAATTACTCCTACACAATCAACCAGCACCCCGTCTGTTCCTCTTGGATTTCAAATTCCCAAGCAAAGTTACTTCATTGAAAATGTGCTTCATCGGATTTTTGATTTAGAACGGCTTCTCAACTCCTTTCACAGTCAAACTCAAATGCGTCTCGGAACCATTGAGTTACAATTAGATAACATACAACAGAAGCTGGAAGACAGCCTTTAGCTATTCGTGCCAAAAAGGGGGAAAGCAGCACAGTAAGGGGGAGAGAAGCTTAAGAATGAAAAGGAGTGTGCATACTGAAATGGGGAGTTTTTAGAGTTTTTATAGTTGCTACATACTTTGTTGTGTTTATTTTAGTTTTTATCCTGTGTTGATATGGTTTCTAAACTTTTGGAAAACTTGTGGTTCACTGGTACAGTTATTTATTTCTGTAGTTATTCTATATATATTATGATGTTATTCAGCATATCTTACCGTATGTTTTGGTTTGTACCTGGTACCTTTGTAGGTTTTTAGGGTTCTTGGTTTTTTTTTTTTTTTTTTTGTACCCATATTGCTTTTGTAAGCTTTTAGGGTTTGTTTCTATGCATTTTGTAGGCTTTATGGTTTGTACCTTGCTTTATGCAACCTTTGTGTTTTGTTAAATTCAGTACCTCTAACTAAACGTTATGCATTTCCTTTTAAGTATTGTTACTCTTGTGCCCTTGTAGGATTTTTCCTAGATGCACATACTTCATGTACTGTGCATTGGTTGAGTGTTGGTCATTCAAGTGATTTGCCTTGTGTTTGTTAGCTTGAATGTCCGGATATTCATTCCAAGTGTGAATGAGTATTGTGATCACTTGGTTATAGTGATTACCTGTTTTGGTCTTGCCATGGTTTATTGCTTTATTCCATTGTGCTTGATCGCATTGTGCTTGCTCCATATGCATTAAAAGTTTTCTGCATACAATGAACGGTCACGCTAGCTGTCGCACTACAGGACAAAATTCCCAGGCGAGGCCAAGCCGCCAATCAGCCCTGTTTGGGAAAAACTGACTCTTCGTATTCCAAAAACACACCACTATATATAGACCCTTATACCCACGAAATGTAGAGAGCTTCCAGAGAGAATTTTAAGAGAGAAACCCTAGAGAAAAACAAGATTGCCTCATCCCCAATCTTCATCTAAGAGACTCTTCAAATTCCTCTACTCTGTTCCTCTCCATTGATACATCCTTGAGAGGTCATTGACCAAATCCTTTTCTTATCACACCCACGTCTGTGAGAAGGTTCATTTGGTGCTAAGGGAAGCAGTTTGGAAGGAACCAATGTTCATTGGTTGATGCTATGGTTTAGTAGCGGAATCCGGTAAGCTAGAAAAGAAAAAGGTTCGGCATAACCTCGTTGGAGCAAGAAGCTTAGAGGGATTAGGTACCTGGGTAGATTAGGCTTGGAGAGTCTATTGCTATTCATGTATCCCAACTACATTTTCTAGTGGATTATTGACCGCTTGGAGGGCAGCGGAGAGGTTTTACGCCGAGGGTTTCGCCTAGCCATTTTGTTATCTCCCAGCTTGAACTCACGACTCAGTCAAGTCGCGAGGCCAAGCCGCCAACCAGCTCTGTTTTGAAAAACTTGACCCTTCACATTCCATTCTCACCCTAGTATAAATACCCCTTATACCCACGAAATGTCGAAAGCTTCTAGAGAGAATTTTGTGAGAGAAACCCTAGAGAAAAACAAGATTGATTCATCCACAATCTTCACATAGAGACTCTTCAAATTCCTCTACTCTCACCCTCTCCATTGTTACATCCTTGAGAGGTTCTTACCCAAATCCTTTTCTCACCATACCTATATATGTGAGAAGGCTTTTTGGTGCTTTGGGAAGCAATTAGGAAGGGACCAATGACTATTGGTTGATGCTATGGGCTATAGTGGAATCCAGTAAGCTAAAGAAGAAATAGGTTCAGCGTAACCTCGTTGGAGCAAGAAGCTTGGAGGGCTTAGGTACACTGGGTAGATTAGGCTTGGAGGGTCTTCTACTATTCATGTATCCCAACTACATTTTTTAGTGGATTATTTACCACTTGGAGGGCGGCAGAGAGGTTTTACGTCGAAAGCTTCGGTTTCCTCTTCGATAACACATCGTTGTGTTGTCCTTGTGTTTGCATCTCTCTTCCCTTCATTTTTGCCATTTAATTTTTGCTATGAATGTGATTTTATTTGGTTTAGATTGTTTATCAATTCTGTTATTAGCTTATGTTCATGTTCCGCACATTTATTGTTTGATAATAAGCTTGAATTGGTATTTTGTAAATTGGGGCTCTAAACGTTCATAGTGTTTTCAACGCTATTTGAACATTCAACTTTGTATTACTACGAATATTTTATGAAGTGGTTGCATGTATAATAAAGTCTTGGGATATAATTTATTAATAAGGCCTAGAGTGCAATTATATCATATACTATATATATAATAGCAGAAGCTGAGAGAAAGTTGATTCCTACAATTAAGGAGGTGTTGACAAATAAGATTAAAAAGCGATACATTACACTGTTTGGTAACGCTGCAACACCGTTTAGAAATGATAAATTATAATTTTTCACAACATTAAAACACCGTTTAGAGCCTCTTGGTATAAAAGGAAATTAATTGCTTAAGACAGAAAAAAGAAAGATTGCTACACAGAGAAAAAAATGAGAAAGACCGAGAGAAAAGAGAGACAGAGAAATAGAGAGGCAGAGAACGGAGAAGGAGAGAGACATCGAGAGATCAAAAACTGCACGCTCTAAAAACTGAAACCCAAAACACACAATCATTAATTCTTTCCATTTGTTAACACAAACGGCCAAAAGAAAAGATTTCCCTTGATAGGCCAAAAACGAATTGACCCCTTGTGATAAATTAACCAATTAATTTAGCCAAGTTAATTAATTAAGTTAATTAACACACAAACGCGTGGTAGCATAAACAAATCACCAAATAACTAAATATGCAGTGGAAATTAAATGACACGGTGATTTGTTTACGAATGGGGAAAACCTGATGGCAAAAACCCTACTGGGTGATTTTCAGGTCACCACTCCCGAAACTCCACTATTATCACAACAAGCGGTTACAAGTAAAGGAATCCCAAGTACCTTACCAACCTACAGTTGAACCCTTATCCTAATACCCAATTGGACTTGTTCTGTAGTGACAATTCCCCTTTTGATGCACGGCTCCCAAGTACGTGACTAACCAATGCACGGATCCTAGTACGCGACTTCAACACCAATTGAAAGAGAGGTTGGTTACAAAGTTCTTCAGTTCATCCTACATGTTGAAGATCAAGAAGATGCTTGGTCAAAAAACCCAAAGGTGCACATACACAGTAACTTCTTCAGAAGTGATGAACTAGGGCAGAACTTTGTCTCTGGTCACAATTTGCTTGAACAGAGTTTTTTTCAATGCTTGTGCAACTTGTGTACTTTTGACGACCCTTAAAACAATCCTTTTATATGTCTAGGGCTAGGAGAAAAGAATGCCTAAAGACACATTCACGGATCCCAAGAAATCATATCAGAATTCTGATTTTTATAAACCTCGACAGATAGAAGCTGTCGAGAAGCTGTCGAGTAGGTGTCGAGCTTACGGGCTGGAACAGCTTTCTAAACCTCGACACATACTAGTTGTCAAGATTTAGAAATCTTGCACTTTCAGCTTGTTTTCTTGGACAGATTTGAAGGCTTCCACACTTGATCTTGAAACATAGTTTCTTGAAGTATTTCAACATATCCTAGATCTACCCAATTACAAGTAAAGTGCATTTTATCAAAAGATTAGCCAATTATATAAAAGTAATGACATATGTTCTTAACAAGTGAAACACATATGTCCTACCATCCCTGTCGATGAAAAAGAAAAAAGCAGAAGCCCATTAAAATATTTCCACAGTTTGCAATCAAGAATGAAAAGATATCTCTCACTTTCCTCTCAGATTTCTTCATCTAACTGTCCATTAATTTCTTTCACCGGTGAGTTTTTATCTTCGATTTAAGTTTGTTTGTTAATTATGATTAGGTTTTGATATTTTGTTTGAATTATTTTCGATTTTGGTATTTTAATTAAGTTTTTCTCTTCGCTTTTCAGTTTGACATTCTCATCTGCACGCCCTCAAGTTCAACCAGGTACCAATTTTGAATAGATCAGATCCCAGATCGCTTAAATCTACTTTGATTTTTTTCATTTTTGTCGGATCTAGGGTTTATCAATTTTTTCATTTTTGTTTATTAGGTAGGTCTAGATTTGATTCGTTTTTGTTTTGGGTTTTAGGGTTTTCTATCAAAATGTTTGTAAATATTTTCTTTTGTTTTGTTTTTTTTGTTTTTTTTTTTCCGTCAATTTAGGGATTTGGATTTATAACCCTTTTCCTCTCTATTTGTTAAAATCAAGGAAACCCTTCACGGTTTAAAACAAAAAAACCGTTAAATTGAAAAAGATTGAAAGTCTGATAAACAGAGAGAGAGAGAGAGAATGAGTCGATTAGGCGCAGAGAGTTGGGAGAGAGAAAAATCTGAGAAATCAAACAAAAACTGCATATACCCCATAGTAACCGATCCAGAAAAAAGAGAACCCTTTCCCAGTTCCTTTCTAAAACTCTTTCTTTCCAGTTATGCTAAAACGACCTTTTTACTTTTTTGATTTTTTCAGAAAAAGAAGCAAAAGAAGAAGGAAGATTAAGTCGAGTAAAAAGAGTTCCCTCTGACTTTTTGATTAATAATGCCTCCAACAGGTCTTTATTCTTTCTCTGATTTTTTTTTTCCCCTACCAAATTTAAAGTTTAATTACTTTTGCTATATGTTTTCCACTTATACAATCGTAGTTAGATTTTGGTTCCAGAAATTAGGGTTAAGGAAATTGGAATTATGATATATGACTATTTTTTATTAAATATTTTTGATAATGGGTTTGTTTGAATTCTTCTCTTTTGGATTTAAACATTCAATTTCTTTCTCTATAGAAATGAAGTGGAATCTCTCTACAATCTAGAGTCTCTAATTTAATCAAAGCAAAGGTACTAATTTCTTCTCCTAATATTCTCTTCGATTATTGTTTGCTATCAATTTAGGAATTTGGATTCATATTCCTTTTCCCTTAATGGCCTCTTACCTGTTCTGTTTTTTTTTTTTTTAAGTGTGTGTGTGAAATTGTGGGATTTTGAAATCTGATATTATAACTTTTTTTATACTAAGTTAATTACTTAGTAGATTTTAGTTGACATTTTTAAAAAGACTTTTAAGGCTTGATTTTGTTGTTTTTGATGTTGGGTTTTAATGGGTTTAGATTGCGAAATCTGAAGGTATAATAGTAAAAGTAATTGCAGCCAGTTCTAAAGTTTTATTTTTTTGTTTGTTTCAAATTTCAATTTTGTTTGTTAGTTTACTTTGCTAATTGTGGATTACTTATGGTATTTAAATACCATGAAATTTCAATAAGTTAAGGAGACAAGCAGAGAACATGTCATGTGTTGATGCCAGGTTGGTCATTTTCTAAACAAGAGTGTGTGTATGTGATTTTTTTTCCTTTTCATTCATACCCTAGATTTGATCCCATAATCAGAGAAGTGTATACATAGAATTTTGAGTTCTTTGAATTGGTCAGTTACTAGACATTGTTGGTTAAAACGTTGAAATTCATTAGTTTTATGCATTTTTGCAATGTGAGAAATGACGTGTAATTGGAATAAGAAATTAAGGCAGTCAATGTTACAATCTATTCAAGCAGAGTGTAAAAAATGAGTGAATATGATTTATTTGTCAAGAGTATCTTTGTTAGCGTTATTATTATATAAAATTCATACCTGAGTATTTTGTTTTTTTAATAAGTCATACTTGAGTAACTTAATCATCCTAATAAGCTAAAAAAGTTAGGATGTGATTTATTGGTTTGTATTTTTGGCCTGTAAAAGAATATTCGATGCTTTGATTTTAAGAGTGCCAAAAATAAGATTTGGTTTAACTATTAAATTTTTGGTAATTTTTATGAATTTCCACACTATGAGAAAGGATGTGAATTCCAAACAAGAATCCTCTCTTTCAAATTCTGTTAAGTACTTGAAATTTTTAATATTGTTGTCAACTGTAATGTTTCACAGTATTATGGTTAGTGTACTCCATAATTTTTGGCTACTAATATTTTAAGGGAGCCTCAACTGAAGGCCAAGAGGCAAGCTAGCAACATTATAGATTATTTTCAAAAGGCAACATCAGCATGGAGTGTCAAAGTTCCATAACAGTTTTGCCCGATTTATCGTTTGTTAGAGTTCACTTCATTACAGGTTGTGGGATTTGAAGTGTCCACTAATACCAAGATTAGTTTCATAATATCACCAGTTTCTTCTAGATGATAAAACTTTACACTTTTTGGTTGGCATGCTTTACTGACAGTGGTGGATTTTTTCATTCAATATTGAAACAGAATTTGTTTAAAAAAAATTAAAGGAGCAGAATTTTCAAGGTAAGAAATTGAATTATTATTAGAAAATGAAGAAGTTAAACTATGCGTATTCTAAAAGTTCAAGCTATTATAAAATGAAGAAGTTAATCATATAATTATTATTTTAACACTTTTTTTTAAGTTTAGATCTAAATTCCTCCTTAATAAATGAAGTCCCATGATAAGGACCACTATAGAAAACAACACTCCTTAACAAAAGCTACTACACAATCTGATCTTAGCCAGTAAGCAAACATTTTTTCTTTAATAAGCATTAATTTTGAAATGATGCATTTCTTTTCAGCGTATACGTAACATATTGGTTCATTTGTATGTAAATTTGTTATTTTTCAAGTTTGTGATTTTAAATATATGATGTGTTTTAAGTTCATTTTAATGTCACTATGTCAGGTTTACATGCTGAGGGTGAGGAACAAGCACTATGGTACGGTTAAGTTTTTTGATATAAGTTTTGATGATTATTCTCCAGAGGAGGATCGAGGCTTAGACTACAAAACTATATGGTCTAAACAGTGCTGAAATTTTCAGTAGACACAATTTGTTGGTTTAAGAGGGTTTGGTGGGAGCTGTAAGAAAAGAAATTGGAAATGAAGTATATGTGACAGTAACACTACCTGTTGGTCATATCCAATATGACCTCACTGACTAATATTTACTTTTTTTGGTGGCTTTTAGGGATCATTAGAATTTTTTTGAAAAATCCAACATGAAACCATGTAGCCCTATGGTTTGGCCATAGGAAAGTAATGATAACTTTGTAGAATACATAGTAGAGCATATTAACTTTGTGGCATGTGTATATAGAGTTTAGAGCATCTCTTTTGTCAGATTTATTACAATACAGTGATGCAGTGGTGTTGGTGGTGAATATGAGTTTAGCATGGCATAAAAAATTAAAAATTATCTCGCGCATTGCGCGGGTTAAACTCTAGTTTATATAGTGGTATTAAATATAATTAATGGTAACTTTGGACTTGTCAAGAGTTGACAGAAAAGCCCAATGCCCATTGTAGCTAGTGTCTTATTGGTCCCTTTTGGTCCCATTCCAAGACACACACTAAAGCCCAATTGGAAAGGCCCAATAGGCCAACCTAATTAGATAATCAGTTAAATATAAAGGGAGACACATACATAATTTTTTATAGAGAAAAAAGAGAGACATCATTGTGAAATGATGTGTATGTGTGAGTGAAGCCACTCCATTATTCTCCCTTGGAAAATGATTGAGAGACCCCACTTCTTGGGCGTAAAGTGGAATTAGAGCGAAAATTAAAAGTATTCCCAAGTACATATAATCTTTTGTTTTGAATTTCACTACACCAAAGTACACTATCTTGTTCTTAAATTCCGAAATTTACATAGTACATGTTATCAATCATGAATGAAATAGATCCATGTTTGTTGCTTCCACTATATGTTTTGTATGAGATACAAAACCAAATTTTCCAACAAAATCACCGTGTTAATTTATTTTCTATTGTGTATTAGTTATTTGGTGATTTGTTGGTGTCTCCACAAATGGCATGTAATTTGACTTAATTAATCAATTTGGGTAATTGAATTAATCAATCTTTTTAAACCCAACATAATATTTCTTTAAATTATCATTCTGTTCAATTATTAAAATTGTGTGCTTAAGCTTCAACATATTATTTACGTTTTATTTATAAACTTCCCGTTTATTTGCTAATATTTTAGTTGCATTATGATTTTTATTATTAGATATGGATTCAAATACTCTTGATTCTTAAGGTCCTTCTAAATGAAAGTGGACTCCTGTTGATGATTTGAAACTAGCAGAGGTTTTGGTAGAATAACAGCATGAAAGGGAAGGTAACCCATAGAATAAGTTTAAGCCTGGATATTTGAAAGTCTTGGAGGGAAAGATTTCTACCAAATTACCTAAAGCTGGGTTAAGAGCACAACCATATATTGAATCAAGATTGAGGACTTTAAAAAGATTAAGTATTTTACCATTGTTCAAGTAAGATTGTCATTTGTTGGTCAAATTACACAAGTGTAGGATACTTGATTGAGGACCCACAAGAATTTTTTATAGACCAATTGATTACTGATGTAGCTACTTCTTAATTTTAATGTAAATAAATGAAAGAAATTTTATTTATAGAAAAAAATAAAAGAGATATTGGGTTTGTTGGAGGTCTTCCATTCAAGATTAAGTTTGTTGAACCAATCCTTATTAGTTATTAGTAGTGTATTTGTAATTTTAGTATAAGCGTGTTTTAGACAATTTGATTTAAAATGCTTTTATTCCACTGTTTTTGAGGTGCTATGCTAGTGTTGTCACCAAACAAACAAATAGTAATAAGTATTACATTACAACATCTTGTATTCCTTATAATATCTATTCTTATTCCTATGCAATCACCATTACAATCCATCAAACATGCCCTGAGTTTGAAAGCCAACGTGAGTGTGGTCCTATTTTGTAAATAGTGTTTTACGTGGGAGTTAAAGAAGGTTTTTACCAAGTTTTACCCAAAATTTTCCCCTACTTGATGTAGTATAGGGGTATTTTTGAACCAAGGAAATGTTGATCCAAAATGGGGGAAGCCCATGCAAACAACTGCTGTTAAACCCAATGCGGCTCTAGGATTTTTGTCCAGAGGGGGTCAATAAGAAATATAAATTAATTATTGTTGGTAAGTGAACTTTAATTATTATTACTTAAAATAATTTAATTTATTAGTTTTGTAAGGTTGAAATTTATCAACCATCTTGTTGGCTTTATTCCGTGCCAATTTGCTTGTAATTTAGCACTTAGTAACCCTGTATTTAGGTGGGATTCATGTAAGGGTAGTGTGTGAAGAGAGTGTGAAGAAAAGCTCAAGTTTGTGCAAAGAAGCAGAGTTTCGCGACTGACTCGCGACTGGCAAGCCGCCAACTGCAGGCACGTGAGAAGCACACAGGGGAGCTGAAGGGTCGCACCTGCTGTCGTACTACAGGACAAAAGTCCCAGGCTGGCCAGGCCGTTATCTCGCGACTTGGACAAGCAGTGAGGCCAAGTCGCCAACCAGCCCTGTTTGGCAAAAATTGTCTCTTCGTATTCCAAACACACACCACTATATATAAACCCTTATACCCACGAAATGTAGAGAGCTTCCAGAGAGAATTTTGAGAGAGAAACCTTAGAAAAAAACAAGATTTCCTCATCCCCAATCTTTATCTAAGAGACTCTTTAAATTCCTCTACTCTCTTCCTCTCCATTAATACATCCTTGAGAGGTCATTAACCAAATCATTTTCTCACCACACCCACGTTTGTGAGAAGGTTCATTTGGTGCTAAGGGAAGCTGTTTGGAAGGAACCAATATCCATTGGTTGATGCTATGGTTTAGTAGCAGAATCCAGTAAGCTAGAAAAGAAAAAGGTTCGGCGCAACCTCGTTGGAGCTGGAAGCTTGGAGGGCTTAGGTACCTGGGTAGATTAGGCTTGGAAGGTCTATTACTGTTCATGTATCCCAACTACATTTTCTAGTGGATTATTGACTGCTTGGAGGGTGGCGGAGAGGTTTTACGCCGAGGGCTTCGATTTCCTCTTCGATAACACATCATGTGTTGTCCTTGTGTTTGCATCTCTCTTCCCTTTATCTTTACCATTTAATTACTGCTGTGATTGTGATTATTTATGGTTTAGATTGTTTATCAATTCTATTATAAGCTTGTTATCATTTTCTGCACATACATTGTTTGATATAAAGCTTGAATTGGTATTTTTTTTGTAATTGGGGGTCTAAACATTCATAGTGTTTTCAACACTATTTGAACTTTCAAGTTTTTTTTTTTTTACTCTTTACCAAATTTTTATTGAATTCACAAGACAGTTTGATAATTTCTTTTGTATTTTCTTTACAACTTTTTAATTTAATTGGTTAGTTTTTATCCCACTCCCAACTAACCAAGTGTTTACAATTATTTAATTGTTTATTAGTCTGTAGTTCTTTAATTTATAAGTTTACAATTCTTTAAATGTTTCATATTTTTATTGTGTTTTAGTGTTAATGTACTAACCCACACACATAGCCAACAACCACTCACACTCACAAGTCACAAATGCGGTCAAAGACTCAAAAGTACTAAAGACAAAAACTCATAACTCAAAAACTTTATATCAAAAGGGGAAAATTGCCCACACACCCCCCAAACTTTGAATTAGTGGCCAACACACCCCCTGAACTTTTTATTGGCCAATTTACTCCCTAAACTATACACACCTACGAAATCAAAACTCCAGTTAATTTTATGTTAAAACACTAATGGAATAAGAGCATGTGAGAAGCACGTGACCTTTAAAAACTAAATTAATCACTATTTACATGATAGAAAGAAGAGAGATGAGAGACTGACTGGCAGAGAAGAGAGAAAACATATTAGCCAAAAAAGGACTTTTTGTGCCAGAGGATTCATAATTTCATGCGATAGATATTATCTCTCCCTGATTTCCATACCATCAAAAAGAATAACCTAGGCATCCTATTGGCATATTGAATTTTATTTTTAAATGTTTTCTTCCTATTTAATGTTCACTATCCACTGTTTCATATGAGCAAAAGGAAACAAGTGTATTCTACCCTATTGCAATACTGACTTTAATGCTGCTACCTATTTTCTATCTAATTGTTTATTTGCACTGAACGTATTAATCAAGCTTTTCCAAATTCCTATTTGATGATCTTTTGTAATGATTTAAAAAATAATAATAATAATAATGTATTCTGTAGTGTATGGAGGAAGAATACCCAAGGCGCATCGCAAAAGTTTGACCAAAAACAAAACCCTCTCTCTCTCTCTCTCTCTCTCTCTCTCCTTTGCTCGTCAATCTATCCTCTCTCTTCTTTCGATTGTGTAAATAGTGATTTAGTCAGTTTTAAAGGTCATATGCTTCTCACATTCTTTCATTTCGTTAGTGTTTTAACATGAAACTAACTGGAGTATTGATTTGGCAGGTGTGTATAGTTAAGGGAGTAAATTGGCTACTAAAAAAGTTCAGCGGGTGTATGGATATTTTTCTCTATCAAAACACTACAAACACTAACAGTAAAGACACATAGAAAGAGATGATCAATTGGTCAAAGACTCAAAATTCAACCCAAAAAAAAATCGAAACACTATAACCCTCCCTCACCACCAAAGTAAACTCAAAGGGATACAAATAACACCATCCAAAGGAATTTAACTAAGGATAAAGAACTATTTTGGCTCACCACTCTATAGGATACAGATTATCACCACTCAAGAGATACAGAAATTGAGACTTGCCACCCAAGGGATAAGGGTAAATTTAGAAGAAATCCATCTTTTGAAAACACACAAGGTTTTTTAATTTTGAAAATACACTCTGAATTTTATTTGATTCAACCAAAAGCTTAAATAGAGCTTGGAACAACCCCCCGAGAATAGGAAAATGGAAATAATAATAAATACATTTACTTAACCTGACTAAACAAATATGACTTTTAGGAACTTAGAAACACAATAAAGTACTTGTCTGTATAGGAGAAATAAAACATAAAGTCTGATTCATCCTAGGAGACACTAAATAAAGACAATTTCACTTAATTAATAAAAGAATTTTTTTTAAATAATGTGTTGTTATTCTGATCTTCAAGGAAAGCTTTTGGGTCAGACTGACATCAGATCGGGCATGTTGGATCTTGGGTCACTCTGGCTGGAACTTGGGACACTTTGATGTTAGGAAGAATAAAACATAATGGCTGAATGTTTCCTACGAAACTAGAGAAAATGACTTCAAATATCTTCTGAATTGTTAGGCAAATAATGGCTTTATTTGCTAGGCTTGAAAATCAACATGGTTAGCCTTAAGAAATTGATTGGATTGGGTTGTAGGCTTATATCAACTCACTACAAAAAAAAAAATGTATTTTCGGCGTTGAAAATTTTCGTCACTAGAAGTCCAATTTTTCATCACTTATGACTTTCAGCGATGAAATTTGCTTTTTGGCAACGAACTTCATTTCATCGCTAATACCCCGTCGTTGAAAGTCTTGGCAACGAAAAATTTCGTCGCCAAAAGGTCCAATTAGTTTTTTTAAAAAAAGAAACTTTTGGCGACAAAACTATTTTGTCACCAAATGTTTTCCTCACTAAATACACTATTCAGTGACAAAACTATTTCATCATCAAATGTACTTTATTTTTTAAATCAGTTTTGGCGACGAAAGATTTCGTCGTCAAAACTATGTTTTAATTTTTCGTCACCAAAACTATGTTTTAAAAGTTTTGGGTACATATAGGGACAAAATATTTCGTCGCCAAAAATATTTCTTGAAAATTCGGCTACATTTAGTGATGAAATTTTTGTCGCTAAAACAATTTTTTTTTTCTTTGATTTTTTCCAAAACTTTTTTTTTTTGGCTATATTTGGTGATGGAAAAATTTGTCGCTAAAACTAATTTTCTTTTTTCAATTTTTTCTTTTCTTTGATATTAACCTGTAACCTATCATTAAATTATTCAAACCTTATATTTGAATAACACATTTATTTCAACAACACATTAATAAGAAAACGATTCGTACATTCTAAAAGCAAAAATAAAACAAGTATTCGATTCAATCCATCCATACAAATTGTTTGCAACACATACAATAGCACAAGATGTTTTATAACAATACAAAAACTTTAGTATAATATAATTAGGGCCAAAAGAAAATGTGCTCAAATGTCTTCAAGTGTTTGGATGATCATTTGCTTTGCTATAAAATCATTGTAGTCATTTCCATATGACTGTTTGGTGTATGATCAAGTTACTCACACGTTTCACATCATGTTTACTTGATCGCTTTTTACTTGTTACATTATACTTGTCCTTTTATCACTTGATTTACCTTTATTGGTTGCATGTTCGGATGATCATTTGCTTTGCTATATGATCATTGTAGTCATTTCCATATGACTGTTTAGTGTATGATCAAGTTACTCACACGTTTCACATCATGTTTACTTGATCGCTTTTTACTTGTTACATTATACTTGTCCTTTTATCACTTGATTTACCTTAAGGGTCTAATGCGTTTTGTGCAAGTGTTTTATTTTACAGGTATACATGTTCCAAGTTCATCACAGCTTCTAGATTTAGGTGTAAGTGAGTTTTACCACAATTCCCAAACTCACGTTTAAGTCTAGAGTCTGTTATAGGGTGTTTTGTCACGAAATAGCCAAAGGGGGAGATTGTAAAGTTGTGATTTACAACTATGTTTTATGTTGGCTTTATTCCATGACAAAAAGTGTTGTAATTGCTTTAATTTTGTTCCTTGTATTTTGGGGAATTTTATTGTATTGGGTTTAGTATCAAGTTGGTGAAGACTTAAGCTAAAGTGAAGAATCAGTAGTTTTCGCAAGAAGCTCGCGAGAAGCTTACCCGCGAAAGAGCCATGTGAGGATCACATGCCTGGAAGCTGAAGAGTCGTGCCAGGCTGTCGTTTTCGCGAGTGTCTCACGGGTAAGGCCTTCCCGCGAGATAGTCGTGAAACATTCTGCTTGGAGGATTTTAAGGAGTGACTTTCTCACCCTTCACCCATACTATATATACCCTCACTACCCACAAATGTAAGAGAGGCCATTCAGAGAGAAAAATCTGTTAGGATTAGTGCCCTTAAATCCTATTGTATGATACTATCTATGATATTAAGCTTGGCATTCTGTATGAGATTATGTATGACTTAATATTGTGTTTAATGAATTTGTTTTTATTATTATTTGAAATAATGGTAACATGAATATTCGGACATTATCATTTAGTCCATGAGATGCATAGTATGTGATTTATGTGAAAAGTCACAGAAGATATAAATCACAAGTTCTTTGTAAACTCAGAATTATTATTCGTAGTCGGTGATGAAATTGGGCATTTCATCTGCGAAGACTATAACACGTCAACCACGATGATTTGTCTTAATCATGGAAGTGGAGACTTCTGGTTGATGTGTTAATATGTTTTAAGAGTTAAGACATATTGAACTAGACCGCTGTGAGATTTATTATTTTCCTAAAGACTGTCATATGAATAATAAATCTCACGACTTGTATTTGCATGAACTCTTAATCCTGAGAGAATAATGAACCTGATCATGAGGTGTAGGTTGCTTTGATATATCAGGAGTGAGATCTATAGTAATGGTCAAAACCTCAGTATGTTGGGCAGCCACATTTAGTGTTGATGGAACATGTATTCTCAAGATGGAATTCATAGTCTCTTAATGGAGATATAAAGTATTCTCTTGAGATAAGTTTAATGGATTCAGTTATTCAGAGAGTTAGGCCTAACCACTTTAGTAAGAAATTACTAAAGTATATATATTTATGAAATTGAATTTCATAAATATATGGTGAATAACTTAAAAGGATTAAACCGGGTACTCAAGGATTAAGATGTAGTAATTTACAAAGTAGCAGTCTACTTTCATAACTTTGTATTACTATGAATATTTAATGAAGAGGTTGCATGTATAATAAAGTCTTGGAATATAATTTATTAATGAAGCCTAGAGTACAATTATATTTATATAGTGGTATTAAATATAATTAATGGTAACTTTAGACTTGTCAAGAGTTGACAGAAAAGCCTAAAACCCATTGGAACTAGTGTCTTATTAGTCCCTTTTGGTCCCACTCCAAGCCACATACTAAAGCCCAATTGGAAAGGCCCAAAAGGCTAGCCCAATTAGACAATCAGTTATTAGGAGAGTAACATACAGAATTTTATAACACACAACAAGTTTGTGAAATGGTGCATGTGTGAGTGAAGCCACTCTATTACCCTCCCTTGGAAACTGATTGAGAGACCACACATCTTGGGCGATAGTGGAATTGGAGTGAAAATTGAAAGTGTTCCTGAGAACTTCTGATCTTTGGTTTTGAAATTCACTACACCAAGGTACACTCTCTTGTTCTATATTCTGAAACTTACTTAATGCATGTTATCAATTCTGAATGAAGTAGATCCGTTATTTTTTCGCTGCGTACATGTATATTTCCAACAATTGGTATTAGAGCGGTCTTCATTTTCGAATTTGTATAATATGTTTAGTGAGTTTTAGAATTAGAGAAAACTATTTTCATAGTTGTGAAAATTTTGCAATCATTTTTCTGCATATTATAGTTTTTGAAACTATTATTTGATTAAAACTGATTTTGATGTTATGATGTTGTTTAAGTTTGATTTTAATTATGTAAAATTGAATTTTAACACTTTAACATCAATGAAATTCAAGTTTTAATCTTAATCTCATCGTTTTTGATCATTAAGAATGTGTTTTGATCATTAGAAACGTCAAAAACGGTTAAATAGAAAAACGGCTATTTCTGGGTTTTTTCAAAACTGACGAGTTGCGAGTTAAGTCGCTAGTGAGTCGCCAAAGTTTCTAGATGAACTCGCGACTGGAATCTCATGACTGGGCAAGTTGCCAAAACAAGTCAAAAAAACTCACGACTGGGACGAGTCGCCAAAACCAGTCGCCTAAAATTCTGACACTTGTTTATTGCATGTTATAAGGTTGAATTTTGTCAACCATCTTGTTGGCTTTATTTCGTTCCAATTTTCTTGTAGTTTAGCACTTAGTAACCCTGTATTTAGGTGGGATTCATGTAAGGGTAGTGTGTGAAGAGAGTGTGACGAACTGCTCAACAATGTGCAAAGAAACAGGGACTCGCGGCTAGGACTCGCAGCTGACTCGCAACTTGCTAGCTGCCAACTGCTGCACACATGAGAAGCATGCGAAGAGGTGAAGGGTCACGCCAGCTGTCACACCACAGGACAAAAATCCCAAGCTGGCTAGGCTGTTAGCTTGCGACTTGAACTCGCAACTTACACCAGTCGCGAGGCCAAGCTGCCAACTCACCCTGTTTGGGAAAAACTTTCTCTTCGTATTCCAAACACACACCACTATATATAGACCCTTATACCCACAAAATGTAGAGAGCTTCCAGAGAGAATTTTGTGAGAGAAATCCTAGAGAAAAACAAGATTGCCTCATCCCCAATCTTCACTAAGAGAATTTTCAAATTCCTCTACTCTCTTTCTCTCCATTGATACATCCTTGAGAGGTTCTTGACCAAATTCTTTTCTCATCACACCCACGTCTGTGAGAAGGTATTTTGGTGCTAAGGGAAGCAGTTTGGAAGGGACCAATAGTTATTGGTTGATGCTATGGGTTATTGCGGAATCCGGTAAACTAGAGACGAAAAAGGTTTGGCGCAACCTCGTTGGAGCAGGAAGCTTAGAGGGCTTAGGTACCTGAGTAGATTAGGCTTGGAGGGTCTATTGCTATTCATGTATTCCAACTACATTTTCAAGTGGATTATTGACCGCTTGGAGGGCGGCGAAGAGGTTTTACGTCGAGGGCTTCGGTTTCCTCTTCGATAACACATCGCGTGTTGTCCTTGTGTTTGCATCTCTCTTCCTTTATCTTTGCCATTTATTTTCTATTGTGGATGTGATTATAATTGGCTTAGATTGTTTATCAATTCTTTGTTTGGCTTATGTTCATGTTCCGCACATTAATTGTTTGATAATAAGCTTGAATTGATATTTTGTAATTTGGGGCAAAACGTTCAAGGGTGTTTTACACACATATTGAACATTCACATGTATAAAGAGCAAGGTCATCTGTAATTAGTTTATATATTTATTAAACAATTAAAAACCTTTATTTTAAAACATCTGGTGGGAGAGAGATACAAGAGTTACATCTCAAGGCCTCCATTGTTGGTTTATAGTAGTGTGATTAAGCACCTTGCCTTGGCATATATGCCTTGCTCCCTTTGGAGGGTGTTTAATTCATGGTACTACAGGTTAAACTTCTTAATGATGGCTGAAGTGTGTTTACATTGAGAACGACCACGCTTCTGTGGAGTTACTTGGTGACTCACATTGATTCTAGGCAATGGTGTACATTAGACTAAGTATAATGTTAACCTCCCTTCAGAGCTATGTCATTATTACTTAAAGGCTAAAGGAAAAGCGGCAAATTATTTTTGATTGGTAAGAGTTACCATAATAGCATTAATAATGAGAATAATTCTCGCTTAATCATAGTGATTAGTATGACCTCGCTTCCGAGGAATATTAATTGCGGGATTGGGTTGTCGTTGCATATATTATATATGGTTTTATTAAGGTTCCATACTATATTTTTATATGCTAAATTGATAATGTCCAGTTACTTATTATATTCATGTTTATTGTTTTCAAATTTGAATATGGCATCATTTAGCCCACTTGTTACTATTCTTAATCAAAACAAATTGACTGGATCCAACTATGTTGAGTGGAAAAGAAATTTGGACATAGTTCTCACAGTTGAAGAGCACAAATATGTGCTTACTAAACCATGTCCTAGCTTTCCTTCATTAGATGCTCCTGTTGAGGAAAAACAACGATATGATCGTTGGCAGAAATCTAATGAAATGGCCAAGTGCTACATCCTAGCATCTATCTCAAATGTTCTACAGCATCAAATGCAGGATGTAGAACTAGCTTCAGACATAACACTAGGTCTGAAGGAGATGTTCGGTGAGCAATGCCGTTCTACAAAGTAAGAAACCATGAGGCAAATTTATAATACCAAAATGGCTGAAGGTAGTTCAGTAAGGGAGCATTGTCTTACATTGATCTCTAACTGAATACATTGGAGGTTTTAGGTGCCGATATTGATGGAGAATCCCAAGTGGATATGATACTCCAGTCACTACCGGAATCATTCAAGGAATTCAGACTTAATTATAATATGAACAAAAAGATTTGATCTTTGTCTGAATTAATGAATGAATTGGTAGCGGCAGAAGGCATCCTTGGTACTTCTAATGTTGAAGCCAATATGGGTGAAGCTTCTACTTCTCAACCTATGTCGAAAGGCGTAAGAAGAAGAAGAAGAAGAAGGACTTCACCAAGTAAGAGGGTAAACAAATTGTCTTAGGGGTTGCTGACAAAGGAAAGAAGCTCAAAGGAAAATGTTTCCATTGTGGTGAGAAAGGACATTGGAAGATAAATTGTCCAAAATTCAAGGCTGCCAAAAATAAGGGTATGAATAGTTCATTCCTCCTTGAAATATGTTTGGTACAAAATCCCACAGATTCTTGGTATGTGGATTCAGGTTGTACTAATCATATCTGCAATTCTTTGCAGGGGTTTCAGGAGACCAAAAAGCTTAATGAAGGGGAATTGTTTCTTACTTTGGCTGATGGGAGCAAGATTCCAGTTGTAGCTGTTGGTGTTTATAATTTATGTTTTGAGTCAAGGGTTTTAATATTAGATGACTGTTTGTATGTACTTAATGTTCGTAGGAATTTAATTTCTGCAACTTATTTAGGTAAACATGGATATTGTGTTATCCTTAAAGACAATGTTGTAATAAAGAAGGGTAAAGTCTTTATCTGTTCTGGCAATATTGTGGATGGTCTTTATATTTTAACTCCTGATAAGCATGAATTATATAATTCTGAATTAGATAATAACTCTTATGTGAAATCATTAAAGAGAAAGTTTCCTTCTACTAATGATGCATATCTTTGGCACTTGCGTTTGGGTCATATTAATCCAAACAGGATTCAAAGATTGATCAAAGATGGACTCCTAGAGCCATTGGACTTTGATGAATTTCCAGTTTGTGAATCTTGTTTGGAGGGCAAAATGACCAAACGACCTTTTAATGCAAAAGGTAGAAAAGCCCAAGAGTTGCTTGAATTAGTTCATACGGATGTTTGTGGTCCTATGTCAACCCAAGCAAAAGGAGTTAATGAGTATTTCATCACTTTTACTGATGATTACTCAAGGTATGGTTATGTGTACTTAATGAAACGGAAGTCCGAAACATTTGAAAAGTTCCAAGAGTTTAGGGTTAAAGTTGAGAATCAATTAGGTAAACGCATAAAAGCCATTCTATCTGATCGTGGTGGTAAATACCTTCTTGGGGATTTCAAGGATTACTTAACTCAAAATGGGATTGTATCCCAATTGACTGCACCTGGAACTCCCCAACAAAATGGTGTAGCAGAAAGAAGGAATAACACTCTTTTAGAAATGGTTAGGTCCATGATGAGTTACTCAACTTTACCAATTTCTTTTTGGGGTTATGCCTTAAATACAGCAATACATCTTTTGAATTTAGTTCCATCAAAATCTGTTCCCAAAACACCCATGGAATTGTGGAGTGGGCGTAAGCCTAGTACAAAATATCTCCACATTTGGGGTTGTCCTGCACATGTGTTAAAAAGGAAGCCTGATAAATTGGAACCAAAATCAGAAGTGTGTTTGCTTGTAGGTTATCCAAAAGAAACTAGAGGTTATTTATTTTATAGTCGTAAGGATAACAAAGTTTTTGTTAATACAAATGCTAGATTCTTGGAAAATGACTATATCAATAGTTTCGCTCCTAGAAGTAGAGTTGTATTGGCTGAAATGAATGAACCTGTAGTTGAACAACCAATAGATGAAACTAGGGATGATGTGGTTGTATTGTATCACCACAAGATATTACTCATGAGATGCCTAGTACACAGATGACTCGTCGTAGTGGGAGGAATGTTATGCCACCTATAAGGTTTATAGGTCTGGGAGAAACTTATGAAGCTATCTCAGAAGAGGCCGAAATCGATCCTTACATTTACGAAGAAGCAATGAATGATATAGATGCGCATCATTGGGTTAAAGCTATGAAATCTGAATTAAATTCCATGTATTCCAATCAAGTTTGGGATCTTGTAAAGGCACCTAACGACATTAAACCTATTGGTTGCAAATGGGTTTACAAGAGGAAGAGAGGGATAGATGGAAAGGTTGAAACCTTTAAAGCAAGGCTAGTGGCGAAAGGGTATTCTCAAAAGGAAGGTATTGATTATGAAGAAACCTTTTCACCAGTAGCAATTCATAAATCTATCAGAATTCTCTTATCCATTGCTGCTCATTATGATTATGAGATTTGGCAAATGGATGTCAAGACTGCATTTGTTAATGGTAATCTTGAGGAGGAAATCTATATGATACAACTAGAAGGTTTCATAGCAAAGAACCAAGAGCATATGGTATGCAAGTTGAAAAGGTCCATTTATGGACTTAAGCAAGCATCTAGGTCATGGAATATCAGATTTGATCAAGCAATCAAGTCATTTGGTTTTGAACAAAATCTTGATAAACCATGTGTGTACAAAAAGACATCGAGATAAAGTAGTAATGTTCCTAGTGCTTTATGTTGATGATATTATACTCATTGGAAATGATGTAGGGGTAATGTCATCCGTAAAGGTTTGGTTGTCTAGCCAATTTGATATGAAGGACTTAGGTGAGGCTAATTTTATTCTAGGGATCAAGCTTTGGTGAGATCGCAAGAATAAGATGTTAGGCTTGTCACAGGCTGGATATATAGATAAGGTTCTAGAACGGTTTAGCATGCAAAACTCCAAGAAAGGATTGCTTCCTTTTAGATATGGAGTTCCTCTGTCTAATGACCAAAGGCCTAAGACTCAAGAGGAAGAAGATATAATGAGACAAGTTCCTTATGCTTCAACAGTAGGAAGTCTCATGTATGCCATGCTTTGTACTAGACCAGATATTTGTTATTCAGCTGGCATGGTCAGCCGATATCAATCAAATACAGGACCAAAACATTGGCAAGCAGTAAAGCATATTCTCAAGTATCTACGGAGAACGAGAGATTATATGCTTGTTTACCATATTGAGGATTTGATTCCCATTGGCTATACAGATTCAGACTTTCAATCGGATCTAGATTTTAGAAAGTCCACATTAGGATGTGTTTTCACCTTGGGAGGTGGAGCCATAACATGGAGGAGTGTCAAGCAATCTTGTATTGCGGACTCCACCGTGGAAGTAGAATATGTTGCTACTTGTGAAGCAGCAAAAGAGGTTGTATGGCTCAAGAAATTCCTTTCTAACTTGGTGTAATGAGAATGAAACAAGTTCCCATCACATTGTTTTACGACAATAGTGGTGCAGTTTCACAATCAAAAGATCCAAGGAATCACAAGAAAGGAAAGCACATTGAGAGAAAATATCACATCATTTGAGACATCATTGCTCGTGGAGATGTAGTGGTAGCAAAGATTGAAAGTGCAAATAATCTAGCAGATCCCTTTACCAAAGCCTTGCCTCAAAGGACCTTCGAGTCACATTTGGAGGGAATGGGAGTTAGATTACTGCACAATAGTCTTTAGGGCAAGTGGGAGATTGTTGGGATTAGTGCCATAGAATCCTATTGTATGATGTTATGTATGATATTATGTATGACATTATGTTTGACATGATGTATGACTTAATATTGTAATTAATAAAGTTGTTTTATTATTATCTAAAATAATCGTTTCATGAATATTCGGACATTATCATTTAATCCATGAGATGCATAGTATGTGATTTATGTGATTTAGTCATAGAAGATATAAGTCACAAGTTCTTTGTAAACTCAGAATTTTAGTTCGTTGTCGGTGATGAAATTGGGCGTTTCATTTGCGAAGACTATAACATATCAACTAAGATGATTTGTCTTAATCATGGAAGTGAAGACTTCTAGTTGATATGCTGATATGTTTTAAGAGTTAAGACATATTGAACTGGATCACTGTGAGATTTATTATTCTCCTAATGACTGTCAATTGAATAATAAATCTCACGACTTATATTTGCATGAACTCTTAATCCTGAGAGAATAATGAACTTGATCATGAAGTGTAGGTTGCTTTGATATATCAGGAGTGAGATCTAAAGTAACGGTCAAAACCTCAGTATGTTAGGCAGCCACATTTAATGTTGATGGAACATATATTCTCAAGATGGAATTCATAGTCTCTTAACGGAGATATAAAATATTCCCTTGAGATAAGTTTAATGAGTTCAATTATTCAGAGAGTTAGGCCTTATCACTTTAGTAAGAAATTACTAAAGTATATATATATTTATGAAATTGGATTTCATAAATATATGGTGAATAACTTAAAAGGATTAAACCGGGTACTCAAGGATTAAGATGTAGTAATCTACAAAGTGGCAGTCTTCTTTCATAACTTTGTATTACTACGAATATTTAATGAAGGGGTTGCATGTATAATAAAGTCTTGGGATATAATTTATTAATGAGGCCTAGAGTGCAATTATATTTATATAGTGGTATTAAATATAATTAATGGTAACTTTGAACTTGTCAAGAGTTGACAAAAAAGCCCAAGGCCCATTGGAGCTAGTGCCTTATTGGTCCATTTTGGTCCCACTCCAAGCCACATACTAAAGCCCAATTGGAAAGGCCCAAAAGGCTAGCCCAATTAGACAATCAGTTATTAGAAGAGAAACATACAGAATTTTATAACACATAACAAGTTTGTGAAATGGTGCATGTGTGAGTGAAGCCACTCAATTACTCTCCCTTGGAAACTGATTGAGAGACCACACATCTTGGGCGATAGCGGAATTGGAGTGAAAATTGAAAGTGTTCCTGAGAATTTCTGATCTTTGGTTTTGAAATTTACTACACCAAGGTACACTCTCTTGTTCTATATTCTAAAACTTACTTAATGCATGTTATCAATTCTGAATGAAGTACATCCGTTATTTTTCCGCTGCGTACATGTATATTTCCAACAGTTTCAAGATCAAGTGTTGAAGTCATCAAGTCTGTCCAAGAAACAAGCTGAAGAAGTGCTGAATCATTAAAGCTCGACACCTTCTCGATAGCTTCTCGACACCTTGTTATTTGTCGAAGTTTATAAAATAAGAAATTCTGATCTGATTTCTTGGGATCCTTGAATGTGTCTTTGGGCTTTCTTTTCTCCTAACCCTAGACATATAAAAGGATTGTTTTAAGGGCCGTCAAAGAGTTCACAAGTTGCATAAGCATTGAGAAAACTCTGTTCAAGCAAATTGTGACCGAAGATGAAGTTCTTGCCCTAGTTCATCATTCTTGAAGAAGTTGCTGTGTATTTGCGCCAAAGGGTTTTGTAACCAAGCATCTTTTTGATCTTCATCATGGATGAACTGAAGAACTTTGCAGCCAACAACTCTTTCTACTTGGTGTTTGAAGTCGCGTACTGGGATCCGCACATTGGTTAGTCCCGTACTTGGGAGCCGTGCGTAAAAAGGGGAAACTATCACTACAGAACAAGTCCAATTGGGTATTGGGGTAAGGGTTCAACTGTAAGTTGGTAAGGTACTTGGGATTCCTTTACTTATAACCGCTTGTTGTGATAATAGTGAAGTTTTAGGAGTGGTGACCTGAAAATCACCCGGTGGGGTTTTTGCCATTAGGTTTTCCCCATTCGTAAACAAATCACCGTGTTATTTATTTTCCGCTGCATAATTAGTTTATTGGTAATTTGTTTGTGCCACCATGTGTTTGCATGTTAAATTGATTAATTAATAATTTGGCTAATTAATCAATTAATTTAATCACAATGGGTCAATACGTTTTTAGCCTATCATATCTAATGGCTAAAAATCAAACAATGATTTTTTTTATAAAATAAATTTACAAAAAGCTCAAAAAATAGTGCTTTGCAGTTAATAAAAAAGCACGCATAAAGCGCGCTTTTATGAGGGCGCCTCACTTTAGAGGAAAAAAGCCCCAAAGGCTATAGGCTTTGCGCTTAAGTGCACTTTTGACAACATTGTTACTAGACTCCACTTAGCCCAAACATAAATGTCATTATATTAAGTGCAAAGTTCTCCAAACTTGCTCTTAATTTTTTTTCCCAAAATATGCTTGATAAAAAATTTAATTAAAACATGAATGTAAAATCTTAGGGGGAGAAGAGTAAGGGGGATTCAAAACTTGAGTACCTGATAATTACTTTGGATTTATTCATTAAATTCAATTTTTATTATGCCAAAAGCATTTGCCAATTGAATGTGTGTGTGGCCAATCCAAACCCTTCCTTGGAGCGGTAATTCACGAGTTAGTACATATTTTGTGGAGTTTTTGTAAACTTTTTCAACAATTTTTTTTATGTACGTAACATATTGAATTTTTTGAACCTTAAAAAAATAAAATATTAATAGAACCTCAATAATAAAACTAAAATAGTTATATTAAAAAAAAAAAAAAAAAGTCTTGTAGACTAAGAAGCACAGCCACAAACACGACATGACATGAGTAACATTGCAACTCTTGTAAAATTAGGACACGACATGTTGGGGATACAACAATTAATTAATTAGTTAATATATATATATATATATATATATATATATATCTTTTAGGTCTCGGATTTGGGGTTTTACACAATGTTTTTTTTTCCATTTTTGATTTCTTACAGACAGTTATTTATCATTCTTGATTTGTTTGTAACTGTTTCAAGTATAGTTTGTTCACTATGGTGAACACAATGTACTTTTTCAATAAAGCTTTTATTACCTCTCTCTCTCTCTCTCTCTCTCTCTCTCTCTCTCTCTCTCTCTCTCTCTATATATATATATATATATATATAGGTTTAGGTATAGCAGAGGTGGTTGGTGCTCTAGAATTGTTAAAGGACCATACAGGGTGAATTTGTGAAAAAACATTAGAAATGGTTAGGCTAAATTTGGTTCATATACACACTTTGAGGTGGGTGATGGCAAGCGTAAATAGCAATTGAATTTTCATTTGCAAGTATATTCGGATTTTCTAGAGATACAAGGCCTTGATTTTGGATTATATGGAATGGGTTAGCGGTCAGCAACATTAGAAGCCAGTGTTTATCAGAGAGGCTCAAGATTGGAAGAGAGAATCCTTGGCACATTTCTTTGATGATTAATATGCAGTAGGTCACCCCCTATTAGGAGCTTTACTTGCTGATGATAGCATGAGGAATGAGGGTGTTTGGGTAGCATTGGGCCAATCACTTGACTTCATGTTTTCTCAACACACTTATGGCTCCTCATGCCAAATTAGTAACTCTCCTAAAGGCTCTTTGAGGGAGACCTACCCAGTCTCCTTACTCAATTTGGATCAATGAGCAGGATGAGGAAGTAGCATGTGGAGGCACCTTGCTCCACATGATGTCCCAAGGCCATGGCAAAGGAGGGCTATGTTGGGCAGAGATGGATTTTGATGATGGGCAGCAGCAGGTGGTGCTGACCCTATGTGGTGGTGCATGGAATTGGTGGCTTAGTTGCTGGTTTCTTATGTGTGGGCTTCATGGCTTAAGTGTAAGGCAGGGCTGGGCTGCTGTGATGATCATTGCTATGTGCAAAGCATTGGGCTAGTGGGAGCTGGCTGAATGCATGGACAAGTGCTAGTGGACTGATGGCAGTTACTTTGTGTTCTGCATGTGAGCATGCTGTGTGGGCTGTTTTCCTGATGGGGAGGCCTTGAGCATGGGCCAAGCCTCCCAAAACGTGTGAGAACATGTTGTGTGGGCTACTGGATGGTGGGTAGAAGCCCTATGATTTACTAAGACATGGGTTGTGCATGTGCAGTGGCAGTTACCAAGTAGTTCTTGGCTTTCCTGATGATCAAACCTGCTGTGTAGGGGCTGGAAACATGGAGAGTAGACCAAGACAGCATCAGTTGAAGGTGTCCTAAGTCAGAGCACAAGCAGCAGATTGTCCAAGACCCAGGTAGTTACTAGGCAGTAACTGCCATAGCAGTTAATTCTTTGTATTTAACCCTAAGGCTATTGGGGGTGTCAATATTAGAGTGTATTTGGCCTTGGAAAAATTCTATGTAATTCTCTAGGGTTGTAAAAGGGTTTCCTTTATACTTGAGATTAAGTAATAAAGTTTGGGGGTGGGTTCCCTGTAAATATTGTGTGTGCTGTGTGTCTATACGTCCCTATATAATATATTCTAAGTGTTGCTGCAGTGTGTGTGTGTATGGTGTTGGCTGAGACTAAGTCAGGGACTTTGGGCCATCACAAGTAGAAAATTTAAGTGAAAAAAATTGACCCTATGACAACTGGTATCAAAACTTGGCTGCAATGTCTTCGAACACCAAGGTAAGAGTGACTGTCTTGGAGATCATACTTTAAGTTCCTGCAGAGGGAGAACAACTTTCTATGTGTGACAGATTGGATGCACTGTCTACAGAAACTTCTGTGATAAGGAATGAAATTTTTGAACAGAGGGATGTTGTGCTGATTCGAGTTAAAGAGTTGGTTGTTGCACTGGATGCTTATGGCAGTGCAGCAAGAGAGACCCAAAGCCAACTTGAGACAGAAATTGCCTTGTTAAAGAGGGCAATGTGTGACCTTCCTAGTGAGGGGGAAGTGACCACCAAAGTGAAGGTGCCTGAACCAAATCCCTTTAATGGTGCTAAGAGTTCTAAGAGTGAAGGTGCCTAAACCATTCCTATGTGTCTTGTTTATTAACCTTAATAAAAACTTTTTCAATAATTTTTTTGCACACACATAACTGGTTCTTTTGTCCCTTAACCTTGGTTGGTGATGAGAAGGAAGATGGAAGGCTCCATTCAGACCCAAATTTTCCAAAGTTCATCCCACCAACTCACAATCAGTGTCATCGCCTATAATGGGCCTTGAGTACGTTAAAGGTTTTGCTACCAATCCACTATGGGGTCCAATTAGGCCCTCGGTTGGAATCATAGCCCACCTAGTTGTGAGTGACCTACTTATCTATCCCTTTAGCCTTAGGGAGCCTACTTACACTAGAGAGATCCTAGAATCTACCATGTAGGGTACCCTTTATATCTCTTGTTTGTTCAACCAAATATCATGTGTTCACCTAATTCTAAAGGATAAATAAAAGGTATAAAAATGGAAAGGGTGTCCCTAAAGTTATGGTATACCCTAAGATGTTGTGGGACAAAAGAAAAGAAGTTCTCACATATAAGAGGCTTGTCCCTAAATCCAAATGCATATCTTAACTTGAAAGGTTCATAAGACCATAGCTTAATTACTATCGTAGGCCCAAGTGGAAAAAGCCCTTTTGAAAAAGAGGACTTTAGGCCTAAGATAACAAATATGCTATGGACTTAGCATTCAACATCCTTCAAAGCCAAAATGAATTTCCCTAATCTTGAGCCTCTCTGTTGCATAACTAGGCCCAAAATGATGAGAATTTCATTGACTTTGAGATGAGGGCTAAAATGTATTCTAGCTAGAGGGCTATTCTAAGAAAAAAATGATGAATAAAGAATGGGAAGCCCAAAAGTGATGAATACATTGTAAGCCCAAGTTTGAGACAAAGGGTTGAAAATTCCTAAATGCATTCTAATGAAAGCCCATGAAAGTAAGATGAGAGCTTTTATTGTAAATGGACCAAAGCCTAATGAACCAAGGGGCACAGGTCTATGAGAGGAAAGGGAGTGGCATTGTAATTAGGCCTTCATTAAAATAAACTTAAGAATTTTCTAAAAACATCTAAGTTTAAAAGGAACCTATAATTGGGACTTGAACTTAATGAAAATGGGGCTTCTTTTCAGACACCACTCCAATCCAAGTTTAATGGAAGGTGAGACATCCATGAGGAAGGCTTATCAAGAGGGAAAGATGGATGCTGCTAGTGAGAAGGTCTTTATGCAAAAGATGCTCAAGTGTGTAGAGGTGTAGGCTGAAGTCCTCAAGAAGATAATAAGTCACCTTTCCAAAATTAAGAAGGAAGAGCTGAAAAACACAAGACTGATCATGAACCAAGCAAGCTGACTCAAAAAGGCATCAATTGCATGATGGTAGAATGGAAGTCTGCCTACCTCTACCCAACTTCAAGCTGCAACTGAGGGGTGCTTGGGACTATGGACTTTCAAAAAGGCCCATGTCAATGACTTTTCCGAATCAAGAGATGCAGGATCATGGAAAGATCATGATTGGCAAAAATGGGCCTCGAAGGTGGGAACAACCCAAGTCATCCAAGCTCGCTTCATGCTTGAACGCAACGTGGACCCTTCTTCTAACGACGACCAATCCCTCGTGATGAACAAAGAAGAGGAAGGAGATGATGAAATGATTAGCTATTTGAGTAGGGATGATGGTGACTGGTTCCTTGACAAGGCAAGGAGAGACTTTCCCAACGAGGACGAGGATCTATATGACATGACCGAAGCTATGCATGTGTAGAAATCCTTGAAGAAAGAAGACTGACTGAAGAAAGACAAGGGGAGGAATGGCAAGCCTTGAGAAAGAAAGAAGAAGGAATTCATCATGCCTACTATAGGGCCCATTAATAATTAGAACTAGTGCCTTGACTTGCATGTTATCAATTATGAACATAGAACTAGTGCCTTGCCTTGCATGTTATCAATTCTTAATGCATGTTATCAATTCTGAAGGGTCATGCCAGCTGTCACACTATAGGACAAAAGTCTCAGCTGGCCAGGCCGTTAATTTGTTGATGTGATGCAATAGCAAGTTCATTGAAGTTCAACAAATTCCTCCAACAGTCCAGCAATAGCATCTAGAACTTCAACGAACTTGTCCTGCTTAACTTCAGTCATTACAGCTAAGTAAGTCATCTCCCCCTTCTTCAGCCCATGCTCAACTTACATGGCTAACACCATTGGCTCTTTCCCCTTGCTAGTCTTACTATTCACTGTCACACGTCTAGCAGGAACATAGCATGACTGCTTCTCATCGAAAATCAGCATCACCCCAATGATTGGCAGCAAGGCAGCCTTGGTAGCCACAAAGAATTCATCACCCAGAATTACATCAAAGTCATCTAACTTCATAATCAAGAATTTCACCTTTCTTGTCCACTCGCCAACCTTAAACTTCACACCAAAAGCATTTCCAGAAACAGGTTTTGCTTTTGAGTTTACTAACTTGATCTTACTTGGACACTTACTCACTTTCAGACCAAGCTGTTGGACCATACGTTCATCAACAAAATTATGGGTAGCACTAGTATCAAGCATTGCCTCAGCCCCATTCCCATTCATCTCTACTTGCACATAAGACAGCCCCTTAGAAGTACCTCCCACACTAAGTGCATTAAGGAATTATAAGGGGTTTACCCTGTTGGGAACTTCTTCATCGAACTACCCATTCTCATCTTTAGCAACCATTGCATTAAAATTCACATGTTTAGGGCAGTGTGGGCACAAAGGAAAGAGTGTCGGACTTGCCACCTAGTTATATGGTCTATGAACCATGAATATAGCATCCTTTCGAGAAAGGACCTTTGGTCTTACTACCAGAGTATGAGTTTAGAGTTTAGGTACGCTCTTGGGAAGGTGTTAGGCACCCAAGATTGCCCAACCCTAAGGTTGGCCTCCCATCATTGTGTCTTACATCCTAACCTTATTCAAAACATGTTCAACACTTGCATCTGTACTTACACACACACTAGCACACATCTAAGCATGCAATCATGGCATCATTCATCCCAAAATACATATCCATCCTTAAAGCAATAAAGACCAGAAAACATATGAGAAACCCTAGCATGTGAAACCCTATCATACATCTCAAGGTAAGGCAGCAACCCAAACATGGCAGCAAAGCAAATCACATCATAAATCAAAACAAGGCATTAACTTCATACACATATATCAAGGGGGGATTAAACAATCAACATGCATATTCATGTGAATGCATGACTTACATTACTTACATCGCAGCACCTTAGCACCTATGGCATCATGAATGGGCATGTGAATGCATGTTCATGGCATCGAAGCAAGAAACAAGTTTAAAACCCTAATCTAAACATGTGATAACAAACAAACATGTTAAAATATGGACAAGCAGTTATGGGGCTTAAAATATATGGAAAAGAGGCTACACAGAAGAAACATGTGAAAGCAGTTACAAAACAAACAAAAATTAGGATTTTTGGGTAATGGCATCACACACGCTAGAACAAGTCGGTCTGCGTAGGCTAGATCATGCGTATGCAGATCTTTACCTAGAAAACCAAATTAACATAGAAACAGAGCAGAAACCAAACAAAATAGAAAAACGTAAATCTAGCAACCTAAAATGCTAAAAAAACATAAAGAAAGTCTAAAACTAACCTAAACAAACATATATAAACATAAACTAAACAAAGAAACAGATTGAAGAAAAGATTATGAATGTTCAATTATGTGTGTAAAACACCTTGAACGTTTAAACTCCCAAATTACAAATTACCAATTCAAGCTTATTAACAAACAATGTATGTGCGGAAAATGTAAATAAGCTAAAACAGAATTGATAACATAATCTAAACCAAATAAAATCACATCCACAACAGAAATTAAATGGCAAAGATTAAGGGAAGAGAGATACAAACACAAAGACAACACAGCGATGTGTTATCGAAGAGGAAACCGAAGTCCTCAGTGTAAAACCTCTCCGCCGCTCTCTAAGGGGTCAATAATCCACTAGAGAATCAAGTTGGGATACATGAACAGCAGAAGACCTCCAAGCCTAATCTACCCAGTGTACCTAAGCCCTCCAAGCTTCTTGCTCCAATGATGTTACACCGAACCTTTGTCTTCTCTAGCTTACTGGATTTTGCTATTGCCCATAGCATCAACCAATATCAATTGGTCCCTTTCTAACTGCTTCCCAAGCACCAAATAACCTTCTCACAGATATGGGTATGGTGAGATAAGGATTTGGCTAAATGTACCTCTCAAGGATGTAACAATGGAGAGGGTGAAAGAATTTGGAGAATCAAGGATGAAGGGTTTCTCTCTCAAAATTCTCTCTAGAAGCTCTCTACAATACGTGGGTATAAAGGGTATTTATATTAGTGTATGTTTGGAATGCGAAAGGTCATTTTTTTCCCAAACAGAGTGAACTGGCAACTTGGCCTCGCGACTTGATTGAGTTGCGAGTCTAAGTTGCGAGATAACGGCTTGGCCAACTGGAAGTTTTGTCTTGTAGTGCAACAGTTGGCGTGAGATGAGAAAGCAATTGACTAAATTGCTTGATGTAGGCTTCATTCAGCCCTCCAAAGCTCCTTACGATGCTCCTGTCCTATTCCAAAAGAAGTAAGATGGATCACTACGTATGTGTGTAGACTATAGAGCCTTGAACAAAGTAACAGTGAAGAACAAGTACCCAGTCCCTTTGATTCAAGACCTATTTGACAAATTGTGCAAGGTCACTTACTTCACCAAGCTGGACTTAAGATCGAGCTATTGGCAAGTGAGGATTACTAGAAGGGATGAACCAAAGACAACTTGTGTAACTCGGTATGGTTTTTATGAATTTCTAGTTATGCCTTTTGGTTTAACAAATGCCCCCACTACATTCTACAATTTGATGAATGATTTATTCTATGAGTTTGTAGACCACTTTGTTGTGGTTTACTAAGATGACATAGTGATTTATAGTGAGTCCTTGGAGGATCACTTGGAACACCTTAGAAAGGTGCTGTCCAAATTGAGAGAACATCAATTGTGTGTCAAGAAAAAGAAGTGTGAGTTTGCCAAGCAATAGATTACATTTCTAGGGCATAAGGTCAGCAAAGCTCTTGTGAAGATGGATGAGAGGAAGGTGCAAGCTATCCTTGATTGGCCTCTACCAAGTAAAGTTGTTAAGTTGCAGTCTTTCTTTGGATTGGCTAACTATTATAGGAAGTTTGTTCAAGGGTATTCCAAGAAGGTTGTTCCTCTTATAAATTCGTTGAAAAATGACAAGAAATGGGTGTGGACAAATGCATGCCAAGAAGCTTTTGAGAAGCTCAAAGCTACTGTGTCGAGTGAGCTAGTGCTGCATTTACCAGATTTTGAGTTGCCATTTGAAGTTCATACTAATGCTTCTAACAAAGCAATTGATGGTGTACTGGTGCAAGAGAAACATCTGGTTTCCTATGAAAGTAGGAAGCTAAATGAAGCAAAACAAAAATGTTCAGCACATGAGAAGGGAATGATTGTTGTGGTTCACTATTTTCTAGCATGGAGAGTGTATCTGTTAGGGCCTAAGTTTGTGGTGAGAACTAATAATGCGGCCAATACCTTCTTCAAAACATAGAAGAAGTTATCTCCTAAGCATGCTAGGTGGCAAGAGTTGCTGCAAGAATATGACTTTGTGTGGGAGTAGAAGCCTAGCAAGCATAACCAAGTAGCAGATGCACTTAGCCACAAACAAGTGCAAGAGTATGTTGCTGCCTTGACCACAGTTGAGTAATATTTTGTGGAAAGGATCAAGGAAAGTTCAAACCTTGATGCCATCTACTAGAAATTGGTGCAAGATGTGACTGCAAGCCTAGTGCATCGCTACTGGCTTGAAGATGGGTTGTTGTATGCAAGGGGTGGCAAGCTATTTGTTCCTAGTGGTAAGATCCATAGAGAGTTGTTGAAAGAGACTCGTGATCCATAATGGGCAGGATATCCTGGTAAGGAAAGAATGTATGCTTTACTGTCCCATTCTTACTATTGGCCTAAGATGGACTTAGACATTGAGTTGTATGTCAAAACTTGTCTAGTTTGTCAACAAGATAAGGGGTTAACTCAAAAGGAAGCTGGTTTGCTGCAACCTCTTCCTATACTAGAAAGTCCATGGATGTCTATTTCAATGGATTTCATTACTAGTATGCCTAAAGTGAAGGGAATGGGTTCAGTTTTTGTAGTGGCTGATCGGTTTTCAAAGTATGTAGTGTTTATGGCTGCACCAAGTACTTGCACAGTAGAGGTAGCTGCTGATCTATTTTACAGAAATGTGGTGAAGTACTTTGGCTTGCCGAAGATATTGTGAGTGATAAAGACTCTCGTTTCATTGGTCGATTTTGGACAGTCTTGTTTGGGTTGTTGGGTTCACAATTTAAGTTTTTTACTGTTAATCACCCACAAACAATTGGTCAGACCGAGAGGATCAATGCTGTGTTGGAAGATTAGTGATCAGAAAAACTGGCTAGACTTATTGGATTCAGCACAATTTGCTTACAATCTGCACAAGTCTTCTTCAATGGGAATGAGTCCATTCGAGTTAGCAATGAGGCAGCAACTCCTAACACCTCATGAGATTACAAAGTAGCGTTCAGGGGGCAGATGTCCTATAGCATACAATTTACTATTGCTAAGCAAGAGTTGATGCAGGAAGCACAAGATAGTTTGTTGAAAGCACAACGGAGAATGAAGAAGTATGCTGATAAAGGGAGGAGGTCTCTTGAGTTCCAAGTAGGGGACAAAGTGCTATTAAAGCTAACTCCACAGATTTGGAGAAAGTTTAGAAGTAAGAGTGTGCACCGAGGTTTAATTCCAAAGTATGATAGTCCCTTTGAAATTGTGAAGAGAGTTGGTACTGTTGCTTACAAGTTGAAACTACCTAAAAGGTTACAGATTCACCTAACAATTCAAGTGGGCTTTCTAAAGCCTTATCATGGAAATGAGCAAGATTCTACAAGGAATGAGGCAAGGCGTGCCCCACCTACTGTCATGGTACAGTTTGACCATGAAGTGGACAAATTTCTTGACAATAAGGTAACGAGTTATCGAAAGGGTGGAAATATGATAACTTATTACTTAGTGAAGTGGAAGAGGGCAACTGAAACAGAAGCAAGTTGGGAGAAGGCATCGACTTTATGGTAGTTTGAAAAGGAAGTGAAGGCATTCGAAGATACCTTACCGACGAGGACGTCGGTTTCTTCTAGTGGGAGTGGTTAGTTAATAGCTTTACTTGTTACTGATGATGGCATAAGGAATAAGGGTGCTTAGGTAGCATTGGGCCAATCACTTGGTTTCATGTTTTCTCAACACACTTATGGCTCCTCATGCCAAACTAGTAACGCTCCTAAGGGCTCTTTGAGGGGGACCTGCCCAATCTCCCTACTCGAGTTGGATCGATAAGCAGGATAAGAGGGCAGCATGTGGAGGCACCTTGCTCCACATGATGCCCCAAGGCCATGGCAGAGGAGGACCATGGTGGGTAAAGATGGATTTTGATGATAGGCAATAGCAGGTGGTTCTAACCCTATGTGGTGGTGCATGGCATTGGTGGCTTAGTTGCTAGTTTCCTATGTGTAGGCTTGTTAGGTTGAGTGCAAGGTAGGGCAGGGCTACTGTGATGATCAAATGTTATGTGCAAAGCATTAGGCTAGTGGGGGCTGGCTAAATGCATGGACAAGTGCTAGTGGGCTGATGGCAGTTACTTTCTGTGCTGCATGTAGGCATGCTGTGTGAGCTATATTGCTGATGGGGAGGCCTTGAGTATGGGCTAAGCCTCCCAAAACATGTGAGAACATGTTGTGTGGGCTGCTGGATGGTAGGCAGAAGCCTCATGATCTGCTAAAACATGGGTTGTGCATGTGTAGTGGCAATTACTAAGCAATTACCTAACAGTTCTCGACTTTCCTGATGATCAGACCTGCTGTGTAAGGGCTGGAAACGTGGAGAGCAGACCAAGATAGCATCAGTTGAAGGTGTCCTAAGTCAAAATACAAGTAGCAGATTGTCCAAGACCTGGGCAGTAACTACCATAGCAGTTAATTCTATGTATTTAACCCTAAGGCTGTTGGGAGTGTCAACAGCAAAGTGTATTTGGCCTTGGGAAAATTTTGTTTAATTCTCTAGGCTTGTAAAAGAGTTTCCTTTGTGCTGTTGGCTAAGACTAAGTCAGGGACTTAGGGTCATCACAGGAAGAAAATTTGAGTGAAAAAAATTGACCCTGTGACACCCCCACAGGAGGTGACAAGTTGGTGTCGCTTCCATCACCAACAAAAGGATTCCAAGTTAAAAGGTTTTATAGAGAGAGCTCCAAGAAAGACATGTAAGTTCCACCGATTTTCCCTAGAAATGTTTCTGGAAAACTAGAAACCCACCTAGAGTCGCATTCTTTATTTGGACTGTGGCTGTAGGGAAAATGTTTTTCGATAAGTAGATTTAGGGAAAATCTTGACAACGGTTAATTTACGAAAGAGGGCATTCTCATTATTCTTTCTCATTATGGACTGGTGTTGTATGTGTAAGGCTAATGGAGAATCAATGAACCATCTCCTTTTACACTGTCCTATTGCTAGAGTTTTGTGGGTTTATTTACTCTGCCTAGTTGGACTCAATTGGGAAATGCCCAATTCTGTTCTTGCTATGCTGGAGATTGGAGGAGTGAGGTGCTGCTCCTATATGTCTCAGGTGGTGCATTTGGAAAGAGAGGAATCATTCGAATTTTTTAAGGAAATGAACTATCATTGCCAAATCTTAAGTTCCTATTTCTAAAGACTCTATGAGTGGTGTCTCACGTCCTTTACTTTCTCTATGAATTCTTTTTTTGGATTTCGTAGATACTTATTAGCCAACAAGTTCTCGTCCTGTATATATTTCTTTCCTTGTTTTTGTGTTGTATACTTCCTGTATAGAAGCTTTTGAGTTTTAGTAAAATTCTATTACTTATCAAAATATATATCTTTAAGTATATTTTATTTAAGTTTTAAAATAAATAACAACTATCAAAATCTTTAAACATGTCTAAAATCAAAAGAATTTACCAAAAAGTAAAAAAGAGCTTTCCAACATGCATTCAGAAGTGTCTCTGGACACACCTGATAAAGTGTCCGTGCCTCTTAGCTTGTAGGTCACCTGCTGCACAACTTCACAAATGAATTTATACGCTAACCCATGCAATGACTTTGTATTCAGGTGTGGTTCCCAACATCAGAGGTCGAGTTCTACATGATACTTCAGGAGATCCAACTCTGCTTGAGGAGGGATTGTATGTATGTGGATGGTTGAAAAGAGGACCAACTGGGATAATTGCTACAAACCTCTATTGTGCCGAGGAAATCTTAAGTGATTATATTGTGCTACAAAGAATGAAAGTACAAATTTTTATTTACTTATCAAAAAAAAGAAAGTACAGTCTTTTATGAGAATTTAAATTTTGTCTATCCTGGCCTATAGATATGGTAGGTTGTGAGTATATTTGAAGATCTTAATCTATTGGCATCAAAAGCCAGCTTGCCCAAGCCAGGCAGAGAGGGTCTACTCCATTTATTAGATAACCGGAAAGTCAAATTTGTGCAGTTCAGTGCCTGGGAAAAGATAGACTCTACGGAAACTAGGCTTGGGAATCTTAAAAACAAACCCAGGGATAAATTAACTACGTGGGAGGAGCTACTCAAAGTTGCCAGGGAATAAATCAACACCCTTGTCATAGGGATATTTTTTTTTTTTTTTTTTTTCTTGCTTGAATAGTCTCTTCCCAACCCCCCCTCCCCACCCCCCTCTTTTTGTATCACAGAAAATAGAATAAAGAAAAATTATGGAGAGGAATTCATTATTTTTCCTGTTGGAATGCCCTGTTGAGCATCACATTTGAGCCATGAATTCTTTTGGGCCAAAAAAAATTATAGAGGAATTCATTCTTCTTACATTGTCATTTCGTTGCTGACTTAGGAAGTTCTGCTGTCGGTTTAACTGACCTATCATTTGCATGTCAACTACCAGCTCATTTCCATTGTATGCACTGAAATGCTGGAGCAACATCACATACACAATCTCGAGAGAGTAGTTAGAAACTTAGAATTACATGAAAACGTGATGGTTGCTGAGATTGTAATATACAAAATCTTGGAAAATTATTGAACTAAAGTTAGTGGTGATCAAAGCCTTCTCTTTTGTCTTTACTGTTTAGATCATTTAGAAATTTGAGCTGGTTCAGATCATTGTATTTGCAGTCTTGACTTGAGATTGTAGTCATCATTAGTTAGGACCATTTGGAGTAAGTTCCTTGGCTTGGACAAGACATTTAGTCCATGTCGTTATTCCTGGATCCGAGGGGAATACATTCGATGGAATATGTATTGCCACATCTCCAAGGATTAGGCCCACTTTTTACAGATCAGTGGAATCTTAATGCTCAAAACCCCAATTCGGGTAGTCATTTATTTGGTACCTCCCAAGGCACAGGAACTGCCATTTTACCCCTTCGTGGGGGATTTCATCTGCAAACACAGAGTTTATGGTTGACTGATATTGCTCATCATCATTTAGCTATTGCATTAATTTTTCTCGTTGCTAATCGTATGTATAGAACGAACTTCAGTATTGGGAACAGTATAAAAGATCTTTTAGAAGCACATACTCCTTTAGGGGGGGCAATTAGGGCATGGACATAAAAATCTTTATGATAGAATGAATAATTCGATTCATTTTCAATTAGGCCTTGCTGTAGCCTCTTTAGGGGTTACTATTTCCTTGCTAGCTCAACATATGTACTCTTTACCTGCTTATGCCTTTTCAAAATTTGAATGTGAAAAAAGCGTGTGAAACTCTGGATTTTTGAAGCTCATTTGCAAAAATTGATGATTTATGCAACAAAGCTATAGGGAAACAATGAGCTGCTCATGATCTGAGTTGTAAGCTTATTTAGCAAATTCTTAGAAGAGCCAATTGCCCAACAATATTAGTATCTATAGAAAGCGCGGTGGGGAGATGCTGACTTGGATGGTATGGATTAAAGTGGACCATCCTCTTGCAGAGTTGCTTTTGTTGTTCTGCATACCAATATTGAGATAAGCATAATACCGTAGCAATAAACCTTTGGACGCACTAGTTTAACTAATGGATCAGTGATTCAGTATCCCAAGGTGCATGCAAAAGTAAATATGTAAATATGTGACAATAGCATACAATGGAAATAGCATAATATGTGACAATAGCATTAGGTAATAAACCTCTGGACGCAATAGTTTAACCTGTGGACGCACTAGTAGTGCAATCTAAATGAAACAATTCATTCGAGGAAGAATACAATTAAGAGAATTCATTCATTGGAATTTGAAATTGTGCAATATTTAAAAAGAACAAATTAAATCTCAAAATATAACATCTTGAAATGATACCATAGATTCCATTATACAAAATTAGAGTCATCGTTGTTAACTTTTTGGAGATAGCCATTAATTATATTGATAGGAATGAAGAAAACACTTTGAATCGAATCATTCAATTATGTTCTATGAAATATATGGCACCTTACCTTCACTTTGCTCTTAACAACTTTGAAAGTTGCAATTCATTTAGAATTGGTATGCCGCACTTTGCATGTTACTCTTTCACTCATTTGTGGCAAGTACGGTATGCCATACTTGGCATGAAATAATAATAATAATAATTATTATTATTATTATTATTATTATTATAATTAAAAAGATAGTGGAGGCAGAGCTATATATTGTTTATCTTCTCATGTGTTTTTAGATTTTTCATGAATCATCCATTGAAATTGTACCTATCATTTACCTTCTCGTGTTTTTTTTTTTTTTTTTCCTAAACCCATGATTGGAAGAATGACTTCCAAGTTCCAACTTGTAAGTCCTTTCCACTGTCATTGCATGATTCGGCCTTCCATAATTTTGTTCTTTTGTTACAAAGCTGCTTCATGTAATTAGATTTCTCCAGCAAAAGTGTATTTAACAATCGCGTTTAGGTAAATAGATTGAGTAAAAAGTCAAATCCCACCATGTTTTTCAATGCCAAGCACTTGCAAAAGCTGCCATCTTCAAAGTGATTAGCTGCTCCAATTCTTCTAGTATGTGTGGACTTGTGGTGTTTCTAATCATAGGAAGATTGAATTTTTGTATACTCTTAGGCTCTCAAATGTCAAATCAGTGCGTCAATTGTTGCACTTGAACCTGAAGGATCCAACTATAACCTCCACTATAGATTTACCAATTAAGCTGGTATATTGGAAGAGGCTTTCCTTTTGAAGAAAAGAATTGTTCACTTAATATTACCTTAAATCATTCTGAAGAATTCCTTCAAAATTGATACAAATTAAACCATATTCAAAGAAGATAATGTGACCTTAATGATTGTCTAAATCTAACATGGCATCTTCATGCGTACAATATTGTCCTTAGTGATCAGGCAGTGAGCATTACCATCAAGGTTATGAATTGCAATTATTGACTCATATTAATTGTTCTATGACATGACATGACTCATAAGGCATTTGAAAATAACCCCTAGGTAGGGCCGTAAATGAACCAAGCCGATCATGTACAACTTGGACTCAGCTCAATAAAAAACTTGTTCATGTTTATTTGTTTATAAATAAGCCAAACTTGAGCATTAGTTTTAGGCTCGTTTAATAAACAAGCCGAGCCCAAGCAAAAAATTTGTTCACAAACAAGCTCATGAGTATTAGGCTTGATACACAACAATTCAATCATAGACTCATTTATAAGTTTATATGTGTTAGCTAAATATACTTATTACAAATATCTTAATAATGACATGGCCAACATGAGACCACAACCTATATTACCTTAATTTTTTCCTTCCCTTTAAACTAAACAAGAACCAATTTAGACTATAATTACATTTAAAAATAAATAAATAATTAAATAGGCCACATATGATCCTTCCCTATCAATCATCTAAAGTAAAGTTATAAAACATGTTAGTATTTTCTCATTCATAATAGTTACAAACAAGTATTTTTCTAGTCCTTCACCATCTAACGTGAATGTAAAAATTGTATTTTAAACAATTGCTGAAACTGTAAACAAGGAATGATGAATGGATGAATTTAATTATGTAAATTATTAATTTGAATAATGGTTAATCATAAGTAAGACTAGATGCATGATAAAGTGAGTATACTATTTTCTTTTTTCTTAATTTTAGAGATTTAAGCATTCAATAATGTAATTTTTTTTAAATCTCAAGCTCAAAAACTTGACCTGAGCTCGAGTTTGAGCTTGATATTAAACTTGAGTTTGGCTTGACTAATTAATCAAGCCAAGCCAAACTAAGCTCAAATTTTTTGGCTTTCCCACGAATTCAAGCTCAAACGCTATTTTTAGGCTTGTCACAAGCTCGATCTTTTGATTTTTCCTGACAAATTAAGCTTGAACATGCATTACTCGACAAAACTCAACTCGTTTACAACACCCTTGAGATTGAGAAATGTCAGTCAATTTTTGATCTTTGGCTATAGGATACCCATTATCACATTGATAAAATTCTGTTCTCCTGCCTTCAAAGAGTTAACTAAAATTTATGTCAAAAATAGAATCTAAATGCTTGTTCAGAGAAGCCTTATGACACTTATTTTATTACCCACTTTCCAAGCTGAGCTGCTTCATTGGCTTTATCACTCATTACTCATCAACATTCAACTACAAATGGGGGTTCTTCTGTTGTGAAAGACTTTTTTCGTTAGGATCTTGGAATTAAGGCAAACATCAGGCACCAGTGCACCACTGTGATTGGCTTTTTATAGTAGCACTTTTTTTTTTAATTTTTTATAATAATAATAATTATTATTATTATTATTATTATTATTATTATTATTATTATTTTTTGCTTAAACCCCTTTTCTCTTTGCACTCTGAAATCTATTTTAAAATAACATATTTATGCCAAAGATTAATTGATGGGATATTAATTGTCTACTTCCAACTCGATCGCATGCTGTATCGAGTTGGGGTTATTAGTACTCCTATATAATTAATATTTCCACTTTGCACCACTAGACAGTTGTTTTTTTCAAAGTGTTTCATACCTGGTTGAACTTCTACACTAAACGCATTTTACTTTATATCATCATTATCTGTTATTCTATGTTTTCTCCATTTCATTAATTAATGGTTGAAATTTGCTCATGAAATTTTCTCTTTCTTGTTAATAAAGTCAATCAACATAATCAAAATAATTACTACATGCTTAAAGTTGAGTCCATAATTTCTTAGAAAAGGACATATATATACTAATTAAACTTGCAGGATTTCTAGAAGAAGTAATCTACTGAGCGGTCTGTTGAATTTACACTCCCAAGCATTATATTTAATCTTAGCCTCCTTCTTTTGTCCCTTCAACTAAATCAAATATGCACCTCTCCATTTAAAATTGAATCATTTCATGATTCATATTAAATATTACATATTTACTTTCTTTCCTTTTTAGAGAGTTTTAATCTATAATATCTACTCCTGATGACAACTTTTTATTATTAAATCAAGACACCAATCAGTTTATAGTGGAGGCGGGGATTATACCCCAAATCTCTTATTCAACCATCAGAGACTTTACCAGTTAAGCTAATTGGAATCCACAAATATTACATATTTAAGAGTATGCATATTATCATATCATTTAAAGAATTTGGGGAAATTATACTTTACCACCTTAAACTATACTTTATACTACACTTTGCACCATAAACTTTTCGAATGTACATTTTGCACCATAAACTATTACCCTTGTTACACTTTGCACCCCGATATTAAGTTTGCCATTAACTTTGATGGAAATCCAAAATTTTATGGTGCAAAGTGTAATCAAGAGTATAGTTTAGGGTGGTAAAGTGTAATTTCTCATTTGTTTTTAAGAGATTGAATAGAGGGGCAATTGGGTCTTTTCATGTGATGACATACTTTTCCATCCAAGTTAACAGCAAACTTAACGTCAGGGTACAAAGTGTAACAATTGTGATAGTTTAAGGTACAAACGTGCATTCAAAAAGTTTAGAGTGCAAAGTGTAATTTCCCCTTAAATTTTTAAAGACATGAGAAAAAAAATAAAATAATATAAAATCTTAACCGTGAAATAGAGTGAAATGAAGATATGATATGATAATTAATTAATAATTCTATATCTGAAAGGTGGTTTTCCGCCATCTTCTCTGAGGTCAAAGAATAGCCGTCCCTTCTCTGAAGGTGCTTTAGTACCTTGAGGTAACAAGTTTACCTTCAAGGTTTTGTGGTTTTTCCTTATTCTTTTGGGGTTTGGGAAACAATTTTTTCTTTTTCTTTTTCAGTAGCTTTCTATGGAGGACTTAACGAAAACTTAGAGCTGCCTCACTCTCTCAGACGTTGAAGGTTCTGACCTTCAAATTACAGAAGAAGAGACAGTTACTGATTTTGTTCTTGCTGCAAAGTTTTTGACGAAGCAGGCACTAAACATCGACATTATTGCCAAAACTTTCACACCGCTTTGGAGATCAAAGAATGGTTTTTAAGGTTAAAAAGGAGGGCGATCATGTCGTCCTATTCACTTTTGATAACAAAGAAGAGTTGGATAAAATCCTTGCAGCTGAACCATAGAGCTTCGAAAAACACCTCATAGTGCTACAACGCTACGACAAGGATATTGATTTATTTGATATGAAATTTAACCTGGTTACTTTTTGGGTTCAGGTACATAACATACCAATCCATTTCAGAATGAGAACGGTGGCTAAAAAAATCTGTGGAGCGGTTGGGACAGTACATAGACCAACTGAGGAAACAGAAATTGAAGGGGATGGCTTTATCAAGGTTCGAGTTACTAGTGATATCTCCCAGCCACTGTGTCAAAGGAGAGTAATATCTTTGGAGAACAGAAAGGAACTGTGGGTGTCTTTCAAATATGAGAGGCTCTTTAACCTGTGCTATCGGTGTGGTAGCCTCACACACGATGACAGAGATTGCGATCTCTGGATTGAAAGTGAAGGAACACTCCCACTCAAGGACGGACCCAGGTAGGGGCCTAAGGGGACTCGAACCCCCTCGGGCCCAAAAAAAAAATTTAGCAAGTTAAATTTTCCAAAAAAAAAGAAATATATATATATATATATATATATAGGCTTGGGCCCCCCTTAGTTTTTAGCTTAGGCCCCCCTCATGAACTCCTAGCCTAGCCAGCTAGCCCAGGAGGCAAGAGTGAAGAGCCCATGACCCATGTAAAAAAAAAAAAAAAAAACTCAACAATCCAAAACGGCAAAGAAAAAAAAAAGAAAGGAAACTTAGGAAAGTGTGGCGAGACAGAGTCATAGAGAGATAAAGAGGCGAGACAGAGAGAAAGAGAGTACTCAGACAGTCAGATGCTACCATCATCACGTCGACAACGACAGAGAGGAGAGATGATGCCGACGCCAATGCGAGAGTCTACCCAGTACCCACGCCAACGCCGCCATCATCAGTCATCACACGAGAGTCTCAGCTGTCACTGCCACCCACACAAGACCCATCTTGCCGCCGCCGCTGGTTGCTCGATCTGCCCAGCCCAGCTTCATTGCTCCAGCCTTCACAGTTCACAGGTATTTAATCTATCCTTTCCTTCAAAACCTAATAAAATGTTTGTGAATCTCAGAATCTAACAATCTGTGCTTGTGGAGTGTTTGTGTTTTTACTAATGAGTGATGAATTGATGTTGGTGATTATGAATTGAATCTAACAATCTGTGCTTGTGGAGTGTTTGTGTTTTTACTAATAAGTGATGAACTAATGTTGGTGATTGTGAATTGAATCTGTGCTGTGGCCTGTGGTGTTTTTTTTTTTTTTTTTTGGCTTTTTGGTTTTGTGACTCTTTCTATTGTATTATATAGATAAGAGAGGTAGAGAGAGAGAGAGTAGAGTTTGTAGAGAGTACTCACATTAGAGAATATTTGTTTGACTATTTGTTTGTTCTTTGTTGAATAGTAGTTGGGCATAATAGGGGACAAGTGACAGGAAGAGAAAAAAAAAGTTGAAGTTAAGAAAAGTTTTGGTTAATAGTGCAGAATAAATTTATAGTGTCGATAGTGGGATTGGGTTAGTGGTTCACTTGTGCCTATTGTTAACTCATATGTTAAATTAGATAAATTTATAAATTGAAAAGAAATGAGAAATACTAAATTTATAATTAAATGCATCATGCATATTACAGAACGAGCATTTTCAGCTATGAAAGTTGTCAAAACTAACCTTCGAAACAAAATGAAAAATGATTTTTTGACGGACTCTTTGATGTTATACACTGAAAAGGATATAGCTTCGACATTTAGTTTAGATTCAATTGTAAATGATTTTGAAGATTTGAAAGAGTATTGAGTTCCCTTTTCATAGATGATTGTATTAAGAAACAATAGTGTTTCGTGTCCTTTGTTTTTGTTGATAGATGATTGTATCTTAATATATTAATAAACAATGATTTTTGGGTATTTGTCTTGATTGATAGTTTATTAATACTATATGGATGTGTATTTGAAATTTTTTTTTTCACTTATCTCCGCGCCCCCCCCCCCCCCCCCCCCCAAGCTTGAAATCGTGGGTCCGTCCCTACTCCCACTTGAATCTCAGCAATTCGAAGCCTGGATTTAAGCACCTCCTTTCATTTCATCATGACGAAATACAGTCTCAGTGCCCGGATCTATAGCAGAAATCCCACTAGTAAAACTGCATCAACTTCAACACCAGGCAAACAACCACCTGTGGTGGTTTGGAAAGGTGGGCCATCGTCAAAGATCATTAGGCCGAGTAATGAAAATTTGGGTGCCACAAAGGAATTTAATTGCTCTCCAGATTTTCAAGAGCAAAATCCAATGGATTCAAGTCCAATTCCCATGGATCAAGGGATTCAAATGAATTTTACTTCTCATCTAGATATAGAGAGAAGAAGTGTATCTGCTAAGCTGTTTGAGGAGCAAATTCAGGAGTTAGACCGAGATATCAACAAATTTGACTCAGCTCCAAAATTATCCACGGAAAATATCTCATGCACTGGTAAGGAAAATAATTTTGAATCTTTGACAATTAATGAGATTTTTGAACTGGGCAGAACACAGGCACGTGCACAGCCTCTGCACCAACCCACAGGCAAACCACTCTCAGTCCTACCCGATACATCAAACCTGTATACAGTGACTGAAGCTACATGGAAACGGATAGCCAGAAACAATACTAGGATAGACATTATCATGGAGGATGTAGTGGGCACCAAAAGAAGCTCAAAACTCACAAGGGGCCATTCTAATTTACCAAAAGACCAGCTCGCAAAGATAGTGTGGGCAAAAGATCCTTCCATCGTGTTCTTAGCCGAGACATGGACGAATGAAGCAAGGCTAACTCAAATTCAGGATAATTTGAAATTCAAGAATAAATCTGTGGCACCAAGAAGAATAAATTCAGGATGTGTTTACGCCTTATCCCACATTGGACACATTGTCAAGGATATATGGTATTTAGCCCCTTGTTTTTCAGAGTTAAGTTATTCACATGTACGAAAGCACTGTAATACCGTAGCTCCTTCGCTTGCGAGACGAGCAATACTTTTTTCCCTTTTTACAAGTCTGGATAGAATATGTACCACCAAACATTGTTGATGTACTTCAGGCTAATTTTAACAGCCACAATTAATGATAATGCACTGTCTTTCTTCTCAAAAAAAAAAAAAGAAGGTATATTTTATCTATTTTATACATATTTTATGTTTAGTTTAAGTTTTTCAAAATATATAACATAAATTAAAATCTTTAAAAACATATCTAAAATCAAATAATTTTTTTCAAATTAAAAAAAAAAAGGAATATATATATATATATATACATATTTCCCAAACACGTTAAGATTGGGGAAATTAACACATAAAAAATATCCTGCATACAAAATTGTCCTGATTGCTAAACAGGAATAAGTTGTAAAAGTTGTGTCAATTGTCCTTCAGCTTTACATAGCAATAGCATGCCTTGCCTATGGCTTCCAGCATGTGACTTTGCCTTCACAATTCCAACGATCGAGTGTGTACTGATTGCTAGCTAGTACGTACGTAAGGTGAGAATTCAGGCATACTGAATTCCAATAATTCATGGACCCATTAGTGGATGTGTAAGTGACAGTGGCAGTACTAGCTATGAACCTGCTGACTTTATGTTGGATCTGAATTAACGTACGTAGTTGTGCTTGGATCTAAAAATCCTTGTCTTCATAAAAGCTTTTGACTCATCAATTGCTGCCGTAAATAGTACAAGTTAAACATACAATATGCGTGTAACAAAACAATCACTGTCCGTAGCCTTTTTTTCTTTTCTTTTTTTCTTTTTTTGAGAAATGACTACTTGTATTAAAAATCAAGAATTGGGAAAATCATCTAAAACAAAAGACATAATGTCCGTTGGAACACACTCCAACCAGACTTGAGAAAAAAAAGATGATCTCACTCGCTGGGCTAAAGCATGCGCTACAGCATTACCTTGCCGACATACATGAGCGAAAGAAATACTCTGAAAAGAGTTTAAGTGAGACAAGATATCCTTGATGAGATGCCCCCCTCGAGAATTTTCCATACCGGATCTCTTTAAGGCATTGACAATAGATTCGGAATCGCCTTCACAAACACACTGAGTATGGCCCAATTCTGCAGCAAACGTAACAACACGCCTTGCCGCGAGAAGCTCAAGTAATTCCACTGTTGGAGGTTTCGCAATCTGCTCCGATAGGACAGCCATAGCCAGTCCCTCACCATTTCGAATTACCACTCCAATACCTGCCTTATCTGACTCACCAAATATAGCTCCATCATAGTTTATCTTCACCATATCTGCTACCAGAGGAATCCACCTGTGAGGACCAGCCCGTTCTCTATGAACAGAGGGCCTATCCATACCTCGGAATTCGCTGAGGTAATTTTTTGCAAAACCAGCAACATTGCGGAGGGGCAGAGGATTATCTTGGAGGCGAGTTTTGTTTCTCTGATACCAAATTGACCAAGTTGTTACTGCGAATAACGATACTGAAGCGGGTTTGGCTCGGACTTTTTGGAAAACCTCCGAGAAAGAATCAGTAGCCATGGAGCTCCTATCCACCCAATCAAAATCCATATCCCAGACAACATTGATGCAAGCACAACTCCATAGAGCATGCACTACTGACTCCGATTCTCCAACACAGCGAGGACACTCCGATTCATGAAGAATTTTTCGTTTCAGCAGGTTATCTTTAGTGGGCAGCAAGTTTGTGCAAGCCTTCCAGAGAAATTGCTTAATCTTACCCAGAACCTTCAGCTTCCATATGCTTTTCCAAAATCCCTTCTGAGATTCCGAAACTTGTGGGCGATTCGTATCAAGGTTATGGAGCTCACAAAGAAGTTTGTACCCAGACTTAACGGAATAGCTGCCCGATTTTTCAGAGCTCCAAACCAGAGTGTCGAGTTGTGGGAAAGAACTCAGAGGCAGAGACTTAATAAGTCTAGCTTCAGGTGGATGAAAACACCAATCAATGAGATTGATGTTCCACCAACCCGTTGCTGGATCTATCAAGGAGTCCACAGTGGACTCCGGAGTTAGGTGCAAGACTGGGGAGCTGACTTTGCCATCAGGACTTGGTAACCATGCATCTTTATAAATCCAGACTAATTTACCACTACCAATTCTCCAAAAGGCTCCTTTTTCAATTAAATCTCTGGACCACAGTATACTCTTCCAGGCAAAAGAGCCGAAAGAAGATTTAGCTTCAAATATTGAATTGTTTGGAAATACTTTGCCTTGAAAACTCTAAAAAACAGAGATTCCTTGTCATGTATTAACCTCCACACCTGTTTAGTCAACATGGCTTTATTAAATTTGCAAAGATCTTTATAGCCGAGACCCCCCTCACTCTTTGGTTGGCATAAAACCTCCCATTTTGCCCAATGGATTTTCCTCCTATCACCCTTTTGTCCCCACCAAAATTTTCGAATGAGCATCTCAATATCTTGAAAAAGACCAATAGGCAATCGAAAACAACTCATGGCAAACGTAGGGATGGCTTGAACTACCGTCTTCAAAAGAACTTCTTTACCTGATTGCGACAAAATTTTTTCCTTCCACCCTTGAAGCTTACCCCACACTCTATCTTTTATGTAGTTCAAGCTCGCCTTTTTTTTCCTTCCCACCACCACCAGCAACCCCAAATACCTTTCATACTCCTTGATTTCTGGCACCCTAAGTAGATTTTTTATTTCTTCCTTTGTAGCATATGGGGTATTGTTACTAAAAAATAGGGTGGTCTTGTCCGAATTAATTTTTTGTCCCGAAGCCCTTTCATATTTTCCCAATATCTCCTGGATTTTTTCCACGTCCCCCACCCTAGCTCGACAAAATAATAAACTATCGTCTGCAAAAAAGAGGTGAGAGATCTTTGGGCCATTTCTACAAAGAGACACCCCCTCTATATGTTTTCTATCCACTGCATGTTCTATTAACCCATTTAGACCTTCCGAGCATAATAGAAAAAGATAAGGAGAAAGAGGATCACCTTGGCGAATACCTCGAGTGGGAGTAATATTGCCTTTTGGCTCCCCATTGACTAAAATTGAATAGGTCACAGATTTTATACATTCCAATATCCAACCTATCCAAGTTGAGTGATAACCCATCTTCTCCATGATCCTTTGAAGGAATACCCATTCCAGGCGATCATACACTTTGCTCATATCCAATTTTAGAGCCATATGTCCCATTTTCCCAGTTTTTCTCCTCTTCATATGGTGTAAAGTCTCAAAGGCCACCAAGATGTTATCGAAAATAGCTTTATCCGATTGAAAGGCACTCTGAGATTCAGAGATAATGTGGGGTAAAAATTTCTTCAACCTGTTTGCCAACACTTTTGATACAAGTTTATATAAGATATTACAAAGGGAAATGGGGCGGAATTCCGTTACAAATTCAGGGCTCTTCACTTTAGGAATAAGAGTAATAAAAGTGTGATTCAAACCTGACTAATAGATGATGAGTTTAGGCAAGAAACCACCGCTTTGACTACATCATCTCCTATATTCTCCCAATAATGCTGGAAGAAAATCGATGGCATTCCATCAGGACCCGATGCTTTTAACGGGGCCATTTGCTTCAAGGCTATCTCCACTTCATCCTTAGAGAAATTTCTGATTAAGCAACTATTCATGTCTTCAGTCACCACCCGTTTTGTATATTGAACTACTTCCTCAATATCATGCGGATTAGAGGCAGTAAACAATTGGTTATAATGCAACTGCAATTATAAGATTCATTTTCGATCTTAAGGGGTCATTGCATTCTTTTTTCGGGATGGGGGTTCGATGGACTTTTCATGGACCCTTTCTATTCTACCGCAATCGAAGTCTTGCATTGAGTACTAATGTGGAGGGGCCCACCTCATCTAGTGATAGTAAGCAAAACCCAAATCAATTATCGAAAAGTGTTTCTTGCTTTCCCATTTTCAAGAAGATCCCGGGCTCGATCTGGTTTCCGCGATATCATTATGATCAATTAATGGGACTTGTCTTCATGAGACAGTCTTAGTGATGGAATCTTTACTCGGCCTTTGGGCATTCCCCCTAGTAGCTTTGGCCGGACCACCTTCCGCAGGTTTTGATTTGCCTTTTCCTTTGCCCTTCTGTCCTCCCCCTTGATTCATGGATAGAGCAACCATTTTATCTTTCCACTCCTCATTTTCTTTCACCAAAACTGCCCTCCTCACACTTATTGAATGAACTTTCTATGAAATATCTCTTGACTTATCATGCAAATTTTCCTATGCATTAACTACCCTGGAAAAAGCCTTAGTCAATGTACCATAAGGTGTTTCCTTTCCAATCTGGTTCATGGGCTAGGTTCCCTCAGCTCCTTTCAGTAATTCTTCACCCAGTTCGTCCACTTCATGAGTGTCTTCCTCTGTCTGTAGAGAAGCAAATCGATTAGAAGCTGAAGGACAGCCTATCGTCTCCAACGAACACTGGACTGCAGTATCTTGATCTGGGTCATTCCTGTCAGTGGTTTTTATTGATCTCTTACCGCTCCTAGAACGACTGGGCTCTTCTAATGTTTGACTTTCTTCACCCCTAACATCAGTACAGAGTTTGGTGTTCCCCTTGGGCTTGTTTTCATCAGTTTTCTTCAGTAAATCATTTCTGCAAACACCTTCTACTCGGGCTTTCTAGGATCAAAGGCTGGTCAATGAGCAGCATCTCTATCTGAACGAGTAGAGAGGCGTGTGAGAAAAGGCCAAAAAGCAAACCCTAACTAGGGTCCGGTCAAATATATATATTAATATAAAACCAAATAATTACAAGAGTGCCATATATACAATATTACAACATTATCCTTAATATGCCCCCTCAAGCTGATGTGGGAGACATCAACAACAGCTTGGATCGAAACTGAGAGAATAAAGGGTTTGAAAGCCCTTTAGTAAAAACATCTGCAATTTGAGATGATGAACGAATGAAGGAAAGGCGTAAGATTCCATGACACACCAATTCTCGAAGAAAATGATATGAAACTTAAATGTGCTTTGTTCTAGCATGAAAAACAGGATTGGCTGCAAGTTTAGTAGCACCCATATTATCAGAAAAAAGGGTAATAGGAGAAGAAGGAGCTATGCCAAGATCATGAAGAAGATATGATATCCATAGAAGCTGAGAGGTAGCAAAAGAAAGAGCCTTATATTCTGCCTCGGTGCTAGACTAAGAAACAGTAACTTGCTTTTTCGTTGACCACGAAATAGGATTAGCTCCAAGGAATATGCAATGGCCCATAGTGGAGCGTCTTGTATCAGGACACCCAGCCCAGTCGGAATCAACATAACCTGTTAAAGTAGAGGATGATGTCGAAATAAAGGAGATGCCAAAGTTGATCGTACCCTTAAGATAGCGCAAAATACGTTTAACAGCTTGAAGATGAGTATCACGAGGTGAATGCATGAACTGACAAACTTGTTGCACTGCATACATGATATCAGGGCGAGCTATATGTATAAATTCCGTGAGCAGCAATTGAACTGAACGTTCCAAGTGCATCCAGCAAGAATCGAACCTACGAATTTCCCTCTTTATTAGGTTGGGCGCTTTAACCATTCAGCCATGGATGCAAAAAGACTCAACGAGTGAACTAGGTTTTGGTATTCCTTCTCGAGCTTCAATTTCATCCATTAAGGGAGATTCGAGAAAAGATGGAATAAGAAGACGTGTTTCCAGAACAAAGAAGATACGGGTTGAGAAGGAGAAGTTAGCAAAGTTAGACAAGATTGGAATGAGCATAGGAACATGTATTGATGTACTAGATCGGCTAATGCTCCCAGGTTGATGCGATGTATTCCACCAGTTGACTGAAGACTTTATTATTGGTATATCGATCGGTCCAGCACGGATTGAAATAGAAGCCGGTTCGACAGGAAGCTTTTGAAAACGCAGTGCACCCAGGTAAATAAGAAACGAGATGAATACGGAGGTTAAACGAGCATCCCACACCCAAAAGGTGCCCCACATAGGTCTTCCCCGAAACCCCCCAGTAACTAAGGTAAACAACGTAAAAAAAGCACCCATTTCTGTACCGGTTCAAGAAGAGCGAAGAAAAAGGGGGTGTTTTGTTAATAGGAAGAAGAAAGTGTTTATAGTCGTAGCGATATAAACAAGAATACTCATCCGAGCCGCAGGAACATGTACATACAGAATACGAGAATTTCCACCTTGTTGAAGATCTAGTGGTGCTACCCGAAGACTTAAATGAATAGCCATCGCTGTTAAGAACAACCGAGATCCAATAAGAATTTATGCGTAGCTTCTGGTCTTTGACATCAAAAATTACAGTTGTAATAACGAAATGGACATGTGAGAATTTGGTCCTAGCTAGTGGAACAAGAAAGACATGGATCTATATTCAATACGCAATAAAAGGATTTCCCCCAACGAAGAATTCCCCCTGGCTTTGTTTTCGCTCCGCTCGTGCGTGGCACTCCTTGCTCACGGAGCGGCATACCGGAAAAAAAAGAAAGAAGAAAAAGCCCATTCTGCAACCTTATTAACTAGAAAGAGGGGGTTCCCTGGGGCGACACAATATTGATAGAAGCTTCTTCTTCATTCTCAACAAGAATGCATCAACAAAACTGCCCTTCCATATAGATCGTCGTGGCATGAACTCAGAATTTCTTCGCTTCGATTCCGCCCCTACCCGAAATCCAGCTTTGGTGGGCTTCACTCAAGGTGAAACTGAAGGTCTACCTCCTTTCGTGCGCCCCTCACCTCCTCCATGAGGATGATCCACTGGATTCATTGCAACACCACGAACAAAGGGGCGTTTGCCTCACCACCGGCTTTGTACAGCTTTTCTAAGCTTACATGCACCATGGTTAGGATTGGAAACTCTACCAATAGTAGCTCAGCATCAGGAATCCATGAGTTTTTCAACACCCGAAGGTGGCCGCACAAGCCTAAGAGAGAGCGTAGGGGGTGCTGGTTCCTTCATTATTTTAGCAAAAGTTCCTGTGGCTCGAGCCGGCTTTGCGCCTGGACCCGGATGACATTCAATATCATGTACCCATGTTCCTATACGTATATCGGTTAATGGTATGCAATTTCCTATTTGATAATTTAGATCAAGTATCTCGTATATATAAGCAGGGGGACGTGGCCAAGAAGCAGCCAGCTAACTGCCCCCTTCCGCTCGGCCTTTCTTCGCTGTATGAATAAGTTCTTAGTCTGTATGGGCATTCTGGGCGGGTCGCACCTCAACTATCATCCCTGAAACCTCTTCATTACCCGAGAACAATCTGCCCTGTAGATCTTTAAGTTCTGAAATGCTATTTCGCCGGAATCGCTGTGAAGCCCGATTGTGAAAATAACTAGTATTTTTGTCCCCTGATACCATCCAGTGCACATGGCTTCGCTGATGCCACATTTTCTCCTCCACTCTGAGAAGCTCGGCCACCTCACCTTTTAACTGGAGAAAAAACTCTATACTTCCTCCTTTCACTGCTGCCTCTTCCGCTTTTTTCAAAATCTTTTTTTTCTCCGTCAATGTGTTAACTACATTACAAAAATCATTCTTACTCCAAACTTGCAACTGGGCTTTACAAGTATCAACATTCTGAATAACTCTAGACATAGGCGGATCCGATGAGATAGCTTTCCAAGCTCTTTTGACTGTGTCGTGGCACCCTTGCTTTTCAAGCCACATTTGTTCGAAACGCCAAGGGAGTTGGGGCTTCGAAATGATCCCTTCGGATAAAACCATAATAGGGCTATGGTCTGAAGAAACACATACCAGAGTTGTAACCTTTGTTGCAGGAAACAAGTCAAACCAAGCTGCTGAACTTACTACTCTATCCAGCCTTTCCCAAACCACTCCACCATCCGAGTAAGTTTTGAACCAAGTGAACTTACTTCCAACAAAATCGAGATCAAACAAACCACACTCATCTAAGACTTCTCGGAATTTCTGCGTCTGTCCATACGGTCGTAACCGGCCTCCTAACTTTTCATGTGACTTCAGAAGTTCGTTAAAATCACCTCCGCGCACAGCCACGAAACCGAGAAGCGATTATTTAACTCACGTAACAAGTCCCAGGATTCCCAACGAAGCTGAGTTTCTGGTGCTCCGTAAAAACCCGTGAAGCGCGAAACATTCTCCTTCCCTCTGTTAATCAAAACATCAATATGGTTTTGAGAAGAAGACATAACTTGCAAATCAAAGTCTTTTTTCCAAAACAATACCAAGCCACCACCATGAGTTAATCTAGAAACCCCATGGTGATGACCAAAACAAAGCGAATCACGTAAACCAACTAGCCTAGTATTATCCAGCCATGTTTCGGCTAAAAACATCACTGTAGGATCTTGTGCCCGAACCAAATCACCAAGCTCTTGAACTGTCTGCCGGTTCCCAAGCCCCCGACAGTTCCAAATAAGAATACTCATAGCCCCCGGCGAGGTTGCCGCAAACTCTGCCGATCTCAAATGTGTAGCAAACAGCACACTTAGTTTTTTTGCTTCCTCCTCTGTCTTCTGTTTTTTCTCCTTCTCTGTATTAGACTCCTCACTGCCTTGTATTTCCTTAGCTTTACGTTTTAAGCCTTCAGCCCCATGCATAACTTCCTCCCTTAAATCCGAGTTGGGCCTATTAGTTACTCTAGTCCACTGGCCTTTTTTCAAGTCACTCTGTGGGCCGAGCCCAATTCCTATTTTTCCCAACACCCCTGAAACTTTTGTGGTTTTGTTTTTTCCTACTTTCGCGCACTTTTTTTGTTCATCTGTTGCAGGCTGCCCTATTGTACATCCCAACAAACCTACCTCCCTGCTCTGATAGTCCTCGCTTTGGGATGTCTGTGCACTTGATAAACTCACTAAGCCCTCCATATTAACCACTAGATCTCCTCGTTCATCCTTACCCAAAAAGTTGCCCTTTGTCTGCTGCTCATTTGTTGATTCTCCAGGATTTGACAGGGGCTGTTTTGGTGATATTTCCTTGTCAATCTCCGCAATTTTCGCCTCGAAATCTGCTTGTATGTTGTTTGCTTCTGGTATCCCTCGAAACCCAGTTCCCGTGTTTGAAACAGCAACGTTTTGGTTTATATCTTTCGCCGTCACTGCCGCCGTCTGAATTTCTTCACCCCCACCGGAACAGACGCCCTCACTGGTTTGTAACCCTTGTTCAAAAACTCCTTCCTCTCTCCACTCCGTTAGACCCCGTGATCTTGGCTGTCTTGGTTCAAAGCCATTAACTTCAATACTCCGACTCCTATTTGAACCAAACGAGTTAGCTCTAATCCAGTGACCGAACTGTTGCTGATCAGCTGTAAGTGCTCCTTTGCTTTTTAACCATATTTCACATTCTTTATCGTCGTGCGAGAACATGCCGCACCAGAAGCATAAGTTGGGGAGTCTTTCGTACTGGAAGGAGACCCAACGCTCTAAACCTTCCTCAAAGGTCACTCTCCTTCCACGACAAAGGGGACGGGTAGTATCAACCCTTACCCTAACACGTAAAAACGTCCCTCCCTTCCATTCAGAAACATCACCTGGCTTTAGAACAGTCCGAATAGTATCTCCGATTTTCTTTGCAGTCTCCTGTCATATACTTATATGGGATGTCATGTATTTGAATCCAAAAAGAACAAAACTTAAAATCAATATCTTTTAGAGCCTTACTGCCATCAAAACGCTATACACTTACCAAATGCCTATTGTAAGACCAAGGTTCACCGAGTAGAACCTTATCGGCATCGACTTCCACCTCAAAGTCGAAGAGTAAAATACTATATCCTGCATTAGAAATATGAAAACTTTCCCTAGTTCTCCAGAGTGGCCTGAAGGTGCGATCCACGGCCTCCAAGTTCAGTGCTCGTCTAGCGTAAAACTTGGCTGCTAGAACGAACTTCGACTCTTGACGTTTCTTAGACAGAATAACTGACTTTCCTTCCCTCGCCGACAAGGACATATTATCGCATTTGCATGTTATCTCTTCCATCCCTAAACTAAACTGTTTCCCCAACCCCACGAATAATAAAACCCAAGCCCTACTAGTGACAGTATCACTATAGGGAGATAAACACTTCTTTCTCAAAGAGAAAGGAAACACGAATACTACAAATCCCAGCCTTTTTTTTTTTTGATTGGAAATACTCAATACTTTCTATTCAGAACGATAAAAAGACGATACATCATTAGCACACGCATGTGCCCCTTGACTAGGACACTCCTCCAGCCAAACTACCAAACTCTCAACATTATGAGCACGCTGAGCTAACAAATCGGCAGGGACATTTCCCTGCCTTTTAATATGTAGAAAATCAAAAGTCCTGAAGGTCTGGGCTTTTTGCAGCACGCCAAGGACAACATTCCGGATTGACGCCGCTGCCTCCCCAGGGTCGTGAATAGCATTGATTGTCAGCAGCGAATCACATAGAGGCGTTGGAATGAATTTGAGAGAGTACCATCAGGGCCTCACAGTCACAGGACACTTGTAGGCTGTAGCTAATAACCATTGATTATTTGGAATCACGTGCATTGATAAATATAATACACTCAAAATTTTAACCGTAAAATATATATTTTCTCTCATTTAGAGGAGAGGATCACGTTCCTTTCCATTTAAGGGTTAAGGGTTAATTGGTACTCTTAAATTTAAGTTCTTACAAACAAACATGTTAGCCGCTTGTTGTTGTTGACTTCCACAACGTGAGAAAGGAACAGAAAAAAGTTGATTCTCAACTCAAGCTTGGTGACTGAAAACATGTTTGTTTAGTGGCAGTAGAACTAATTAACTAACTTTTAATTAATCACCTTAGTCATATGGGCTAGGGCTAGGCTGGATTTTTTTTTTTTTAAATTAACACTAATGATATATGTAAGGTTGAAATTTATCAACCATCTTGTTGGTTTTATTCCGTACCAATTTGCTTGTAATTTAGCACTTAGTAACCCTGTATTTAGGTGGGATTCATGTAAGAGTAGTGTGTGAAGAGAGTGTGAAAAAAAGCTCAAGTTTGTGCAAAGAAGCAGAGTTTCGCGGCTAAGACTCGCGGCTGACTCGCGACTAACAAGCCGCCAAATGCAGGCACGTGAGAAGCACACAGGGGAGCTGAAGGGTCGCGCCAGCTGTCGCACTACAGGACAAAAGTCCCAGGCTGGCCAGGTCGTTACTTCGCTACTTGAACTTGCGACTTGGACAAGCCGCGAGGTCAAGCCGCCAACTTACCCTGTTTGGCAAAAACTGACTCTTCGTATTCCAAATACACACCACTATATATAGACCCTTATTCCCACGAAATGTAGAGAGCTTCCAAAGAGAAAAATTGAGAAAGAAACTCTAGAGAAAAACAAGATTGCCTCATCCCCAATCTTCACTAAGAGACTTCTCAAATTCCTCTACTCTCTTCCTCTCCATTGTTACATCCTTGAGAGGCTATTGACCAAATCCTTATCTCACCACACCCACGTCTATGAGAAGGTATATTGGTGCTGAGGGAAGCAGTTTGGGAAGAAACCAATGGTTATTGGTTGATGCTATGGGCTATAGCGGAATCCGGTAAGTTAGAAAAGAAAAAGGTTCGGCGCAACCTCGTTGGAGCAAGAAGGTTTGAGGGTTTAGGTACCTGGGTAGATTAGGCTTGGAGGGTCTATTGTTGTTCATGTATCCCAACTACATTTTCTAGTGGATTATTGACCGCTTGGAGGGCGGCGGAGAGGTTTTACGCCGAAGGCTTCAGTTCCTATTCGATAACACATCGCGTGTTGTCTTTGTGTTTGCATCTCTTTTCTCTTAATCTTTATCGTTTATTATCTGCTGTGAATGTGATTTTAAATTGGTTTAGATTGTTTATCAATTCTGTGTTTGGCTTATGTTCATGTTCCGCACATTAATTGTTTGATTATAAGCTTGAATTGATAATTTGTAATTTGGGGTCTAAACGTTCAAATGTGTTTTACACGCTTTTTGAACTTTCAATTGGTATCAGAGCGGGTGCACTTGTTGTGGTTTAATTACCTAAGTGCGATCCTAGACCCCTTAGCCATGGATGAAGCTATGGAAAAGGCTATGCTGAATTGTGGTTTAAATATTTGTGATAATGACTTTGTGAGTATGTTTGAAGGGTGCCCTAACTATGAAATCCTAGAGTTATTAAAAACAAAGAAACACGCTAGAATGTTTGTTCACATGCTGAAATATTTTGAAAATAAGAATCACATCCTACACAATAGTCTATATGAATCTAATTCTTTGGTTAAGAAGTATAAAAGAAGAAATAGAATATTGTGTGATAAGGTTGATAATCTGAAAAAGAAAATTCAATCTAGCAAGAGCATGGAAAATGAAGATAATTTCTGTTTGAAGGTTAAGAGTGCTTGTCCCATGCTTGCCTATTTGTGCACACCTCTTTGAAGGTATTTAATTCATGTTTATGGTATCTTGATAGCGGCTGTTCTCGTCATATGACGGGTGATAAATCACTGTTTAAGTCACTCAAAGAAAAGGTTGGTGACTATGTAACGTTTGGCGATGGAAGTCATGCTCAAGTTCTTGGCAAAGGGACTGTTAAGAAACCTGGATTACCTCTATTGAAGGATGTCTTATACATCAAAGGGTTGAAGGCAAATCTTTTAAGCATCACTCAATTATGTGATGAGGACTTCCTTGTTCAATTCTCAAAGAAGGGGTGCATAATCATTGATGAAGAAGGGGTTCAAGTCTTGGAAGGAAAGAGGACTACCGACAATTGCTACGGAGTGGTTTGTACAGCACCAATTTCCTACAGAATTACTCGTGTTGACATGTTGGAACTTTGGCATCAAAGATTCGGACATGCAAACTTCAAACAAGTGGCTAAAATCTCCAAATTTGAAGCTGTTGAGGGACTTCCAAAATTTGGAAAGGTGGAGAAGACTTTTTGTGGTGCATGCCAAATGGGGAAGCAAACAAAGGCAAGTCACCACAAGGTGAATGTGATCGCCACTTCACAATGCTTAGAGCTTCTTCATGTTGATCTAATAGGGCCCACAAGAACTGAAAGTCTAGGAGGAAAAAGGTACATTATGGTCATTGTTAATGATTTCTCAAGATACACTTGGGTTGAATTTCTTAGAGAAAAATCAGAAGCGTGTGAGAAATTGAAAATTCTTTGCAAGAGACTACAAAATGAGAAGGGGGTTCCTATTGTCAAGATAAGGAGTGATCATGGCAAGGAGTTTGAGAATGCAAGATTTGAGTCGTTTTATGAGAAGAATGGAATCAAAAAGGAATTTTCAGCTTTCAAAACTCCTCAACAAAATAGAGTGGTTGAGAGGAAGAATCGGGTGATTCAAGAAATGGCGAGAGTTATGCTATTCAACCAGCAAATTCCTCAAAAGTTTTGGGGAGAAGCTGTGAACACCTCATGTCACATTGGCAATAGAATATATTTTCGAGCTGGAACAAAGAAGACCGCATATGAAATTTGGAATGAAAAGAAGCCAAAAGTGAAGTACTTCCGAGTATTCAGAAGCAAGTGTTATATTCTCAATGATCATGAGAACCTTGGGAAGTTTGATGCGAAAAGAGATGAAGGCATCTTCCTTGGGTATTCTACTAATAGCCGAGCCTATAGAGTGTTCAACAAGAGAACAAATATGGTAATGGAGTCCATCAATGTGAAAGTTGATGATGCTATAACAAAGGTAGAGATGGTTGATGATGGAGAAGGGTCATGCTCCAAAGAACTCACAACTGAGGGCGAAGCCCAAGATATTGAAGTTAAAGAACCTATACCGGAAAAGGAATCAACTCCTGTGAACTCAAAAATGGAAACAAGATCAATATCTAGGACATCAAGTCCTCTCACTCCTCCGGAAGTTCATCCTCCCATCTCTCGGAATGATGAATTGTCTACCTCAAAGAAGCCATCATCAAGAGTGATCAAAAACCATCCGGGCAGTAACATCATTGGATCTTTAGATGAAGGTCTTCATCTTAGAAAGGGAAACTACTCTGCACTCATGACCATTACTCATGTTGAGTCTTCGGAGGACTTGAATTTGCTTGTGCAAGAGCTTAGGGAGCGTAGTGATGAAGAATCCATAGGGATTGTGGAAGAATCGAATGCTGAAGAGGTTAAAGATACAGCTGGTCTTCAAGAGAGTTACACTTTACTTCTTGAGAAGTCGAGAGAGTATGCAAAAGTGGCGAAGGCGGCTGTGAGGAAAATGAAGAAAGCAGAGGAGGACTACAAAAGTCTACTAGTCCGACATAAGGAGGCCAAATGTGAAATAGAAAAGCTGAATAGTGAATTGTCAGAAGCTTACTTAAAAATTAGATTCCTGGAGCTTGAGGTGGTTCAAGCAAATGCCAAGGTAGAGAGGGTCTCCACCAAGAAGTTGGATGATGTCATTTCCTCTTAAAAGCAATACTCAGATAAATCCAAATTAGGATATACTGGAGAAAGCAGTGCAGCTGTGAATATTTCCAAAGAAGTGAAGTTTGTGAAGACCAAAGAGCCGGTTGTAGATGCCCCCACTGTGGAGAAGGCGAAGGTTGAAAAGAAGAAAATTGTGACTGACCAAAGGGTGTTGAATAAGCCCCGGAACCAATCTGTGGTCAGGACTGAAGCAAGAGGGAGATCTTTTCCACAATCTCAAAGAGGGCCTAGAACGAACCACTTTTGTCATCATTATGGTCTTCAAGGACACACCTGACCTGATTGTCATAAGCTGAGAGCATTGAAGAATGCTACTGATCAAAGGTCAAGAGGACCAAGAAATGACAAGAGAACTTGGGCTGTTGAGTCATCAAGAGGTCGAAATGGTGATCCAGGCATGATGGACGTGATGAAGATGATCAGTGCTTTCACCACTTGCTTGAAAAGCTTCACAAGAAGGTTTGAAAGTCCTAACTCTCGTACCCAATCCTTCAAGGATATCACCCCAAACGCACGTGTCGTGTGGGTGAAGAAGGGTACTCATGCATAAGCATTACAACATGTTCATACATTAATACTTCCCATGTTTTATGAATATGCTTGGTGTTGTGTGTGTGCGTGTGTGTGTGTGTGTGTGTTTTTTTTTTTTTTTTTTTTTTTTTTTTTTTTTTTTGCGAGCTTGAGTTGAAAAATTTTCTGTTTGTTTGCTTTTGCTTTTAAATGTTTTTGCATTGTTGTTTTTGATCAATCTTTTACTGCTTTTGTGTCAAAAATCCAAAAATACATAAAAAGTAGAAAATCCAAAAAGTTTGATCGGCTTTGTTGTGTTTTGTTTCAAAACATGTTTTGCCTTGTACCTTTGTACTTATGGCTTTGTGCATCTAACGAGCTTAGCTTATCCCTTTTGCACTCATATCATTGTGGGAGAAATCTTGATATCTATGTGACTATTGTAAATAGATCTTCAACCTTGTCATGAATGATTAGTGTAAGATTTTGTTGATCTTGAAACATGCATAGACTTATGCCTATATATCTTCCCACCTTTTATTTTGTTGTTTTTGCTTAAAAGAGCTCTCAAAATGTAAATCTCCAAATGAAAAGAGATATTAAGCTGCAAAAGCCCATCGCATATACTAGTATTTGACTAGAAAAAAGGGAAAGCGACTAAAATAAAGTGTTTGATGCCCAAAAGCCAAAGGCTAATTCATCAAAATAAAATATCAAAAATTTCAGGCATCCATCTCACAATGAGATGTATTGATTCAAAAATTTCAAATGATATGATGTATATGGAGTCAAATGAAAAGTTTCAAAGAAATGTAATCAAGTTTATGTGGGAGGTCATATATGCATACTTCTATAATTAAGATAGGTCACTTTATCTAGTGCTAGTTGTGTATGCCTTGATTGAATTGATCATTGAAGTTTTATATTGGACTAAGGACTATCTCATCCTTGATATCCACACACATCACACAAGTCTATGCTCAATGAATGTCATATTCATTTGTATGATTGTACTTGATTAAATGTGTTTTCACATGCTCAATCTTTATTGATCAAACACAAAAATATTTTTGAGTGTTTTTAGTTGTTTTTGGAAAGTATTTTGTTTTGTCAAAAATTTCAAAAACAGTGTTGCCCTGTTTTGGTGACTCAGTCGCAGGTTGATCCAGTCGCATGCTCTAGTCGCGAAGCTCACTCCGAGATTTCCGCGGGTCACTGGCAAGTCAAGGTCTCAGTCGCGAAAAAGACTTAGAAAATTTTTCAAAATTTAAGTTTTTATGAATTTCGCGGTTAAGTGTGGCGACTTGTTCGCTGGTGGAAGGTCCAGTCGCGAGGGGTACTCAGAGATTTTAGAGGCTCAGCTCGTGACTCTCTCGCGGGTAGACTTTCCAGTCGCGAAAAACACTTAGAAGATTTTTCTAAAATCTTGGTTTCACAGTGTTTCGCGGCTTATCCTGGCGACTTACTGGCGACTTGAACCAGTCGCGAAAAACGCGTGTTTTACGTTTTAAAGTCAGTTTTTTTTTAAAAAACATTTTCATTTTTCCCTCATGCATCATTATCACTGTTCATACATTCATCTCTTGCACTCTTTTCTAATTGACCCCTTTGTCTATTCGTGTCAAAAAGGGGGAGAGTTTCTGTCATCTCTATATGACTTTTGTGCACACTCTTAGGGGGAGAAATTCTATTTCTTGTCCTTTTATTACTTGCTATACCTTGAGGGTCTGATGTGTTTTGTGCAAGTGTTTCAGGTTACTGGTGTAAATGTTCCAAGTTCATCACAGCTTCTATGATTCATGATAGGGAGAAAGAAACAATGATAGGGGGAGAAAGAGCTTAATCAAAGGGGGAGATTTCAACAAGCGGGCTTATATTTATATTTAATATTTTGCTTCATATTAGCCTATTTCAATGTTTATGGCTTGTACCCATGTTGCTTTTGTAAGCTTTAAGGATTTGTTTTTATGCACACTTGTAGGCCTTTGTGGTTTGTACCATACTTTATGCAGCATTTGTGCTTTGTTAAATCAGTACTTCTAACTAAATGTCATGCATTTTCTTCTGAGTACTGTCACTCCTGTGCCCTTGTAGGATTTTTCCTAGATGCACATACTTCATATACTGTGCATTGATTGAGTGTTGGTCATTCAAGTGATTTGTCTTGTGTTTGTCAACTTGAATGTCCGGATGTTCATTCCAAGTGTGAATGAGCATTGTGATCACTTGGTTATAGTGATTGCATGTTTTGGTCTTGCCATGGTTTATTGCTTTACTCCATTGTGCTTGATCGCATTGTGCTTGTTCCATATGCTTTACAAGTTTTCTGCATACAATGAACTTATTGTATTGTTCTGTTTCAGGAGTTCTTGTTCTTATGGTTCTAAAGCTTCACAGATTCTAAAATTAGGTGTGAGTGAGTTTTCCAACTGTTCCCAATTCACGTGTTAAGTCTAGACTTTGTTATAGAGTTTTGTCACGAAATAGCCAAAAGGGGAGATTGTAAAGTTGAAATTTATCAACCATCTTGTTGGCTTTATTCTGTGCCAATTTGCTTGTAATTTAGCACTTAGTAAACCTGTATTTAGGTGGGATTCATGTAAGGGTAGTGTGCGAAGAGAGTGTGAAGAAAAACTCAAGTTTGTGCAAAGAAGCAGAGTTTCGCGGTTAGGACTCGCGACTGACTCGCGACTGGCAAGCCGCCAAATGCAGGCACGTGAGAAGCACACAGGGGAGCTGAAGGGTCGCGCCAGCTGTCGCACTACAGGACGAAAGTCCTAGGCTGGCCAGACCGTTACTTCGCAACTTGAACTCGCAACTTGGACAAGCCGCGAGGTTAAGCCGCCAACTTACCCTGTTTAGCAAAAACTGACTCTTCGTATTCCAAACACACACCACTATATATAGACCTTTATACCCACGAAATGTAAAGAGTTTCCAGAGAGAAAAATTGAGAGAAAAACCCTAGAGAAAAACAAGATTGCCTCATCCCCAATCTTCACTAAGAGACTCCTCAAATTCCTCTACTCTCTTCCTCTCCATTGTTACATCCTTGAGAGGCTATTGACCAAATTCTTATCTCACCACACCCACGTTTGTGAGAAGGTATATTGGTGCTAAGGGAAGCAGTTTGGGAAGAAACCAATGGTTATTGGTTGATGCTATGGGCTATAGCGGAATCCGGTAAGCTAAAAAAGAAAAAAGTTTGGCGCAACCTCGTTGGAGCAAGAAGCTTGGAGGGCTTAGGTACCTGAGTAGATTAGGCTTGGAGGGTCTATTGCTGTTCATGTATCCCAAATACATTTTCTAGTGGATTATTGACCGCTTGGAGGTCGGCGGAGAGGTTTTACGCCGAAAGTTTTGGTTTTCTCTTCGATAACACATTGCATGTTGTCTTTGTATTTGCATCTCTCTTTCCTTAATCTTTATCGTTTATTATCTGCTGTGAATGTGATTTTAAATTGGTTTAGATTGCTTATCAATTCTGTGTTTGGCTTATGTTCATGTTTCGCACATTAATTGTTTGATTATAAGCTTGAATTGATAATTTGTAATTTTGGATCTAAACGTTCAAAGGTGTTTTACACACTTTTTGAACTTTCAATATATATTCTCCCCCTTCTTCTAGTTCGTTAGTTTCTGTCCATAGAAGAAGAACCTAATTAAAACTATATGGATGTAGTTTTTTCCTTATGCGTATATATATATATATATATATGACTTCCTTAATTATTTTAAAGGTCTTTATCATACCTACTGAAATTGCTTAACAGTTAATAATACAAATAATGGACTAATCAAGCAATTAATGACTGAATAACTAACATGTATATGACAATATGACGTATTATATGTGACATAAGGATGGGTCTGGGTTTGCATCCAATGCCTTGCGCACTCAACTTGCACTACTGAAACATACCATATATGCAAAGATTGACACATGACATGCATGTCCATCTCACATTTGTAAAATAAAAAATAAATAAAAAAACCCGCTTAATACAAAGCCAAATCCACTTTGCTAGCTAGAGAGCCTCGCATGCAATTGAGATGCTTTTGTCTAGTATGTGTAAAAAGTTTTTGATAGATAGTCCTTCCTAGCTACCTCCTTCTTCCATTTGTAACCCATTACCATAAATAATAATAATAGGGTGCTTTTAAGTTGTTGGGTTAATTCAAGATGCTACTCAACTAAGAATATGACTTTTGATTCGACTCTAAGAAAAAAAAAGAAAAGGAAAGAACATGACTTCTGATTGACTAGAAAGACAAAACATTATTTACTTTTGGATCTCAAGGAGAACCAAGGTAATTTTTACCTTCTTTTCTATAGAGGAGAATGAGATATTAATATCAACACAAGAATGTTCTAGGACATCGGGTTTGTAAAGGATAACATCATGAATACTCCAAACACAACTATTTTCACACCAAATTTTATAATTTGTGTAATTATGAGTGATTTATAAAAAATTATGGATTCATATGACTAGAAAGTATCAACCATTTACAATTATATAAGTCAGCAAATATTGAAATTCAAATGAGTGATTAGGTGTGTCTCTAGAATCATTGAAAGGATAAGGATTGTTTTCATCTATCATAATACAAACAGTTAAAACAGAATTGTGTGGTCATGAATTTGTTTGTGACAAACTTACCTTCATTAATTTTGATCAAGAAGAGCGCATTTTAAGAAGCTAGCTAGTAATCTATAATTGTAAATGGTGGGGTATTTCCAAAAATAAAAAATGGTGGTGGGGTCCATAGCCCCCTGATTAAGTGTGTCTGATGTGCAGATGTGGTATTATTCATACAGGGTCATGATGATGATGGTCCATTATGTGAGTTTTAAAAAAAAAAAAAAAAAAAAAAAAAAAGGCTATGCATGTATGATTCGTAGCTCTCTTCTTGATGTTTAATCAAATCCTGCATGGGGTCAGGGAAGTGCTATTTTGAAGATTCATGCTGTCTCCTTCCTATCCCTTACCTGAGGGTCTTACACTTTCGCCCCGATTATGACAACCATTTCACATGTTTTAGTTTAGGCTTTGTTTGGCTTAACCAACTTCTCACATTATTCGTATGTCATTATGTAATGTTCTATTGCGAGTACACCTCTTTCTTTCAAAACTAAAGCCAAATTTACAGAACCTCTGCTCTATAAATTTTAAACCTTTATTAAGAAAATTAAGAAGAGTATCGATTAGGCCACAATTTTTTTTCATAACTATTGGCATGGCAAATTGTAATTTGAACAACATAATTTTCACATAGATTAATTATTCACAATTTTTATTAGAATTAATCATAAAATATATCAACCCAACAGTTGTGAAATAAGATTTGGACAAATTTTCTGTCGAAGAGTTATTGAATTGTGAGATGTTGTTAAATTAAATTGCATAGATTAAAATTAATAAATAAATAAAATAAAATAAAAGTGCATTTAGGAAGGAAGAAAGACTTGGGGTGTGATTTTAGAATTCCTAGAATTTCACTTTTCTACTTCAACATTGTATTTAAATGAACTGGTCTAGCTAGTGGAGAACAGAATTTGGTTCAACATGGGCTGCATGGCATGATGGTAATATGACCGAGTAGGGAAGAATTAAATATATGGGCAATTGAATTGGTTACAATTTGCGCAAATTATTCAAATTTAGTTGAAAATTAACAAAATAAATTATTCAAGTCGCCCTCAGGTTGCTCTGCTATACCCATTTTTATTTATTAAAAAAAAAATGAATCATACAAAAAGCTACATGATATATGCAACTCAACCATGGCACTATCTATCATCAACTAAAATTTCTATGATTTTGACTAGCCTGAAAATGGATACCCTGCTCGAGTATTGATGAAAAAGATCAATATTTAGTGGGGTTTAAAAAGCTCAACTTATCTTTATTATCCTGTTAACCACGTGTGGTCACTGTGTTAAAAAGTGCAAGGCATAAAGGTCCCACATAAGCATAGGAATAGGGTTTTTCATTTTAGTTTTAGGATCAGTTGAGCTTGGCCAAACACCAAAAGCAAATACAAAGTATTGAAGGGAAAGAGAAGGTAAAACCAACCCTCTATTTAAGAAGAAAGTGGGGTGGCCACCACACTCCTTTTTTGAATACACTGCTAGATAACACTACTTCTGGTACTGCCTTTTAGGGCCCACCAACAAGAGGCAAGAATTTGGCACTAGGACCCACTCTCTTTATGTTTTGAGATTCTCTTTCTCTTTGTTCATCATTTCGTTATAGCCCGTCTAATTGTGAAAGTTCAACAAGTAATTTTCTAACTAGAAAAGTTTTTATCATAATTGCTCACTGCTCATTGTTGGTTAGCTTAGCTATATCAATTAACAAATTTGCACAAATGTATTCACTTTTTTATTTAAAAATAATGGCCTTAGATATATAAAGTTTAATTTGTTAAAAAATTGAAGTTGGTTTTGTGGTTTATAAAATAATTGCTGTCACCATGATTAGGAATCATTAGAAGGCACCTCTACTCTACATCCTCCCCCACTTTGTTCATTTAAGTATAGGAACATGTCCCAATAAAATGTTGGCATTAGGGCTATAACTATAAGTTTAATTAAAATGTTTGATTCTTCACCCTATTTATGTGAATGTAATTAAAATATTAAATATGTATTTTCTAGGATAAATATGTTCAGTAGAAAATTATTTCTTTCTGCTTTTAATTAAAACTTGAAAATAACTGTATACTATAAGGTAGAATTGAGGAAGAGGGTGAGTGTGGTGGCTCATGTGAGAGAGAGAGAGAGAGAGAGAGAGAGGCTGCACTAAGAATAGATAAAGAAAGATGATGGAGCAGGAAAGAGAGCAGTTGTGCAAAAACTCGTTTTAGAAAAATGGTTTTTTTTTTTATGAATAAAAAAATGGTTTAATATTTTAAACTATTATTTCTATTTTACTTTAATTTCCTGTTGACCATAAAAATAAATAAATAATTCAATGACTATCAATTTTTTTTATTGCATTAAACAATAGAAAATATTTTATTTGAAACTAATTAAACTTGTGACATTTTAAAATCATCATATCACCTACACTTTTGGCATGATGGTTACTCTACAAGTACAAATTTTGGTAAAGTGAGTAGTAGAAGCCGAGATTTAAGTCTTTAAGAGAGAGTTTCACACACCTACACATAAATTAGGTTAAAATAAAATTTCTATATGTCTCAACTAATTTTATAAAATAAAAAAATAATCATGAAATTTATGTTTATTAAATGTATTGTTTAAGCTATATGGAAATATCTGTTTGGTAACAGATTTTCCTTATGGATATTCAGTTTCGAAACCAAAATCTCCTTTACTATATTAGGAGGGGGAAAAAACATTTAAAAAATTAAGATACTATTTATTTATAATACTAGGAATGAATAGATTAGAAATGAAAGCCTTAACATGGATTTTGAGGAAACGACAAATTTTGGTTTGCTATCTCCAATCGAAGCGATCAACATCACAACAACTCTAACTCCATGATAGAGAATTTTGTTCAAAAGATAAAAACTATATTTTAACTCCTAAACCCTAACAAAAACAAAGTTAAAAAAAAAAAAAAAAAAAATGAAGACAGAACTTTGAGAATATATTGGACTAACATATTTTGGGATTTTTTCAGAAAATAACTAAAAAACTCAGACTTTATTATTAGTTAAGCAACGATTCAAACTAATTTGATTTCTAACAAATCGAGTCCAAAGGACTCGATTTTGCTATGCAAAATTGCATTGGAAATCAAGTGTCTCACACTCGAGTTTGGAAGTCGAGTGTGAGACACTCGATTTTCAGTGAGCAAAATCAACTCCTCTGAACTCGATTTGTCTAAAAATCAAATTAGTTTAAAATGTTATCTAATTAATAATATAGTATGAGATTTTTAGTTATTTTCTAAAAAAGTCCAACATATTTTGAATGGATATTTAAGAAAGGTACGGAGAGAGAGAGAGAGCAATATCACAAAGATTAGGACACAGATGCCAATTCCACTCCATTTTAATTATTATTATTATTACCTGACACTGACAGTGTTCCTTATAAAAATTGAGTGATTTTATGGGGCTGTAGTACGGACCTTCCTCCCGACACTAATCATAAATCACAGAATTAAAATAGTTCCTAATACCCTATAGCCTACCCCTATAATCATAGGCTATTCAGAATTCAGGCACTTATTTAGGTTTTATATCAATGCACAAATTTTCATCCAACGGTGGAAAATGAAAACATAAATAAATAAATAAATAACACAATAATTTCGCTTCTGGTTGTGGGGCCATTACTTTTTTTTTTTCTGGTGAAACTGAAACGTACGTTAGTGGAAGAAATTAAAGAATTGGAGGAATATTTTATATTTAATGCATATTATAAAGTCAAGCTCTATTGCAATTGGGTTACTACTTGCTTTTTGCAATGCCGTTTACTCCACAACATAACGCCGTTTTGTCCCCCACCAACCCATCTTCCACTTCTTTAAAACCGTGCAAACTTTGTTGTGTTCTTTTTTTCTTTTTCCCTTTTTTTTTTAAACAAAGTGCAATTATTATATTAATTATATATATTAATCGAAAATGCTGCTGTATTATTATTTGTGCTAAAAGCCTAAAATAAAAAATCTATTGATAAAAAAAAATAATAAGTAAACAATGTTATTCTAATTATAACTTATCAAATTTTTTAGAATACATATTCATCTTTAAATTTATTAAAATTAATAAGATTCACTCTCTTTTTATAAAGGCTCTACCTCTTATTGGGAAATGGGAGTTCAAATCGTAAGGAGTACAAAATAAGGTGTTTATACCAATAACATCTGTTTGACTAAACATTATTAACTTGATGTTAAATCTGCTGTTTATTCAAAAAACAAAAAAACAACAACAACAACATGATGTTAAAAAAAATTGTGTATGAACTTGCCCTTTGGTTAAGGCCATGTTTCTAAAACACGAAATTAGCCTTTACAACGTGTAAAAAAAAAATCAAAATATTTCAAACTTCGAGTCCATTACAATTTCTAGGAAATGCCTACATCTTCTTTTTATTATAAAATATTTCTTGCATCTTTGCCGAAACATCATTTTAAGAACTTTTTTCCCGCATTTCCAGTGACTTAACTACAACTTTCCAATTAAGGCTCTTGAGTTGTAAACTAAAACAGAAATGCGGGGAAATAAAATTACCATATGTCCTCTCAACACTTGAAACCTTCCATTATTGAAAATCGAAGAAGGATCAGGAAAATAAATATGTTAAAAAAGAAAAGAAAAAAAAGAAGCAAAATATGGAAGAAGCATACCTCTTTTGTCTGTGCTTGTGCCGAAAATTTGCATTTAGCTGGAAAGTCTTTTGCTTGCTATCCCAGTTGTGGAGAGATTTTAATTTGAAGTCTTTTAGTGCCGGAGAAATTTTGCCTTTTTATCTTAAATTCTACTAGATATATTGTCACAAACCATGGTCTTTTTATTTTAAATTCTATTAGTTATATTTTCACAAACCATGATTAAAGTTTGACAAAGAAAATATTTATAAAAATAATTAGATTATTCTGTTATTAATGATTGCATTCTCTAATGCATTTCACACTCTATTTGTTTTGAAGTAAAATATTTTCAAACATAAAATATTTTCCATGTAAAACATTTTCAGTAAAATATTTTCAGGTGTTTAGTATGGCAAGTAAATTTTTTTTCAAGCGAATCACCAAAACCGATGGCTCAGCACCAAAGCTACTAGTGCCGAAGGTCCAGCGACCAAACCGTTGGAACTGGTAGTCAAAGTGGTGGCTCTGGCGACCGAACTACCAACGATCATTGTTAGAGTAATATCTACAATGACTAGACCACCAACACCAGTTGACAAAATGGCGTCTTCGGTTACCAGACCTCTGGCACCGATTATGATGCAATGTCTCTAGCCATCGGATCGCCGACACTAGTTGCTGGTGCGGCTTCTCCGACCATCGATCCGCCAGCACCGATCACTGGTGAGGCATTTCCTACCACCGGACCATTGGCAGCGATTGCCAAAGTGGAGTCACCAGCCACCAGACGGATGACATGCGTCACCGAAGTGGAGTCTCCAAACATTGGATCACTGACACAGGTCGTCAAAGTGAAATCTCTGAACACTAGACCACCAACACAGGTCTCAGAGCGAAGTCACTGGACACAGGACCAATGACACAAGTTGCTAGAGTGGTCACCGTGTGTTTTTGGAAAATATTTTACCAAAATTTTCAAGGTAAAACATTTTACAACTTTTTGTAAAATGGTTTTACGGTTAACAAAAAATATTTTACAAGTTTGATTATATTTTACCTACAAACAAACACATGAAAATGAGAAAATATTTTATTTCAAAACAAATAGAGTGTTTATCTATACCCAGAACACCATCTCAATTGATCCATACAAGGAAGTTGTATATGTTGCAATTGGAATATTTAGTAAATTATAGTGAAATTATAGAGATTTTTTATTTGCATTTACAAATAAGATTTATACCTGTGTGACTCTCTGTATCACAAAATTTTCTCTTCTCCAAAGTTGCCATACATGGACCAACCAATTAGAACAAATGTATTGAAGATAAAAATTTGGCAAAAAATGCAAAAGTCCCTCTTAGTTTGGGTTTATTGTCATTTTGGTCTCATGTGTTCTAAAATTGTCAATTTATACCCTCAACTTGAGAGCACATCCAATATGTCCCTCCCATCCATACTTTTAATGCTTTCTGTAATTTCAATAGTTTTTTTTTTTTTAATTATTATTATTATTATAAAGTTTAGCTACAAACTTGGTTGTATCCCATGACTACAATTTCCACTAAAACATTAACATAACTACATGTGGGGCCAAGAAATAGTCAGGCAACCCCGACCCATTCCAAACCAGGCCCAAGGCCCATGCCGAGGACGTGTCCGATGTCCGAGGACTGAAGTGTAATGCCCAGCTACCCACGAAACGATGCCGAGGATGATAACGTCCTCGGAATTCCGAGATCCGAAAGTGGACAAGCGGCACTCCCTCAAAGGGAACCTCCCCGGACATCCAAGGAGCAAATCGCAAGTACCAAATACCAGACATAGAAGCATGGTGGAGGAACAAGTCCCAGACGAACTGTCACCTCCACATTAAATGCCCTCAACTAACGTCCTGGCCGTATTAATGAGGAAGGGACGCCTCAACAATGCCACCTTGGTTGCTGCCGTCCACAGAGAGAATGGGAAGGTGGCTGATGGGACAGGCACTCGAGTGATGCCCTAATCCCTCAACAAATGTAAGGCTAGGATCAATTGAGAAAGAGATATATAATGTAAGAAGTCCCTCTTGAAGAGGGGGGCGCGGAAAAACCACTGAAAGAAAAGATAGTAGCAGTTTGCACTCTCTTAATCCTTGTAACCTTTCCCCAGGGAAATAAGAAGAACTTCAAGCTCTATGAAACTCGCCCGAGGAACCTTATTGTGCACCCTAATTCACGTTTAAGTTAACTGCATTTTCGTACAACCATGCATAGCCGTTGCACTCCGCACTAGGGCCTAGTTCTTGAGCCCATTCTCTATAAATTCATTGCGGGGAAACTGGGTTTGGGTCCACTCCCTCAAACCTGGTCCCTACAATTGGCGCCGTCTGTGGGGAAGAACTTGTGCGTTGGTAAGGACAACAGTCAAGCATGGTAGGATCGGGCCCTCACCAAAGAACTCCCAATCAACCTGAACTGGCGAAACCATGGCATCAGGGTGACTATGGCGACCCCGGGGGTGGTCAGACCGACAATGGACGATTTCGAGAAGGAAGCGTGCATACTTCGACGGCGAGCGAAAACCAGGCCTAGAAGCGCGACGATGGCCAAGCCACGCAATCGGAAGAGGCTCATAGCCACGCTTCCCAGGGAAATGATGATAAGGTGGCCATGCAGCGTGAGATAGATGACCTGAAGAAGAAGCTGCGCCATGCGCAGCGAAGACAGCCTGAACCCAGCCCAGACTTGCCCTCTGACGACAAGAGTGACAACGAATACAGGCAAAGGTCAAAAACACCCCACAGCGAGATTTTCTCCCACGAGGAGGAGCGCTACCAGAGGCGTAGGCGCGCCGACCGAACCTCCAGGGGCGTAGGAAGTGACGCCATGAGCAAGGCGCTGGATCAGCTCTCCAAGTCGCCCTTCACGCACCGTATAGAAAAGGCGAAGCTCCCTCGGCGATTCCAGCAGCCAACCTTCATTGCCTACAACGGCAAAACGGACCCCGTGGAGCATGTGAGCCAGTTCAACCAGAGGATGGCTGTCCACTCCAAGAACGAGGCGCTGATGTGCAAAGTCTTCCCATCCAGCTTGGGACCTGTGGCGATGAGGTGGTTCAATGGTCTGAGGACAAATTCCATAGACTCGTACAAACAGTTGACCCAGGCTTTTGGTTCCCGCTTTGTCACGAACAGCAGGCCTCCTCGGCTCATGAGCGCACTCCTGTCCTTATCCATGCGTGACGGGGAGACCCTCAAGGCCTACTCGGACAAGTACGGGGAGATCTACAATGAGCTAGACGGCAAGTATGATGCCGTCGCCATCAGTACATTCCAGAATGGGCTACCAATGGGGCACGGTCTGAGGAAATCCTTGACCGGAAAGCCCGCCACCAGCGTGCGGCAACTGATGGATCGGATTGACAAATACAAGCGGGTGGAAGAAGACATGCTGCAAGGCAAGGGGAAGGATAAGGCCATCCCTCAAGAGATGAGGGATTTCAGGTCGGACCGGTATAACAACGCCCGCCCGAGGAGGGATTTCGGAGGAGAAACTGGAGCGACCAATGCTCAAACCGTCAACGCCCTATTCCGAGAACCCGTGCATAGGGTGCTGGAGAGAATAAAGGACGAGCTGTATTTCAGGTGGCCGAATAAGATGGCTGGGGAACCTGAGAGGCGTAATCGGAACCGTTACTGCCAATACCACCAGGACCACGGGCATACCACGGAGGACTGCAGGAACCTCCGAAACTACTTGGACCAGCTAGTCCGGGAAGGAAAGCTGAAGCACCTGCTGCTCAACCCTGACAATCGTCAGGGCCAAATGTATCAAGAGCCCCGGAGGGACACCGCCATGGGGCAACCCGCTGGCACAATCAACGTAATCTTGGCGGCACCGGGGAGAACGGGCATGTGCCCTTCGTGAGTGTTGTCTGTGGCCCAACTGCAAACCGAGGAGTCCCAGGCTGGGCCGAAAAGGGCCAGGAGGAGTCCCTGCCCTTCTTTGAGCTTCTCAGAGGAGGACAAGATCGAGACCACCCAGCCCCATGACGATGCTCTGGTGGTCACCCTTAGGATTGGGGGCTATGACGTGAAAAGAGTGATGGTAGACGGTGGCAGCGCAGCAGAGATCATGTACCCGGACCTCTACAAGGGGCTAGGGTTAAAACCGGAGGACTTGACGCCATATCACTCTCCCCTAATGAGTTTCGATGGGAAGCTCGTCGTCCCGAGGGGCATGATCAGGCTGCCCATACAGACCGGCCCAGAAGTGGTAGAGGTGAACTTCATAGTGGTGGACACATACTCCCCCTACACGGCCATCGTAGGAAGACCCTAGCTCCACACTTTAGGGGGCGTAGCCTCCTCCTTGCACCAGAAGGTGAAATTCCCATCGGGGGACCAGGTCTTAGAAATCCGTGGTTGCCAGCCCACAGCGAGGCAATGCATGGTGGCTGCGATATCATACCGACTTGACGCACAGCCCTTGGCCACTACCAAAGAGGATTTATAGCAGTCAAAGAACATGGTAGCGCACCCTAACGTAGCTGCCGAAGGGGCCAAGTGTGAAGACTTGGAGAAAGTGGTAATCAATGATGATCCCGAGAAGTTCTTCCGGGTTGGGGCTCAGCTCCCTCCCGCCGAACAAGAGGAGTTGGTCGAGTTCCTTCGAAGCAATATCGATGTATTCGCATGGGACCCCTGCGACGCACCAGGGATTGACCCGTCCTTCATCTGTCACCATCTCAACGTTAGTCCATCCATAGTACCCAAGAAGCAGCCGCCCCGACGCCCATCGAGGGAGCACGCTGACACCATAACGGAAGAAGTGAACAAGCTCAAGCGCGCTGGGGCTATCAAAGATTCTATCCCGAATGGCTAGCCAATACTGTGGTGGTCAAGAAGAAGAGCGGAAAATGGAGGGTCTGAGTGGATTTCACCGACCTAAATAGGGCGTGCCCAAAAGACCCGTTCCCCATGCCTCGGATCGACCAGCTGGTAGATGCGACCACAGGCCATCCTCGGATGAGCTTCCTAGACGCCTTTCAAGGCTACCATCAGATACCACTGGCCCTGGAAGACCAGGAGAAGACTGCCTTTGTGACGCCCATCGGGAATTACCACTACAAAGTAATGCCTTTCGGTCTGAAGAACGCGGGATCCACCTATCAAAGGATGATGACGAGGATGTTCGAGCCGATGCTGGGCAAGAGCATTGAGGTCTATGTTGATGATATGGTGGTGAAGAGTAAAGTGGTATCCGAACATCTAGGGGACCTCGGCCGCACGTTTGACGTCTTGAGGAAGCACCAGCTGCGCCTAAATGCCTCAAAGTGCTCGTTTGGGGTGAGCTCAGGCAAGTTCCTTGGGTACATGATCACCCATAGGGGAATCGAAGTTGACCCTGACCAAATCAAGGCTATTCATGATTTGAAGCCTCCGCAGAACCCCAAGGAGGTCCAGAAGCTTACGGGGATGATCGCGGCTTTGAATAGATTCATTTCCCGATCGGCTGACAGGTGCAGGCCCTTCTACCTCTTGATCAACAAGTGGAAAGGATTTGAGTGGTCCGAAGACTGCGTTGTAGCTTTCCAACAACTCAAGGAGTACCTATCCCGGCCGCCTATCATGTCCAATCCTAACGCCGATGAGGTCTTGTACGCATACCTCGCTGTGGCGCCCCACGCGGTGAGCATAGTACTGATACGGAATGACAGTGGCGTTCAGAAGCCAGTTTATTATGTCAGCAAATCGCTACATGAAGCGGAGGTCAAGTACCTGCCCCTAAAGAAGGCCATACTGGCTGTGGTCCACGCCACGAGAAAGCTACCTCACTACTTCCAAGCTCACACAGTGGTCGTCCTGACCAAACTGCCCCTGAAGTCTGTACTTCGGACTACCGATTACACCGGGAGAATCGCAAAGTGGAACACAATCCTTGGGGCCTTCGATATCAAGTATATGCCCCAGACTTCCATAAAAGGGCAGGTCCTGGCGGATCTAACGGCCGAATTTGCCGAACCCACCGTGGAAATAGCCCCCGGGGAGGAGAGCTCGGATGAAAAATCAGTTGGGGCAGTCTCCATCCCGGGATCACCACATTGGAAAGTATATGTTGATGGCGCGGCAAACCAGAGGGGGTCTGGGGTGGGGCTAGTATTAGTATCCCCCGAGGATCATGTCATCGAGAAGTCCCTTAGGCTCGGATTCTTGGCCACAAACAACGAGGCCGAGTATGAGGCGTTGCTGCAAGGGATGGTCATGGTACGAAAGATGGGAGAAAGATCGATAGAGGCGTTCTCAGACTCGAGATTGGTGGTAGGACAGGTAAACGGAAAAATGGAAGCCAGAGATCAGAGAATGCAAGAATACCTGAGCCAGGTCCGGCGCTCGCAGTCGGAATTCGACTTCTTTAGCCTGTCTCATATTCCCCGGAGCGGGAACAGCCATGCCAACTCATTAGCCACGCTCGCAACGTCCTCGGCGGAGGGCCTGCCCCGGATCATACTTGTGGAGCACCTAGAAAGAGCGAACGAAGTGGCAAGGGGGCCGGTCACCGTCAATCAGATTGAAGTGGGTCCCAGCTGGATGGATCCCATAGTAAAATTCCTCAAAGATGATATCCTGCACCAAGATAAGACAGAAGCTGAGAAAGTACGGAGGAAAGCTCCTCGGTTCTGGCTATCCGAGGATCTCCGACTATACAGGCGCTCCTACTCTGGGCCATACCTACTATGCGTCCACCCCGAGGCAGCAGAGTTACTGCTCGAAGAGCTGCACGAAGGAATCTGTGGGAGTCATACAGGAGGGAGATCCCTGTCACACCGAGCTGTCACCCAAGGATATTGGTGGCCAGGGATGCAACAGGAGGCCCTAGAATATGTCAAGAGGTGTGACTAGTGCCAGAGATTCGCCCCGAACATTCACCAGCCAGGAGGGGTCCTCAATCCCTTGTCCAGTCCCTGGCCGTTCGCCCAATGGGGCTTGGACATTGTAGGTCCCTCCCCGAAAGCGCCAGGGAATAAGAGGTATCTGCTGGTGGCCACGAACTACTTCACGAAATGGGTCGAGGCCGAGCCCCTGGCCAACATTAGGGACGTGGACGCCAAGAAATTCCTTTGGAGGAACATAGTTACGCGATTTGGGGTCCCTCACACCCTCATCTTGGATAATGGGCTCCAATTCGACAGCAAAGCCTTCAGAAGGTACTGCTGTGAACTTGGGATCACTAATAGATATTCGACGCCCGCCTACCCTCAGGGAAACGGACAGGCAGAAGCCGTCAACAAGGTTATCGTTAACGGGCTTAAGAAGATACTGGACGACGCCAAGGGAAGATGGGTTGAGGAGCTGCCCCACGTCCTATGGACATACCGGACTACCCCCCAGCGGTCAACAGGGGAAACACCTTTTGCCATGACTTATGGCGCTGAGGCGGTGATCCCCTTGGAGACGAATTTCCGGACGTTACAAACAAGCTCTTTCACTCCCAGCAGCAATGATGAATTGCTGGGAGAGAGCCTGGACTTGATGGATGAACGAAGGGAACGAGCAATGATCCAGCTGGCCTATTACTAACAAAAACTCAAGCAAGGGTATGACACCAACGTGAAACTCAGGCCGCTAGCACCGGGGGACCTGGTGCTGAGAAAAGTCGTCGGGGCTGCCAAGAGCCCATCCTGGGGAAAGCTGGGACCCAACTGGGAAGGCCCCTACCGAATTACCTCAGTAGCAGGAATAGGTGCATACTATTTAGAAGATCTAGACGAAAAATCTGTACCTCGCCCCTGGAATGTAAATAAACTGAAAAGGTATTATTATTAATGAAGCAGTGTTTCTTGAATTCCGATTCTTAACCTGTTTCAACCTGGGATCACATGTTCGGACGGCAAGACTAAGTGTTAGACAGAACCAAGGTACTGCATGGTCCTCGGACTCAGGCCTATGGGGAAACTAACTACTTCAAAATACCAAGTGTTAGACAGAACCAAGGCACTGCATAGTCCTCGGACTCAGGCATATAGGGAAACTAACTACTTCAAAATACCAAGTGTTAGACAGAACCAAGGCACTGCATGGTCCTCGGACTCAGGCCTATGGGAAAACTAACTACTTCAAAATACCAAGTGTTAGACAGAACCAAGGCACTGCATGGTCCTCGGAGTCAGGCCTATGGGGAAACTAACTACTTCAAAGTACCAAGTGTTAGACAGAACCAAGGCACTGCATGGTCCTTAGAGTCAGGCCTATGGGGAAACTAACTACTTCAAAATACCAAGTGTTAGACAGAACCAAGGCACTGCATGGTCCTCGGACTCAGGCCTATGGGGAAACTAACTACTTCAAAATACCAAGTGTTAGACAGAACCAAGGCACTGCATGGTCCTCGGACTCAGGCCTATGGGGAAACTAACTACTTCAAAATACCAAGTGTTAGACAGAACCAAGGCACTGCATGGTCCTCGGAGTCAGGCCTATGGGGAAACTAACTACTTCAAAATACCAAGTGTTAGACAGAACCAAGGCACTGCATGGTCCTCGGACTCAGGCCTATGGGGAAACTAACTACTTCAAAATACTAAGTGTTAGACAAAACCAAGGCACTGCATGGTCCTCGGACTCAGGCCTATGGGGAAACTAATCACTTCAAAGAAAAAGGGGGCCTAAGTATCGGACTAAACCAGGGTTCTTCATGGCCCTCGGACTCAAGTCCATGGGGAAGCCAACTACTTCAAGGGGACCCACGTCATAATAATTGATGCCGCGATTAGCCGAGGTGTAATTGAAGTTAAAATCGTACAAGTAAAGAAAAAGCGGATAATGTGCAAGTAAGCAAACAACCACAACAAACAGAAAAAGAAACAAAGCTCGCATTTCATTAAGTCCAAAAGGAGTTACATGATGGGAATTACATTACAAATAAAAAAAAATGCAAAAGTAAAGTGAAGCAGGCAGAGGCGCCAAGGAGCCAACTCCTTCTACTTAATTACTGGCTCCTGTGGGAGGCTGGACCAAGGCAGCTTCAGGGTCCTCTGAGCTCTGGTTGAGTGGGATGGCCTGCAGAGGTACGGTAGAAATAGCAACCCCCTCAGCAGAGGAAGCCTGGGCATCAGGGGATGGCCCTGCAACCTGCGGAGGTGCGTCCTCGTTAGAGCCATCGCTCACTTCAACCGCCAGGGGAGGGTTACTCCCTTGGACTGGCTCACCAGTGGCTCTAGCATCCGAGGCCTCCTCGCCTGGAGTAGTAGCAGTTTCCACAGCAGCCTCCTCGGCCTCAGGGCAATCTGGGCCACCTGGGGCAGCCTCGTGAATGGCAGAGGGGTAGTACACACTCTCATCTTTCCACAGGACAGAAGAGGCCTCCACACCAGCTTGCCTAAGGGCTTCCATCCAAGTTTCAGAACAGTAGTGCCTACATACCCAGGGACTTGGGATTTGTAGGCAGCTGCTGTCTCAGATGCCCCAGTAGCATAGGCAGCCTCCTCAGCTTCTTCCTTGATGGTCCAGGCCTCCTCCCTACCCTTCTCCGCCTCGAGCTTGGCCCTCATAGCTTCGTCCCTAGCAAATTCAGCCACTTTTCTGGCCTCCTCGGCAGCAGCCTCCTTCTTCGTCAGATCTGCAATCAGCTCTTTTGCGATCTTCAGCTGCTCCTCTGCCTCACCCAGACGTATCGTCTGGGTCTTGGCCTGCCTCTGCGCACCCTCAAGGCCTGCTACTGCGCTGTCCCGAGCCTGGGTTACGGCCTTCAACTCCTGCCTGGCCTTAGCAAGGTCCTCCTCGGAGTTCTTGAGAGTCTGGGTGGCCTCCAAGCGCTTCTCGCGCTCTTCTTCCATTGCCTTTCCGTGGTCGTGGGCCGCCTCCTCCAGCCTGAAGGTGGCTTTGACAGCCTGCAAAACAAAACAGGTACATGATAATAAGCCGAGCTAAAAAAAAAGAAGGGGGGAAAAAGGAAGGCAGAAAAAATTAAAACAAGAAAAGACACAAGTGTTGAGGCCTTACTATCCCCAAGTAACGCTTGAGGCTGAGGAAGACCTCCCTGCTCTTCATGGTCCCCAGCTGCTCCATGTTCGCAGGAAGTAGCAGACACCTCTCCACGGCGTCGGCCACGCGCGCGCCTTCGCCCTCTCTAAAATCCCTGAGAGAGGAATCATCTCGCAAAGGAGCCCCACGAAGCATTGGGGCAGGCAGCCATGCCTGGGCCTCGGCCGGGGCATCCACCTGCCTATCCTGAGACCTGGAGCCTATCCTCAGCTGTTTTGAGGGCCGCCAAGAGTCATCCCCCTCCCGAGTGGATCCAGATTTCTCCTCAAGGGGCCTCTTGCCCTTGTCCTTCTTCTGCTTAGAATCGGAAGGCTCGTGCCGGGAAGACGGACTCGTCCGAGGCGGAGGGGGAGGAAGCCTAGATTGGGTCGAGGCCGACCTAGTCTGGGGAGGACGATTCTTTGGAGAAGGGGGTGGGAGCTTCGGCTTGGACTTCCCCGGTTGCTCTTCGATCAGCTCGAGAAGACTGGGCTGGTTCTTCTTCTTGTAGCCCATCACAAGCCGAGAAGGCGTCTCCGACATTGAGAGGTCTGCTTTGGTCAGGCGAGGATCCCCCAAGTCTCCAGAAGGGTCCTCGGGCTGATGAATCTGCTCAAAAACGTCAAAATCGTCCTCTCCAGGACCAGGATCTGCAGCTTCCCCTTCCCTCTCTATGTTCTCTTCCGCGGCCTCTGAGAATGTACGAGAGGAAGAGGGGACTGCTACCATGACGCCTTCTGAAGTAGAGAGACCCTTGGGAAACTCGAACCCGTCCTCGGTCACTGCTATTTTCGGCAGGCGAGGATCCTTTGCTTTGATCACGTGCTTTGGGGCCGCAAATGACTTTTGGAGCGGCGTGTACCCCAAGATTTTGTGAGCAGCTCTGACTTGGTGGTCTGCTTCGTTTTCAAAATCCGCCGACCTGAGCACTTTCTGCAAGTCTTCCCTGTTGATCAAATTGTAGCGGGGCACGAAGGAGTGCGGATCTGCAAGAAGAAAACGCATTTGCGATTAGCAACCAAAACAGTACAAAAAGAAATGACGCATAAAACAAGTTAGAATCTTTGAACCCCCTCCTACTCCTACCACCCCACCTGGTGTCCCTCTGTCGTCGGGCAATGGATACCATCATGCCACGCCCCGGACACGATGAGAAAGTCCTCATTCATCCCCTTGTTGGACTCCGGGAAGCACTAGATGAGCCGGACCCTGCCTCCGGAATTCCCATTCCCCCTCCTCGCAGTACCTCAAGCCCACATTGGCCGGTATCTTATAATCGGCGATGAATTTCTCCATCGCCTCCTCAGTAAAGACATACTTCTTAAGTTTACCCATCCCAAATGACGCCTAAGAGAGCTAAAGAAAGAGCGGATAAAAGAGGAGGAAGGGCAGAGGGAAGAAAAGCTTAGAGAGGGATAGAGCGACTTACAGAAACGAGGAGAAGCCCCTCGGACAGGCTTTTTATGCTGGAGATGGTGGTAGAAATTTGGCTGGACTCTGAATGAAGGCGCAAGAGCTCTTGATTATGAATGGAAAAAGGTGAAAACGGTTCGAATGGGTATTTATACCCTGGATGGAAGAGCCGCGCGAGTTTTCCCGCCCATAAATGTTAGGCGCATCACGACCGTTCGATTGCCATCTGCCCGTTGAACGTGGGGAGCACAAAACCGCCCGAATTTAATGCAGGACACGTTGCGCACACCGAAGCGCCAGTAACGCACCTTGGGCAGACGAAAAGGCTCCAGCGCTGATAAAGGACAAGACTCGATTGGACGCGGAGCAGGTCCGAGGATATCAAAATCCTCATTTCCGCCCGAGGATGCGGACAGCAAGATTTTGAGGGGCTATTGTGGGGCCAAGAAATAGTCAGGCAACCCCGGCCCACTCCAAACCAGGCCCAAGGCCCATGCCGAGGACGCGTCCGATGTCCGAGGACTGAAGTGTAATGCCCAGCTGCCCACGAAACGATGCCGAGGATGATAACGTCCTCGGAATTTCGAGATCCGAAAGTGGACAAGCGGCACTCCCTCAAAGGGAACCTCCCCGGACATCCAAGGAGCAAACCGCAAGTACCAAATACCGGAAATAGAAGCATGGTGGAGGAACAAGTCCCAGACGAACTGTCACCTCCACATTAAATGCCCTCAACTAACGTCCTGGCCGCATTAATGAGGAAGGGACGCCTCAACAGTGCCACCTTGGTTGCTGCCGTCCACAGAGAGAATGGGAAGGTGGCTGATGGGACAGGCACTCGAGTGATGCCCTAATCCCTCAACAAATGTAAGGCTAGGATCAACTGAGAAAGAGATATATAATGTAAGAAGTCCCTCTTGAAGAGGGGGGCGCGGAAAAACCACTGAAAGAAAAGATAGTAGCAGTTTGCACTCTCTTAATCCTTGAAACCTTTCCCCAGGGAAATAAGAAGAACTTCAAGCTCTATGAAACTCGCCCAAGGAACCTTATTGTGCACCCTAATTCACGTTTAAGTTAACTGCATTTTCGTACAACCATGCATAGCCGTTGCATTCCGCACTAGGGCCTAGTTCTTAAACCCATTCTCTATAAATTCATTGCAAGGAAACTGGGCTTGGGTCCACTCCCTCAAACCTGGTCCCTACATTACATATTTTGAATATCTAACTATTAGATTGCATGTTCTTTATGTTCTTAACACGCATGTCAAATTTCATGTCAATCAGATGATATTTATTATTTGATCCATAAACTTATTTTCCATGCATAATTTTAAACTATAAAAACTTAATATTTAAAAATTTAATAAATGACGTATCTATTGATCTTTAATTTTCTGGAAATTTTGCAAACATGATTAATATAAGAAGAAAATATTATCCAATAGTGGATTTGTCAAAAAGAGTCAATTTGTTTTAGCCAAACTTTGTTTGTTTTTTTTAAAGACATGTTTAACCTGTAATTTTAAAAAAGACTCAATTTTACTAAAATTAATTGGGATGACATAGGTTTAAATCTTATTTGAAGGTGAACCAAAAATCGAACCATCTCCAATTCGTCCATAGAGTCATCCAGGACCAAGAAGGTTAACTCAGCATAGGAAGGCCAATCCATCGTGGGGAGGTCATCCATGGGTATGAAGGTCGTCCATCAGGGAAGCAGCTAGATGACCTCGTAACACTTAGAAAATTTTCAGAATAGATTTACACACAAAAGCTTACGATTTGGACCATGTTCTACCGTTTAGAAGTATGGGCGAAATCCTTGTTCAACACTATAACTTCCCACTAAGTACTTAACTTCCAATGGTAGTTGTAGAAGATAAGATTGAACATTCTAACTTCTATAGCATTTGTGGAAGTTAAGTCTAAACCTTTTAACTTCCACACACATTGAGGAAGTTACTAAACAAGTAACCACTCCAAAACTTACTATATAAGGAATTATCCACATCAAATAAAGGTAAGTTCCCAGTACCCTAAAGTTGGAATTCTTGAGTTCTAGAGAGAAAAACTAACTTAAACATCAGAGGGTTCTTGGCCGATTCACCCCGGTCACCTTTGATCTTGTGTTTCTTTCTTTTCAGGCCTTCCAAGCAACCACTAGCTCATTGAAGCCCGAAGCATTCAGCCTGTTAGGACATATGTGGTTCACTTGTTAAGAACATATGTCATTCTTTTATGTAATTGGCTAATCTTTTGACAAAACACACTTCACTTGTAATTGGGTAGTTCTAGGTGATTTTAATACTTCAAGAAATAAGGTTTCAAGATCAAGTGTTAAAGTCATCAAGTCTGTCAAAGAAATAAGCTGAGAAAGTACAAGATCATTAAAGCTCGATAGTTGTATCTATCGAGCTTAAGAAAGCTGTTCTAGCCCTGTGTGCTCGACAACTGCTCGACAGCTTCTTGACACCTTCTATCTGTCAAGGTTTAAGAAAAACAGATTTTTCTGTTCTGTTTTCTTGGGATCCATGTTTATGTGTTTGGGCCTTCTTTTCTCCTAACCCTAGACATATAAAAAGAATTGTTTTAAGGGCCGTTAAAGAGCACACAAGTTGCACAAACATTGAGAAAAGTCCGTTCAAGAAATTTGTGACCGGAGACAGAGTTTTGCCCTAGTTCATCATTCTTGAAGAAGTTGCTGTGTATGTGCACCTTTGGGTTTTGTGACCAAGCATCTTCTTGATCTTTATCGTGGATGAACTGAAGAACTTTGCAGACAACACCTCTTTCTAGTTGGTGATTGAAGTAGCGTACTGGGATCCGCGCATTGGTGAGTGACGTACTTGGGAGCCGTGCATCAAAAAGGAAAATTGTCACTACAAAACAAGTCCAATTGGGTATTAGGGTAAGGGTTCAACTGTAGGTTGTTATAAGGTACTGGAATTCCTTTACTTGTAACCATTTGTTGTGATAATAATGAAATTTCGGGAGTGGTAACCTGAAAATCACCCGATGGGGTTTTTGCCGTCAAGTTTTCTCCATTCGTAAACAAATCATCGTGTTATTTATTTTCCGCTGCATAATTAGTTTATTAGTGATTTGTTTGTGCTATCACGCGTTTGCATGTTAATTAACTTAATTAATTCACTTGGCTAAATTAATTGGTTAATTTATCACAAGGGGTCAATTAGCTTTTGGCCTATCACAGCCTATTGATTTTCTTTGCATCATCAGTTGGCGCCGTCTATGGGGAAAGATATCATTAAATTTGTGATCTTTCTCAGACAAAAGGTTGTATGGTCCAAACAAGGTCGATGGCCACTAGTCCAGGCCACCAAGAGAGTAAGAACGCTTCCATCCATCCCAACCGCGCTCACCAGTCAACATCTGTCATGCAACCACCTTCCGTCCAACAAATACAGTCTATGGTAGCCGCCATGGCAAAGCTAACGCATCATAATCAAGAACTGACACGGGAGATTAACTAAAGGAGGCAGCGCCATGAACAATGTACGGAAGGGCAAGCTCAGAGTCAAGAAGTCAGAGAAGGAGAAAATGTTGAGCGTGAGAACCAGTTAAGGGGTACCACTTCACGTAAGGTGCCACATTTGGAAAGGGAAATAGATCAAATGAGGAGAGCCATGGAAGAGATGAGGGAAAATATGAGAAGGACGAATCATGTAGATGATTTAATTCATCGAACTGATTCTCCTTTCGTAGCTTCCATCAATAGTCATCCCCTGCCTTCCAAGTTCAAGATGCCTTCCTTGAATTCGTATGATGGAACATGCGATCTATGTGACCACATTGCAACCTTCAAGACCACAATGCACCTTTAAGGCGTACTAGATGAGATAATGTGTAAAGCCTTCCCAGCATGAGTGTGGTTAGCAAAATACCTTTGAACACTGTTGGTTCTTTTGAAGAGTTGAGTAAGTTGTTCGTCAACAACTTTATCGGAGGACAAAGGCATAAACGCTCCTCGTCTAGTTTATTGACTATAGAATAAGGAGAAAATGAGAGCTTGCATTCCTTTATCACTCGCTTCAACAGAGAAGCCCTGATGCTAGACGAGATGGATGACAAGTCACTATTGGCAGCCTTCCACAATGGAGTCAGTTTAGATTTATTTATTCACAAGCTTTATGATCAAGAGCCGTAAACCATGGCTGAACTCGTCCATTTAGCCTAAAGTTTCATGAATACAAAGGATGCAATCATTGCCAAGAAAAAGAAGAGAGTAGAGCGAATGGAAGCAGACCTCCCACGCCATCTTGAATAAGGCCCTCATACAAAGAAGGCTCAGATGGGAGAGAAGAAGGATAGAAATAATAGAAAGGTAAATTCATCTTCGGGGAGGAATCAGCACTATACGCCTTTGAACGAGCCATTTGAGCAGGTGCTTATGCAAATCAAGGATGACCCATCCTTGAAGTGGCCAGAAAAGATGAAGGGAGATCCTAGTAAGCGCAATAAGAATAAGTATTGTCGCTTCCATAGAGATCATAAGCATGACACGGACGAGTGCTATAACTTAAATCATCAAGTAGAGAATCTTATCAAACAGGGAAAGTTGAGACATTTTGTTGGACGAGATCATAAAGACGAGAAGTTGAAAGGAAAGATAGAAGAGCCATCAAGACCCCCACTTGGAGAAATAAGAATTATTATAGGAGAAAACTTGACAGGGCAGTCTTCCAAGTCAAGGAAAACATACCTAAAAGTGGTGCAGAATGTCTAACTCTTTGGACGACCACCAAGGATGAAGGGGGTAGACAAACAAACCATTACATTCACAGACGAGGATGCTAGAAGGGTCCATCACCCACATGATGATGCGATTGTCATCACTTTGTTCATTGTAGACTATACGACTAGAAGGGTGTTGGTGGATAATTGGAAGTTCGGTAGACATCTTATATTACCCGCCTTCCAATAATTGAGGCTTAGACTAGATCAATTTCGTCCAGTATGTTCACCCATGGTGGGATTTGGAGGAATGAAAGTGTAACATGTAGGCACTATTACATTACCTATAGTGGTGGGAGCATATCCACAACAATTAACCAAGGAAGCGAATTTCCTCGTGGTGAACTGTTTGTCTTCCTATAACGCCATCATTGGAAGACCAACTTTAAATAGTCGGAAGGTAGTAACATCTACCTACCACTTATCAGTCAAATTTCCAATAGAGTATGGGATAGGGCAAGTGCAAGGAGATCAGTAAGTCGCTAGAGAATGTTACCTAGCCATGTTGGGTATGGATGAGCACGTGTAGACAATGAGCATAGAGGAGAGAAAGGTTGTTGCAGAACCCACCGAAGTACTAAAAGACATCCCTCTAGAAGGGGTAATCCTGAGAAGTTTACTAGAATTAGAACAAGTATGGAGGAGAAGACGAAGCAAGACCTCGTCCAGTTCTTAAAGAAGAGTATTGACGTTTTTGCATGGAGTCATGAAGATATGCTAGGAATTGATTCAAGTGTTATTACTCATCGATTGAATGTGTATCCAGCTTCCTAGCCCGTTCGTTAGAAGAAGAGGGTATTTGCTCCTGAGCGAGATAATGCTATCAAGGAAAAGGTCCAGAAGTTAAACCAAAGCAGAATTCATTCGGAAAGTTTATTACCCGGATTGGTTGGCTAATGTGGTAATGGTCAAGAAGGCCAATGGCAAGTGGAGGATGTACGTAGATTTCACTGATTGGAACAAGGCTTGCCCTAAGGATATTTATCCGTTGCCACGCATTGACTAGTTGGTGGACTCAATAGCAGGTCATCAATTGCTAACCTTCATGGACGCCTTCTCAGGTTATAACCAGATAAAGATGGATGAGGCAGATCAAGAAAAGACATCCTTCATTACTAGTCAAGGTTTATTTTATTACAAGGTGATGCCTTTTGTTTTGAATAATGCAAGGGCAACTTATCAGAGGTTAGTCAATCACATGTTCCGTCCACAAATAGGCTGAAATGTAGAAGTTTATACAGACGATATGCTGGTGAAGAGCTTGGACGAGAAGAAACATCTAGACAACTTGCAGGAGACCTTTGACACACTTAGACAATACAATATGAAGTTGAATCCAAGTAAGTGTGCCTTCGGGGTTTTGTCAGGGAAATTTCTAGGATTCATGGTTTCACAAAGAGGAATTGAAGCGAATCCTGACAAAATCTAAGCCATTCTAAAAATGGAACCCCCAAAGAATGTCAAGGAAGTCCAGTCTCTCACTGGACGAGTTGTAGCTCTAAACAGGTTTGTTTCAAAAGCTATAGATAAATGTTTACATTTTTTCAAAGTTCTTAGGAAGGCATTCGAATGAACAGATGAGTGCCAAAAGGCCTTCCAGCATCTTAAAGTCTATCTTACCACGACTCTCCTGCTAAGTCTATCCATACAAGGTGAAGAGTTATATTTATACTTAGTAGTGTCCCCCACATGCAGTAAGTTCAACATTGATCAGGGAAGAAGGAAGGGTGCAGAAGCCTATGTATTATACAAGCCAAGCACTAAAAGGAGCAAAATGACGATATCCGATGATGGAAAAGTTGGCTTTTGCATTAATAATGGATTATAGGAAGCTAAGGCATTACTTTCAGGCTCACGTCATCAATTTCATGACAGATCATCTGCTTAAGAAGGCAATGAACAAGCCGGAAGCCGTTGGACAACTGATCCAATGGGTCGTTGAGCTTAGTAAGTTTGACATTAGGTAACAACCAAGAAATGTAATAAAAGCTCAAGCTCCAATAGATTTCATTACAGGATTCACTCCAATTCAGGGTAGTTTAGACAGGGTGAAAGACGTTAAAACATGGATTATCCATGTGGATGGGTCGTCTACACTATATGCAGGAGGAATAGGAGTTATGTTGCAGTCTCCAGAAGGGGATAAGTTGAAGTATAAGGTTCGTCTACAGTATCAAACAACCAACAATGAAGTTGAGTATGAAACCCTTCTTAAAAGGCTAAGTCTTTAGAGGCTGAATCAATAGTCGTCCAGGGAGACTTTTAGTTGGTTATAAGTTAAATGAATGGAATGTGTGAAGGTAAAGAAGAACGGATGAAGAAATGTCTTAATAGGGTGAGACGTCTTGTTAAGAAATTTAAAGAAGCTAGTTACATTCAAGTCCTAATGGAAGAAAACATGGAAGCAGGTGCCTTAGCGAAGGAAGCATCAGCAAATGGATCAGTGGACAAGTCTGATTAAGTCCAATACATGCCTAGCATAGATCTTCCAGAAGTACAACAAATAGAAGGTGAAGAAAGTTGGATGACCCCAATAGTCACCTACCTAAAAGATGGAAGACTTTAGAAGAAAGGGACAAGGCCAAGAAGCTAAGGATCAGATTAGCTAAATACGCCATTATAGACGAAGTGCTATACAAAAAAGGCTTCTCTCAGCCTTACCTAAGTTGTTTAGCTCTAGACGAAGTAAACTATGTATTGAGAGAAGTTCATGAGGAAGCATGTGGCAACCATTCAGGAGCTACTCGTCCACAAGGTCGTCCATGCAAGTTATTATTGGCCAACCATTCAAGTAGATGCCAAGGCTTATGTCAAGATGTACGACCAATGTCAGTAATTTAGTAATGTCCCTAGACAACCCTCGGTGTACCTTACCCTAATGATGGCCCTATGGCCCTTTGTGCAATGGGGATTGGATATTTTGGGCTCCTTTCCAATTGGAACTAGACAGATGAAATTTTTGGTGGTAGTGATTGATTATTTTATGAAATGGATGGAAGCTGAACCCTTAGCAAAGATTACACAATAGAATGTCAAAAATTTCGTCTGAAAGAGCATTGTATGCAAGTTTGGGGTACCTAGGGTACTAGTGTCTGACAACTATTGATAACACATCTTTCAGAGATTTTTGCAATCAACTCGGAATCAAGAATCATTATTCCTCACCCTCCCCCACCCACAAGCAAATGGACAAGCAGAAGTTACAAACTAATCCTTGCTGAAAATCATCAAGACTCGACTTGAGAGGGCAAAGGGATTATGGCCAGACGAGCTACCAGATGTTCTATGGGCTTACAAGATGACTGTGAGGACCCCCACAGGGGAAACTCTATTCAAACTAGCCTATGGAAGTAACGCAGTCACACCTGTAGAAATGCACATGGCTAACCACAGGGTGATGCAGTATCAGGATGAGGAGAATGAAGAACAATTTCGTTTTAACCTCGATCTTATTAACGAGGTAAGGATGGATGCAGAGCAAAGGCTACAAAAGTCTTATGGCTAGGCAATATGATTCAATGGTGAAACCCAGGCGTTCAACATTGGAGACCTCGTCCTTAAAAGGGTATCCTTAGCAACCAGAAACCCGGTTCATGGAAAGCTAGGGTCTAATTGGTAAGGACCTTATAGGGTTATCAACTGCAAAAGGCAGGGATCATACTACTTAGAAGCCCTAGATGGACGGAAGCTAGAGCACCCTTGGAACGTTGAGCATATAAGAAGATACTATTAATGAATGGTTAGCCTGGACGAGCATTACCATGAACGGGCATCATGGACGAAATTGAAGTTATGTGTTGTTTTTCTTATATTTGCTTACGTTTATTACTACTACTGCATGTTTTTAAATATTTTAATTCCTTAAAAGTGCATTAGTTTCTAACTTCTGCGCTATCTATAGACGAATTTGTGATGGACGAAGTCATGAACTTAGTCTATCTATTTGTACATAAGTATTTCTAATTCCCTAAGGCACTAGCTTTTAAGCATGTGTCATGCTTGTGGATGATGTTTATGTTATTTACATATAGTTTGGATTTCCAATGTATATAATGTTGTATGAATTTCCAATTTTTGTGATTTCATTCAAACTAATCCACAAGAAGGCTAAAGGCCCTAAACGAGTAAAATCTCTGGATGCAAGGATGTAACGTTTATAAGATTTCCTTTAAATAAGGATAAGGCAAAGAAGAATAAACCAAGGTATATTCGTCTAAGCATTGAACGAAGTAAAACCTGAGGTGTATTTGTCTAATTAATGGACGAGGAAAAATGTGCACGCAAAAATATTTCAAAGTCTATGGATGAATTTAACTAGCCAAACAATCCAATCTTTGGACGAGTAAATGCTGGAAATGTCTCAACAAAAGACGAGTAAAGAATCGTCCAACCTATGGACGAGGAATGATGTAAGCTACAAGTCAAAATTTATGGACGAATAAAGCTAGCATAAGAAATACCATTCATAGACGAGTTATACTTGTGAAATGGTAAAAGTGTTGAGCATGAAAATTTTATTTTAACAAGGACGATGTAGATAAAAATTTGTTCAATTAGGACAAGATAAAATGTCCTCATAAGTGGACAGACCACACAAAACCATAGAAATAATGTGGACAATGTGAATGAAATTCGTTCATAAAGCATATAACATGCTCAACACCAAGTAAGAAATGAAAATAAAAGTAGACATTCATTCATAAAAGCTAAAGAAGGGTAGACAACCACTGTCCAAAAACCATTGAGTTATTCAAAACCAATGAAGGCAATTGTATATGTTGTTCGTCCATACACTTGGATGAATGAATTGTACTTAAATGAATTTTTTTTTTTTTAAAAAAAAAAAGAAAAGAAAAGAAAAGAAAAAGTGAAGCCCAAAACAACGGGCATCTCCAATAACTAAAATAATAAATTTTTCTAAAGGATAATAAAATTACTGGGATAAACTACTGGGGGCATCACCCCCAGACTTTGAATTGTCCTTGTTGGCAGTAGTAGTGCCTTGGGCTATTTCAGTTGTAGCATTGTCCACCATGTTGACGTCCTCAGAACTCATCGGAAGCAAGGAACTTTCTGTGGCAAGAGGAATTTTAAAGGAGTCCAAGTCCATGTCAAGGTAAGTCTCCTTTGCATCAGAATGGAAGTCCTCATAGCTAGCAGCATAATGACTGTCTAGACGATTCTTGAACTCGTCTGACCTCTTAAAGGCTGCAATGGCTTCTTCCCGAGCCTTCTCCAAGGACAAGGTGAGCTCTAAAACTTTCCCTTCCAAGAGAGTGATACGGGTCTCATTTTCAATGGAATCCGCCTTGAGCTCTTCTACCTCATCTTTCAGCCTCGTCTTAATTCCCTATAGACGATTGAGATCCTCAGTCAATCTGATCACCTCCCCCTTCTTTAGAAGAACCTTATTGCTTAGCTCCTTATTCTTCTCCTTGGCATTCTTAGCCTCAATGCAAAGCTCCTTAACTTGGGTGGATGCAGTGTAAAACTTGGACATGGCCTGCGAATGGACGAAGGAGAGTTAGAAATTTTTCTTGGATCTTTTAGAAAATAAAAGAAAAATAATGAAAACCACATACCTTGAAGAGGTCATGGATGGCAGAACATTCAAAGTCCTTCATTGATATGTTATAACATGAGTTTACCTTATTGTTAGTGATGATTTCTTTGAACGTCCTCCAAGCATAACCCTCGTCCAATACCAAGTTGGAGAACACTTGGTTTTCTCTGAAGGGTGGGCCTTGTGAGGAGTTTTAGCTGTAGGAAGGAGGTCCTCAGGCTAGACAAATGGATTAGTCTGGACAGATAGAGTGGTCTGGGGTACCAAGTTCACTACCGAGGCGTCTAGGTGTACCATCGTAGAAAGGAACTTTGGAACCTTGGGAGAAGAAGTCTTACTAGACTTTTGTTTCTTGGAACCTCGATGAGTAGGAAGGTCACCAAGGTCCACAAAGCAGGATATACCCTTCCTCTTTCCAGCTTGGACGCCAGGCTTCTAGACAATCAGGGGAGTGACATCGTCCAAGACCTACACGTCCTCTTCACCCTCAGTTCCACTTGAAATGCCTTTCCCTTTATTTTCTTTCATAGTGGCCAACCCTATGTTTAAGAGGACAAAGTTAATGATATATATATATATATATATATATATCAAGGATGGACGATACTTACTTCAATGAGTAGTCTCCTCGTGTGCAAGGTTCTCTATAGTAGGCTTAGGACCAAGCCCCTAAGTAGCCAGACGACTAAAAGTCACTAAGTTGCGGAAGGACTCTCAAGGAAGCCACGTGCTTGGTCAATACGATCCAAACAAAATTAGTCCAAGCTTGGATGAGTACTAGATGCACCAATATAAAAGAAGGTTAGACGAGTAAAAAAGTTAGATAAAATAAATAAAATAAAGGAAGAAAGACATACCCTCAGGACGAAGACGACCTAGGGGGTTGGTAAAAGAAGGGAAGGGGGCACTATCTACATCAATTGGGTCCCCAGCCCAATTTCTAGAAATAAAAAAGAATTCTTTCTTCTAAAGCCTGTCAGAAGAACTACGGCCCTTTATCAAACTAAACTGAGGGACCCTAGATGAGAACTAGTAAAAACCAGTAAGTTGCTTTATTTTTGAGGGCTTATAGTAGTAAAGGAACTCGTCCACTATAATTGGACAGTTCCCTTCCAATGCCTCATGCCATAACACTTGCATGACAACTATCGTCCTTCATCCATTAGGGTTAAGTTGGTTTGGTCCAATACCCAACCTATGGAAGAGGTCTCTATAAAAGGAGTTTAAGGGAAACCTAAGACCTGATAGAAGGTAAGAGGTATATACACCAAAATCAAAAGAAGGAGAACAACACCATTCTCCCTCTTAAGGTAGACGAGGCCTAAACTCACTAGGAATTTGATATTTACCAACAAGGGTTTTTAACTTAGGCGCGTCCAGAGTAGATGCTACCTTAGGAGCACAACTATAAATTATATTTTCTTCTTCCTCCTCCTTTTCATCCTGAGGAGGACTAGGTGATCTTCAGGACGAGCTAGCCTCTGCCCTAAAAGCCATCCTACGTTTCATTTCCTGGAATTCCTTTAAAGGAAAACCAGGGACCCCAGACAAATAATGCTCATCTAAGGAACTACTATCACTACTATAACTTGTACTACCCTTATTGCTCTCATAACTACCACCACCACTCCCAGAGGACACGTCCTAATACTCGTCTATCTCTCTCTATGTTGACACATGTCAAAAACCAATAGTTATATTACAGTGTTCTGGACAACCTTTGGACAAGAGGCCAACTGATGGTGAACCAAAAATTGGACCATCTCCAATTCGTCCATAGAGTTGTACAGGACCAAGAAGGTTAACTCAGCATAGGAAGGCCAATCCATCGTGGGGAGGTCGCCCATGGGTATGAAGGTCGTCCATTAGGGAAGCAGCTGGACGACCTTGCAACACTTAGAAAATTTTCAGAATAGATTTACACACAAAAGCTTACGATTCAGACCACGTTTTGCCATTTAGAAGTATGGGCAAAATCCTTGTTCAACGCTATAACTTCCCACTAAGTACTTAACTTCCAATGGCAGTTGTAGAAGATAAGATTGAACATTCTAACTTCTATAGCAGTTGTGGAAGTTAAGTCTGAACCTTTTAACTTCCACACACGTTGAGGAAGTTACTAAACAAGTAACCATTCCAAAGCTTAGTATATAAGGACTCATCCACATCAAATGAAGGTTAGTTTCCACTACCTCTAAAGTTGGAATTCTTGAGTTCTAGAGAGAAAAACTAACTTAAGCATCGAAGGGTTCTTGGCCGGTTCACCCCGGTCACCTTTGATCTTGTGCTTCTTTCTTTTCAGGCCTTCCAAGCAACCTCTAGCCCATTGAAGCCCGGAATATTCAGTCTACTGATTTTCTTTGCATCATCATTATTAATTAAAAAAAACATAATGATTCATTTCATCCTATTAAGATGTTATAAAAATTTAGGTGGTATTCCATAAATATAAATATATATATATATATATATATATTTATGCTCATGGTAGTATTGATTTGTGGAATACCCTACAATGGTGTTAACATTAGTAGCACCTACCCATTGAGAAACCAATACTTGTGATATAAAAAGAACTCTTCAAATGATTCTACGTATAAATGATAATCACCTAAATGTTTTTGTTAAGAGAGTGGATTTGTGATCTTTCTTCTTCTTCTTCTTCTTCTTTTTATTTATTATTTTTTTTAAGAAAAAATATTTATTCTTATTAGATATAGAATAATTAGATTCAATTTATAATGGATAAAAATATATAAAATTACATATCTATAAGATTTAGATTAACCGTGGCCCCTCCAACGAATTGACCCTATCACTGGAATACTGGATTACATGAATCCCATCAATAGATGGATAATACAAGGATTAATATTTTGAAAGATTTAAATGGGTGATCAAAATCAAAACATAAACAAGGGAATGTTTTAAAGTGTTCCATAAGGTGGATAAAAATATCCAATCATGATATGATAAATTTTTTTTATTTATTAAAATGATATAGTAAAATTATAATAGGATTAATTGGTGGACATTATGAGAACTAATGGAATGCATTTGAGGATCCAAAATCACCGACCCTCGACTGGTGGTGCAATCAATGTGTATTGTATTTGTACATAGAGAGAAGGAGAAATTGTTAGGCCCATCGGGAGGACCGTTGAAGTGGTCCTCCCAATCAATGAAAAAAATGCCATATATGCAAATGTATGAGTCGGATTCCTAATCAGTACAAGAATTAAAAATAAAAAAAACCACTAGGTGATGTCACATTTGCATAAATAACAACGTTTTATTGATCAGGAGGACCACTTCAGCAATCCTCCTGGTGGACCTAATAATTTCTCGAAAGAGAAGATGACATGTGATCAATGTACGTAACATTAGCTGTATTATTTACGCACACTTATTTAGTAAAATCATTTATTATAATTTGAAGAGGTATAAAAGTCAATAAATAAATAAATAAATACTGACTAATATTTTATTCCAGCAAATAAAATTTCCCGCTCCCGAAAAGAAGAAATGAAAGAATTGCAAAATTGCAAGTATTTTCTGGGAAAATCCAAACAATCACGATACCCTAACAAAACTCACCAGCACAGCACTGAATCAAAGCTCCTTAAAGATCTCTTTCCAGTTCCTTAAATTGCCTTTTTTTAATTCCTATATTAATTTTTTTTTTTTAAATTTTGTTGGGTTTATTTTCAGTCTGATACGTTTATGATCCAAGCGTTTTTTGTTTTTGTTTTTGTCAGCTTTCTCGAAATTCCCTCACTTTCTAGGGCGCTTTTATTTTTTCTCTCTCCTTACCAACTTTTTTTATATTTAATTTTCCAAGTATCCAAACATCATATCAGCCAAAATATCTACTCCAATGACCTAGGACCTATTAGGCCTGAACCCCCAATTAATTTTTATTCTGTTTTGGGGTTAGCCCACAATGGGAGATCCCAGAAGAAATTTTGGGTAATGATTGATGATTTAGAACTGTTGTGCAATGGTTATTTGCAAGAAATTTGACTGTTTGAGGAGAATATCAAACAACTGAGGTGCCCCTTTAGGTGTTTCAGCTGAATCACCTTTTCCGAGTGTTGTTTTCTAGTTTCGTACTTTTCTCTCATGTTTCTCTCTCCCCAAGTAATGTTCCAACCCCTCACACTAACCCCACTCTCCCCCTTTTATATCATTCTGTTAGTGGGCTCATTATGATGAGGGAAGATTCTGCACGTGTGTGGGCCCCTCCACCAATGGTGTCTTGGTGACTTTTTGAGTCTAAGTTACTGTTCTGGCATGTCTAATAATGTATTAGGAATGGGGCCCACAGCTTTGTTGTTGAAATGATTTTCTGGTAACTTGTGTTTGACGCCAAATCTTGTGCTCGGCAGGCGGAATCCTCCTAGACACTACCTTCAATCCTCGTAGATAGTAGGATTTATTCGGATATGCTTGCCAGGGACACGAAGGTTTGTGTATTTTAGCTTGGTATTTGTTAAGTTTGGGCTAAACCTAAACCTAACAATGCTTGGCTTGAGCCTAGTATGAGCCCAACTTTTGCCCTCCTATATATATATATATATATATATATTATTTCTATATCTCAAGCTTGAAAGTCCGAGTGATTTTGGCAAATATTCCACACACGATGCTATCACTTTCTGCATTCCATTTCAGTCTTTCCTCTACACACCTTAGCATCTTTCCAATTTACGTTAGCATTCCCCACATTAATAAATATTCCAACATATAATTATAATCTATGAATTAAAATATAAATATATATATATATATATTTCAAATAAATTCCAATTTGCTAATTAAGCTTTTCATTGGAAGTTTGGAACCATGAAATTACTGAATTGTGAATTTAAATTTTATGAGGTAAATTACATAATTTTATTTATTTATGAGAGGAGTCTTATAACTTGGTAGTATTTTATAGTTTTCTCATATAGGAGAAATTAGATTTGAATCCACTTCTTCTATAAAATTATGGGATATTCAAGGAACCATATAGATGCAATTGTTATGGAGCAAGTTTTTGGCAATAGGTGGAGAATCACGGGGTTCTATGGGCACCCGAAAACACATAAAAGGAAGGAATCGTGGGATGAGTTGGTGGCTTTGAACAGAAAATTCAGACTTCCTTGGCTGTGTTTTGGTGATTTTAATGAGATTCTATCTATGGGTGAAAAGTTAGGGGGGTGCTATGAGGTCTCAGAAACAAATGGAGGGATTTAGGGAGGTAGTTAACTTTTGTGGCTTTAAGGATTTGGGGTATAGTGGCCCTGATTTCATATGGTGTAATATGCAAGAAGGTGATAGCCGGGTCTATTTAAGGTTAGACCGTGCTTTTGCTATGGATGATTGGATACGCCAATTTAATGGGGAAGAGTTCTTCATTTGGTTGACTCGACGTCTGACCATTGCGCCCTATTAATTACTGATAAAATTACCCCCAGTCAGCCATGGAAGAGAAGATTTCAATTTGAAGCCATGTGGACAAAAAAGGAGGAGTGTAAGGAGATCATAAAAGCGGCTTGGGAGGGTTGCCTTAATCAAAATACTCCTGAAGGAGTTGTGGCTAGTTTACAGAATGTTGCAGCTGATTTAGTGAGATGGAATGCGTTGGTTTTTGGCTACATCCCAAAGCAGATTCAAAACAAGCGGAAAGAGCTTAACGCCTTGGTGTTGCAAGATAGAAATGGAGTGATGGGGAAGGAGATAAATAGATTGAGGAGTGAGATCAATGTCTCCTAGATAGCGTAGAGATATTGTGGCACCAAAGGTCAAGGGTTCAATGGTATAGGCAAGGGGATCGCAATACTAAGTTTTTTCACTCAAAAGCCACTTAGAAGAGAAAGAAGAACATGGTTATAGGGTTATGGGATGAGAGTGGGAATTGGTGTGAGAAAAGTGAGGGTATTGCAGCAGTAGCCATTAGCTATTTGGAGAAGCTATACACTACTTCCCATCCAAGTCGAATTTCAGAAGTTACTGATACTATTTCAGCCAGGGTCACTGATGAGATGAACCAAAGCTTAATTCAAACTTTTACTAGAAGCGAAGTGGAAGCCGTGTTGAAGCAAATGTATCCTACAAAAGCTCCCGGCCCCGATGGTCTGTCTGCTATTTTTTTCCAGAAGTACTGGGATGTTGTTGGAAATGATATAACATGTATGGTCCTAAATGTGTTAAATATGAACATGTTTATTTCCAGTATAAACAGAACCAATATTACCCTTGTGCCAAAAATTAACAACCCTTCAAAAATGACTAATTTTAGGCCTATAAGCTTAAGCAATGTAGTTTACAAGCTTGTTGCTAAAGTGCTAGCAAACTGCCTTAAAGTTGTACTTCCTCATATTATCTCTGAAAATCAAAGTGCTTTTCTTTTAGAGAGACTCATTACTGATAATGTGCTAGTAGCGTTTGAATTAATGCACTAAGCTAGATATGAGTAAGGCCTATGATTGAGTTGAATGGGATTTTATTGAAAGGGTGAAGGAAAAAATGGGATTTCATGAAAAATGGATTAGCCTAATTATGCAGTGCATATCTACAATTTCCTATTCAATGATCATTAATGGTACAATTAATGGTTGTATCCATCCCATAAGAGGCCTCCGTCAGGGAGACCCCTTGTCTCCTTACCTCTTTATCTTATGTGCAAATGGTTTCTCCTCCCTAATAAAGGAAGCGGCAAGGAATCAGGTGTTGAGTGGAGTTTCCATTTGTAGAGGATGCCCCATGGTTTCGCATTTATTTTTTACTGATGATAGCTTGTTGTTTTGCAAAGCTACTGACTATGAATGTCGAAAATTAGTAGAGATCCTTGAGCTATATGAAGTTGCGTCGAGGCAAAAAGTAAATACGGACAAATATTATGTATTCTTCAGCCATAATACTCCCCAAGAAAGGAGAAGTGAGGTGATTGACATTCTTGGGCCTATGCAGGACACTAGACATAAAAAATATTTGGGGCTTCCTTCTATCATTGGAAGATCTAAGACTGAAGTGTTTGCGGAAGTGAAAGAAAGGGCTGGGAAGAAGCTTGCAGGGTGGAAAGAGAAAATGCTCTCTATGGGAGGAAAGGAGGTTCTGATAAAGGCTGTGGCTCAGGTAGTTCCCACGTATACTATGAGTTGTTTCCTCCTTCCAAAAGGGCTTTGTGAGTTGGGAAAAGTAATGATAAGGAAATTTTGGTGGGGACAACGGCAGCAAGAATCCAAGATAGCTTGGGTGAGTTGGGAAAAGTTATGTCGAACAAAACTCCGAGGAGGCATGGGTTTTCGTAATTTCCAAGCCTTTAATTTGGCTATGCTAGCAAAACAAAGTTGGAGACTTCTTTCAAACCAAAATTCCCTATGTGCAAGAGTGTACAAAGCAAAGTACTACCCTAATGGGAATGCGTTGAATGCAAAACTGGGCTCAAATCCATCATATGCTTGGAGAAGTATCTTTAAAGCTTTGGAAGTGATAAGAAGAGGAACCATGTGGAGGGTAGGCAATGGAAATCTGATTCATAAATGGGAGGATAAGTGGCCTCCCACCCCCAACAACCTATAAGGTAATTTCCCCACCTCAACCCTTGGATGATTTTCCTATGGTATTTGCCCTTATTGATGAGGAAACAAAGAGATGGAAAGTGGATATGGTAAAGTCGTTGTTCCTTCCATTTGAAGCGGAAACGATTTTAAATATTCCACTTAGCTACAACTTACTAGAGGATAAAATTATTTGGGTGGGAAATAAGAAAGGGGAATTCACTGTTAAGAGCGCTTACTATATTGCTCTTAATGTGTTTAGTTCCTCCGGGGGGGAGGGGGGGGGGGGATGCTCTCATGTTGATCCTAGAACCCCCTTGTGGAAGAAGATGTGGCATCTCAAAATCCCACCAAAAATTAGAATCTTCACATGGAAAGCATGTGAAAATGCTCTTCCCACTATGCTAAATCTAAGGAAAAGGGAAGTGGCCACTGATGGAATATGTCCCATTTGTGGGAATGAAGCTGAGTCCATGTGTCATGCTTTGTTCAAATGTAATTTTGCAAAGGATGTTTGGAGTAGATGGAAGGAGTGCCCTATAAAAATATGTACAGAGAACCAAGATTTTGCTGATGTCGCTCTAAGGCTGTTTTATGCTGGAACAAATAGAGACATGGAGATAATGGCTGTGACTGCGTGGGCAATATGGTACAATAGAAACCAATGTATACATGAGGGTGAAAAACTTGTTGCTAGTCAGGTTTGGGATTTTACCTTGAACCTTCTTTTGAATTATAATGAAGCCTCAAAATTTTCAAACTTGGTCCAGCCTACTATGAGAGTAACTGGATGAAGCCTCCAATGGGGTCTATAAGATAAATGTGGATGGAGCGACAGCTGAGAGAGGACGGAATTCAAGTATTGGAGTAATCATAAGAGATTACAAGGGGGAGGCGGCAGCTGGTATGTGTAGGTTGCTAAATGGAAATTTTTTTGTGTTGGATACTGAATTGTTGGCGATGGCAGTTGGTATATTGTTAGCAAAGGATTTAGGCTTCCAACAGATTATTATTGAATCTAACTCTTTGCTAGCGGCTCAGAGCATATCAAAAAAGATAATCAGTGGTGAAATAGGGCATATTGTTCAAGGAATTTTGTGTTATCTGGACTGTTTTGGTAGTTGGAAAGTTCAGCATGTTAAGAGGGAGTTTGATAGGGTGGCGCATGAACTTGCCCACTATGCAAAGTGTAAAGAAGTGAATCAGGTCTGGGAGGGGTGTTCTCCGCCCACTGTGAGTCACTTGATCCTTTAGGATTGGTTATGATGTGTCTGTTCTGTTGTTCTCTGTTTTCTGTGTTGGTTTAATGGAAGTTGTTCTTAAAATAAAAAATTTAAAAAAAAAAAAAAAAAAAAAAAAAACAACAACAACAACAACAAAGATTTGAATCCAACCCATTCACTTATCATAAAAGAATATATCTTATAGAGAGTTTGTTGAATTGTAAGAAACTTTAAATAAGGATGTGGTTGAAAACATATTTAAATCGTGTTATTAAATTTACTTGTTTTTAATGGAAAGGAGAAAGTTTAGAGATAAAACAAATTTTCACAATATTTTTAATTTAACTCATAGTAGGTCTTGGTATAGTGGGTTCTAGTTAGCTCAATTACTAAAGTTTTTGATGGTTGAATAAGAGATCTAGGATTCAATTCCGCCTACACAAAAAACCGATTGGTATTTTGGTATGATTATTTATATTTTATTTTGAGGTATAGTGGATTAACACCTCAAATTGCAGTAAAAGTGTTTGATATTTTGTAGTAATTGTAAAAGAACTCAAGTAAAAACATTAGTTAAACATTGAGAGATATTATGTCCATAACATTTTTACAACAAATTACAGGTGATTAGTTGTTATTGGTTCAAATTTGAACCTAATACTAAGATTACTCTTTTGACCCAACAATAACAACTAATAACAATCTATCATTTAAAACTTTTTATAAAAATATTGTAAAAAAGTTGTGGATATATAATTTCTGTTAAACATTTGACTTAAGATAACCAAATATTTAAGGGATTGAAAAAGGTTCAAATCCAAAGCTTAACGATTAAACATTTATCTTTTTTAAGCTAACAAAATAGTGAAAATACTGTATGATATATTTAATTTAGGATTAAAGAAGGGGTATTATTGGAAAGGTCTGCCGGCGACTTTCTGTGCCTTGTCGGAGTTGTTGCCCACAAAAAGATTTATTAAAATTATTAAACATTCAGCCATCCTAAAAAGAATCAAACACATTTATTAAAATATTCTAAAAAACACATTTATTTAAAAAAAAAAACACTTTAAAATGCAAATCAGTTATATTTTTACTCTCCTTTGCTATTTCTCTTTTAAAAAACATTTCTTGGTCAGTGTACACAGAGAGGTATATAGAAACAAAAGAGGGAGTAGCAAAAGCCCAAAGAAGCTTCTGTTTGTTCATGTTCATGATCATCATCAAACCAAACCCATAAGCTTTATTTTTTACTCTCTTCTATTATTATATCATTGAGTTTCTGCTCTAAAAACAGCTTCTCCTTTTTCTTCTGCTTGAAACCCAGTTGTTTTTTTGTTTTTTTGTTGGGGTGTTGTTACTGAAACTAAAGCTTTTGTTAAGGCTTTGATGTCTGTGCCATTAGAGCATGATTACATAGGCTTATCCTCAGAGGCTGTTCCTTCAATGGAAGGCTCTGAGAGGTCCTCAAGTGGAGGTTTAAATCTCAACCTCAAGGCCACTGAACTGAGACTAGGCCTGCCGGGGTCTGAGTCACCTGAGAGAGATAATGGGGTTGGGGTGCTGAAGAGCTTGTTGGTGGTGTCTGGGGCCAAGAGGGGCTTCTCTGATGCCATTGATGGAGGCTCTGGGAAGTGGGTTTTGTCTGGGAATGGTGGATCTGAGGCTGAGTTGGGTAAAGGTGGGAACTTGTTCTCTCCTAGAGGCGTTAACGGTGGAGGAAAGGGTGGTGGGTGTGAATGTAATAATCAGAATCCGGGTTTGGGTAGTCCAGTTCTGAAAGATGGTGTTGTTCCTCCTCAGTCACCTAAGCCATTGCAGGAAAAGAAGCCTCAGCTTTCTGCTCCTGCAGCAAAGTAAATATCTTTCTTTCTTGTTTCAAAAATTACAGAGGAAAAATATTTACTATTGTAGTTGAATTCTCATTATTGTAGTATCTTTTAGATTGCTTGGTAATTGGTATCATTTATTCCAGTTAGCATGTTTGTTGATTTTACCTGCAATATTATTGGTGATTTTTCCCCTTAGTTGTCCATTTTTACTTGCTTAGAAACGTTGAAAAAGAAAAGAAACTAATTCGTTGATAACTGAGTTCTATATTTCTTTTTGTTTCGGTTACACTTTAAAAAAGAAAAAAATAATAATAATAATAATGACACCAAATTTGATGAAGTTAAATAGGGTGGAGAGTTTTTGTCTTCTTATTATGTCCTAGAATTTCAGTTTTCTTCAAACTTATATCTGTAACCAATCTGAGACTAGAAGAATTTTTTAATGGTTGATTTTAGAGTTATCTTCAGTACTATACAATTTTGTTGTTTACATGCTCTGTCTTTTGCAACTTGATTGGGGTGTGCATGTTGAACTTCTCTTAGTTGTTTATCTTACTCCATTTTTTTTTTTTTTTTTTTTTTTTGATTTGGTGGTGATGTCTTTGGGGCTTTGCATGAGCATAAGTTTGGCCTAACGACCCCTCCCCCAGTGCTTGTGTTTCACAGTTTCTCTTAATATAAAGTAAATAAGAGTTGCCATACCTATAATTTTGGATTATGGAGAGATTTGTTTCTAAATCTATCAGCTAAGTCTTCACAAAGGAAATTGAGTCTCTCTGTTCGTTATATAATCTTAATTGCCTTAGCTAAGAAGTTGATTATGACACCTTTTTAAGAATTTCAGAATAAAAACTTTTAAGTGTGTGTGTTTTGCGTGTGACAGGGCACAGGTTGTGGGATGGCCACCAATTCGTTCATTCCGGAAGAATTCAATGGCTACTCATTCTCCAAAGAATGATGATGATGCGGAGGGCAAGTCGGGATCTGGATGTCTTTATGTCAAGGTCAGCATGGATGGTGCTCCATACCTGAGGAAAGTTGATCTCAAAACCTATGGCAGCTATATGGAGCTCTCTTCAGCACTGGAAAAGATGTTCAGCTGCTTTACAATTGGTAAGTAATGGTTTATGCGATCCATGTTCAGCTGCTTTAAACTTGCCAATTCCTCTCTCTCTCTTGATCTATAGGCACACAAACAAACGTCTCATACTTCTAAAAATTGTTTTTGGTGGTTGGAAGTTTTTTTAAAAAAAGATGCTAATTGCTCTAATCAGACAATTCTTCTAGTCAGATGTTAGCATCTTCTTCTAACCAGAATCTTAAAATCGGGCAATATGTGCCTTACATAGTATTTCGACAAACTTGCCAGTAATGGTTTGTGGATACCTTATAGTAAATCCAGAATAATGTGATGGTGAGGTGAGCTTTTGCATTCTAAAAGCAAGACCTCTCATATGAAGCCGCCAAACACACAATTGATAAAAATTTTGTTAGAACCACAGTAGAAAAAGTCAATTTTCATGTGTTGTTGAAATGCTCTATCTTAATTTACGGATGACATCACCATAATAGCTTTCCTCTAGTTGTGGAAAATTGATGAACTAGTTGGTTGGCTTAACTGATAAACAGAGATATTAGCTAAGAAATGAGTTTCACTGATCTGGACATTGCATCAAGTAGCACTTGGGTGATTCTTTTAGTAATATAGTCATATCATACATATACACATACATGCTCTTGCAAACACATGAAATATATAAAACAAAATCAGGATGACAACAAAATGCTTGTGCACACACATTCCCTCTTTGAAGGGAGTTTAAAGTTTGTTTATGAATGGGTGGTTCAGGTCAGTGTAGCTCTCATGGAGTTCCAAGCAGAGATGGAATGAATGAGAGTCGGTTAATGGATCTCCTCAGTGGTTCTGAATATGTACTCACCTATGAAGATAAGGATGGTGATTGGATGCTAGTTGGTGATGTTCCATGGGAGTAAGTATATATCTACTCAAAGCTGATATCAAATTTCTAGAGGGATGTCCATGTTATATGAAATTGATAATGCTTAAAATTTTCTTATTTTAAGACTAAGAGTAGCATACCCCAGATAAAGGAATTATAAAAACATCTTGATGCATTTTGCATCGTATTTAATAAACAGAGGAGGAGCCTCATTGGCCTAATGGCATCTCCACCCTTGTGGTGGGTATACTTCTGGGGTTTGATCCCGCATCTGCACTCTGCCACAAAAGAGTGAGGTGATCCTCTTTACAGACCAAGGAATCATCAAATTAATCCAGATATCTTTCCAGGCAGTGTTATTTTGTTTTGGTTTTTTTTTTTTTTTTTTTGCTACTTCAGAAGATTGACATTATCAGAATTTATATTATTCCCTTTCCACATCTTTCATCAAAACTCCAACATTTCACCCCTTCAATATTTGAGATGACTTGGCAAATTGCAGGTTTGAAATTTCCGAACTGAGATTGTGAATGGTGGTTCTTTAACATATGATCTGACTTGACCTGAATGTTATTCTGACTAGAACTGTCTTTTTTATTTTTTATTTTTTGTTGACTTTCACAGTGAAGATCTCCTTATCTCACCAAACATGAACAAGAATAGACAAGTGAAAGAGAACTCATCCCAATTTTGTTATCGTTTTTTGCAGAATGTTCACCAACTCTTGTAAGAGGCTGAGGATCATGAAGAGTTCAGAGGCTATTGGGCTTGGTGTGTGCTACTGCTACAATGTGTCAATTATATAGTTTGTGCAGATTTGAAATAATATCCCTTTTGCTTTTGTTTACTAGATGAAATCACTATCTAATAATACCAGTGGACGTTGGAGCAGACCTCACTAATATTTTTCTATCTGCTTTTTGCAGCCCCAAGGGCAATGGAGAAGTGCAAAAACCGTAATTAGCGCAATGCTGCTGCAGTGATGGATATAATATTCTAGTGAAGCATATGAATGGGTCTAAGCCATGAGTGGGTCTCAAAATTGGGCCCTCTGCTTCCTTTATATGTATGAATCTAAATATTGAAGATTTGCTGTAATGGAAAAACAATGTAGTAGGCAAGATATATCATTGTAGACGGTTCCAGTTTTCTTAGGTCTGTCACCTCTATCCTCTCTCTCCCATGTAATCTGATTGCTGATTGTTAAGGCTACAGTATTATGTAAATGTTTTGTTTGCTATAGCATCTCCCTCCTTCCTTTACCTTCTCTATCAACTAAATGAAAGATGGTATTGACTGATGAAAATACTTGTCTGCTACTGGGGCACTGTGCAAGTTGAAGCGCTGTTGGAGTAATACTACACACACAACAGTTTTCAAAATAGATTTCACACTTGTTGAACAACTTGTCACCTTAGACAAGTGTGAAATTGGTTGTCAATTTTGGTGTGCTATTAGTCTTACTAGATAATTTCCCGTTATGGATGCACTCCTAAGTTTTTCGTTGGGTTTAGTCTCATATTGGATCTTTGGCGACGTGACTCTTGTGTATTTAGGGTGGGTATGTGAATCCTTTTTTCTTATTTTTATTTTAAGAGTTGCCACCAACTAATATTTTTGTATTAGATGTGATTGGTCACTTAGATGTTTAATTTATTTTAAATTACCTAATTAACTAAACTGAAGTTTAAGGGTTCGTTAATTAAGGTAAATAAAAAAGTCTTAGAACTAAAAATCTTGGATTCGGAAGTTTGGTTACATGTAAGGAAGGTGTTACATACCTCACAACGCCTATTCAAAGATAGTACCTCATTTTAATTTATTTTAAACATTAACTTTTTATGAAAAAATAGAATACTTGGCATTTTGATTTTTTTTTTTTAAATGGTTTTTGCAAACAATATATATACACACACATGTGAATAAATATTTACATATAGCTACCATGTGAATATTAACTCCAACAAAATATATACAATCAAAACATGTGAGATATGTACATAGGTAACATGTGAGAGAGAATACAAATATACTTTACAATAGCATGTGAGTATTTATTTACTATATAGCTAGCATGTGAGTACTATATACCATACAAAAACAAACACAACATAAAAAATAAAAAATAAAAAAGGTTGGAAAGGTAGCACTTTGTTGTCATCCACCATTTTCTCATTTTAATCATGCAAAAAGATGACAAAGAAAACTCATTAGTGCCAAGAAATGTTAGGGACAATGTAAGCTTATAGGGTGTTCAAAGACTCAAGGGAATGAGCCTTGAACACAAATCCTTAAACTATGACTATTCTAAGAAAAAGGCTTGAAAATAATAAGTTACAACATTAACTTTTATTATTTTAGAAACACGCTTTCTTTTTTTTTTTGAAAAAGTTATGGGAAAAACATGTGTCTTTTTGAAGAAAGCATTTTTTGAAAAACATACTTTTGTATATAGAAAAACACTTTTAAAAACATTTTATTTAAAAAAAAAAAAAAAAACTTTGAAAACATTTATTTTTATTTTTCAAGTTTCGGGTTTCCCCTCTTTGAAAAAAACATATTTATTTATTTATTTTGAAAACTTTTTTAGAAAACAGATTTTTTTTGCTTTGAAAACAGTTTGGAAAACAGGTTTTTTATTTTGGAAAACAGTTTTTGAAAACAGTTATATATTTTTTGAAAACAGTTTTATAAACACATTTTTATATTATTTCGAAAAAAAAAGTTTCTGAAAAGCAGATTTTTATTTGAAAACAGTTTTATAAAAAACAGTTTTATATTACTTTGAAAAAACAGTTTCTGACAAGCAGATTTTTATTTAGAAAACAGATTAAAAAAAAAAAAACAGTTTTTTGAATACAGTTTTTATTTAGAAAAAAGTTTTTGAAAAACAGATTTTCTTTTTTATTACAAGAAAACAGTTTCATAAAACAGTTTTATATTTAAAAAAAAAAAAAACAGTTTTGTAAAACAGATTAAAAAAAAAAGTCTCAGGTTCTCCCCTTTAAAAAAACAGATTTTTTTTTATTATAAATATTTTGAAAACCCTTTCTTTTTTTTCTTTTTTTTTAAGGAGAGGAAAAAGCATTTTAGAAAGGAAAGTTTTGTTTTGAAAGCTTTTAAGAAGAACAAAGGAGTAAATGTTTTAAAAAAGACCTTCTTTTTTCATTTTTAAAGAAAGAGGTGGTAAAGGATTTTAGAAGAAAAACATTTTCTTAGAATAGTGTGTATATAGGGGAAATTTTTACCCAAGAATATTTATTTTATGGCAATTTTAATAATGAGAAATGTAAAGGAACAACAATAATATAGTGCAGAAATTTAAATGACATAAAAGTAAAGTGCAGAAAATTAAATGACTAGAATATAAAGTGCTGAGAAATATTTTACAATTTTTTTTATAAATTGCTGATGTGGTGAATGATTTTTAATAAATGAAAAAGTGATATTAATAGTGGGCCTAAATGAAAACTAATAAGAGGTTGGTCACATCAACATTTTGTAAAAATATTGTAAAATAATTTGTGACTGTAGCATTACTCTGAAAATATTGTAAAGATTGATTAAAAAGGGTGTTATTTTTTTTTTCCCTTTCTTAAATAGATTTTAATATCTTTCAAGCCTTATGTATTCTTCGTCATAAAGAAACGGGAGTTCTAAGTCATCACCATTCTTATGAGACATACTTGTATTGTGCTCTAATGGAGGTTTAAAAATCATTTAAGAGAGATGGTAGAAAGTATTTTTTATTATTTAGGTGTCTAGATGTAGTACACATATATAGGTATATGTGTGTGTGTGTCTGTGCACGCACGCAATAAAATAAAGGGGGAGAGAAAATAGTGAGAGAGAGAGAGAGAGAGAGAGAGAGAGAGAGAGAGAGAAAATGATATATCATATGTTTTAACTCTGATTTTGGCTCGTAAACTACCATTTCGAAGGAAAAATATATGTCCTACGAGACGGTCCAAAATTCAACACGATGCAAGAGTCGGATCGAAAAGTCAACTTTTTGACCATACTTAATTGGTGTTTTGGTCTTAATTGTTGTCAAATGGATTTTTCAATCAATGTGACTTTTTGATTCACTGTTCAACACATGTTGTACTTATTTTTACTCTTTTTTGCTTTGAAATTCATGATTTTGCACCTTTTTCAATTTTTTGATTTTTTTTGTCTTTGCTTTGATACGTGAATCGAGACTGGACAAAATACAGTTTCGACACCCACGCGATGCACGAATATTTTGCAAATTAATTTTGTAAGGTTGAATTTAATCAACCATCTAATTGGCTTTATTCCGTGACCAATTTGCTTGTAATTTAGCACTTAGTAACCATGTATTTAGGTGGGAAAATTGTAAGGGTAGTGTGTGAGAAGATGTGAAGAAAAGCTCAAGAGTGTGCAAGAAAAACAGAGTTTCGCGGCTAGGGCTCGCGGGTGGATCGCGACTGGCAAGCCGTAAAAGGCAGGCACGTGAGAGGCACACTGGGAAGCTGAAGGGTTGCGCCAGCTGTCACGCTACAGGACAAAAGTTCCAGGCTGTCCAGGCTGTTACGTCGCAACTGGAACTCGCGACTTGGACAAGCCGCGAGGTCAAGCCGCGAGTTAACCCTGTTTGGCAAAAACTGACGTTTTGCATTCCCTTCTCACCCTACTATATATACACCCTTATACCCTCTAAATTGAGGGAGCTTCCAGAGAGAATTTTGTGAGAGAAACCCTAGAGAAAAACAAGATTGCCTCATCCCCAATCTTTACCTTAGAGACTCTTCAAATTCCTCTACTCTCTTCCTCTCCATTGTCATACCCTTGAGAGGCCTTTTACCAAATCCTTATCTCACCACACCCACGTCTGTGAGAAGGTTCATTTGGTGCTTTGGGAAGCAGTTTGGGAAGGAACCAATACACATTGGTTAATGCTATGGTCAAGTAGCGGAATCCGAGAAGCTAAAGAAGAAATAGGTTCGGCGTAACCTCGTTGGAGCAAGAAGCTTGGAGGGCTTAGGTACTTGGGTAGATTAGGCTTGGAGGGTCTTCTGCTGTTCATGTATCCCAACTATATTCTTTAGTGGATTTTATCACCGCTTGGAGGGCGGCGGAGAGGTTTTACGCCGAGAACTTCGGTTTCCTCTTCGATAACACATCGTGTGTTGTCCGTGTGTTTGCATCTTCTTTCCCTTTATCTTTGCCTTATATTTACTGCTGTGGATGTGTTTATATTTGGCTTAGATTGTTCTATCAATTCTGTTATAAGCTTGTTATCATATTCCGCACATTAATTGTTTGATATAAAGCTTGAATTGGTATTTTTGTAATTTGGGGTCTAAACGTTCAAAGGTGTTTTATACCCTTTTTGAACTTTCAAATTTGAAACAACTAGTAAGTTGCCCATGATGCACGGATAATTTTGTGATCTTTTATGTAAGAAAGTTTTGAAGAATGTTGTATATATATTATAAACAAAAAGTAAACTAAATTAGAGTAGAGAAATATATACATTTTGAAATATCAAAAATCAGTTTAGTAGTTTCATTGCACATATGTAGCCTTATCAAGATAAGATTAATAGGATCATGATAATCAACTAATTTGTATTGTGTTCACATTGCATACCATGAAATGAAAGTATGTCCAACTCTCTCACCGTCTTCCATGGTGCGACATTAAGACATGATGTGGGCAAATGCACATGAATGTGTCCTATAGTTGATTTAAAATCATGGTAGAATATGACTTTACATTGCATACCAAATATGCTCTCCACTTCTACACCCAAAACAAACACTATTTAATCAAATTACCCAAACCTAAATCATATTTAAGCCCCTAATTTAAAAAGAAAAAAGAAAAAAAAAATAACCGTAGGGATTTTGGTGGCTTGATGGTGGTAGGATGCTAGTATGACGGAGGTGACGGCACTTCAGATTCCTCTTTCTCTCTCTTACTAATGCTTTGTCAATTTTAGGTATTTTATTTTGATAATAATGAAACAGTACGTTTCATTTAACAATCGACAACATTTTCGTGTTTCTCTATCTCTCATTGGGGCCTTATTTGGTTAGTTATTACTATTAGTCCTTAATTATTATTATTATATATATTTTTTGTTTTTGCTTTTAATACTAAATTGTGGGTATGCTAAAAGATATGAAGAAGAGAGACAGGTGTATTATAAGCTCATGCAATTAATGAAAGATTAATGAGTATCAGTAAAAAAAACTTAAAGAAAAGACGTAAAAAAAAGGCTAAATGCAAAATTAGAGTGCCACATGACAGGACCTCATGCACTCCCACATGAGGTTTTTGCTTATATATATATATATATATATATTGATTTTTATGTTTTTGAAGACCTATTTATAATATTCATTCTTTTTTGTATAATATTTATGTTTTACCAAAATATTGCTATGCTTTGAATCTCAATTTTTTAAATTCATATTTTATACATAAAAAAATTGTCATAGAATTGGTTTTTGAATATTAAGTAGAATTGATCTACTAATCTAAAATTTTGAGGTTGGAATAGTTAAGTTTTTCGATATTTGTAGGAGATGAACATATTATATTATTTGTAGATTTATTTAGAAATTTAAATTCAAAGCATAAAATACTTTCATATCCTAAAATTACAAAAATTCAAGCAACCTCCCAAATACTTTATCAACTACTACATTTTCACAATACTTCATTTTCACAACCAAATACCAAGCCCTATGTCTTAAACATTCATTTCATTATCTCAACAAAAGGAAATCATTTGTAAATACCGGCATATAGAGAATGTGATAAAAATAAAGAAAAAATGGTTAAAAACATTTCCATCTATCAAGATTTAATTACCTTTAGCAAGGCTTTCACATTAAAAAATAAAAATAAAGCACGAAAATACCCTAAAAGCATCATTGACTTTTACTTTTATCGTCATGGTTCATATCGATATTGTACTAAGGGTCCGTTTGGATTGAGCTTATTGTTGCTGAAACTGAAAACTGAAAATACTGTAGCAAAATAATTTTTAAATGTGTGAATAGTATTGCGGGACCCATTTTTAATATTTTTTATTGCGTGAACAGTGCATGCACAGTGCATGAACAGTGCATGCATTGTTCACAACAGTAAATTTTGCCGCTAAAGTCAACATAAGCGGCCTAAAAAAAAAAGAAAAAATAAAAAAAAAAGAAGCAAAACGCGAAACAAGAAAGACGCAGACGCCGAACGCGGAAACCAAACTCTCACTAAATAGTAGTAAAAAACTACAAAAGAACCTATAGATTATAAGTTCTAAAACATAATAAAAAAGTAACTAATCTCATCAATGATCAATTAGAAAGTTTCTTTCCATTTCTCTTTAGTTTTAAAACAAAATACATTTATGGCTTTCCCACACCAAACACCCAAAGACTTAAAGCAATTGCATGCTTTACAAAATTCAAAACATCTGACCTTAACATCAAAATTATAATCTGTCATCACTCAATAAAAAAATCAAGCCATCTTTCCTTTGTTATAGCTAACTCATATGGGTTAAGATTAGATGAGACGACGAAGTTGGAGCTAGGTAGGTGTCATTGAAAGGTTGAAGATAAGTAACATCATTTTTTGTCTGGATGTATTTGAGATGAGATGACATGAAGGGTTGTGGGCTATACATAAAAGAGTAGAAGTGCAAGAAGTTTATATTGAAACATTAAATAAAAGAAAACAAAGAGTCATACAAAGAATATTTATTCTTTAATAGAAAAAAGTCTTTAAACATTGAACCAAGGAAACAAAAAGTCCATATTTTTTGTTCTTATCTTGTGCCTATCAATTTTCTTTTTAAAGAGTGCGTCACATGGCAGTATCTCATGTTCTCCTGTATAAAGTCTCTACTTTTATATATACTAGTGTTTAACCCACATAATGCGCGGGATCATTTTATGATGGTAAAATAGGGAAGGGGGTGGATGGTTAGTTGTTCAAATAATGATGTTAATGTGTATGTGTTCTTTTAAAAGACAGACATAACTTAGCTGGTCATACAATGCAAGAATTGTTCATAAGAAGACAAAATATAATTTAAAACATATATTAAAAGTTAAATGTTATAGAACGAGGAAAAAAAAAAAAAACTCATTTATAACCATCAAACAATATTATTTTAAACAGAAACATTGTTTTAAAAAAGGACATTTTTAACTATAAACAAAACTTATGTACAATACCTTAGGTGCTCTTTCTTAAGTTTCCTTCTTAAGATTTTGTCATGTGGCTACTTAACTTTAAAAATATTAAGAACACAATCTGGTTACGAACACTATCGATATGCATAGTATTCTTTCATTGTAACACATGCATATATTTAGCTCCATCTAGAGCTTTGGTGTGATTCCTAATTGACCAAGCCATTTGTTAAATCTAACGATTTTCTAATATAATTTAGGATGCGCATTTTTAAGTCAAATACCAATTTGTTGCTACCCTATCTTTGTAGCTCAAAGATAAATGTCTACTCATAAAAAATAATAAGTATCTGAGAAAGTAAATATATTCAAATAATTTAAGATAAATATTTTATATGAATATTTTATATTAAAAGTTTTAGTTAAATAAATTTAATTAAATAAGTATGTAGCTAATGTATTAGAAATTAAAAATTTTTAAATTAAAATTTTAAAAATAGCACTCAAAATGTCAAAACCAAAATCAGAATTTAAAACTAATTTATCATCATGGGTTTAATATTTTTTAAATCTTAAGATTTCTCTCTCTCTATCTTTTTTATATGTATTATTTTTGCAAATGTCCACAAAGCAATTGGTTTTACGGAAGATACGCTCAATCTATTCGTTGGGAAAGGTCCTTAAAAGATATTCCTTCAATAATTTAAAAATATAAATATAAAAAAAGGAAAAGGTCGCAATGTTTTGTTGCTAAGTGAATTAATCATAAATTCCAGAATTTTGTTGCTAATATGCCAAATTCATGACACATTAGTGTCTAGATTGGCATGGCAATCAAATCGGTTCATTTTGCAAACTTTAAAGATTATTGAATGTTCAATATGTTTATAAAACACCTATGAATGTTTAGACCCCCAATTTACAAATTACCAATTCAAGCTTAATATCAAACAATGTATGTGCAGAAAATAAACATAAGCTTATAACAGAATTGATAAAAAATCTAAACCAAATAAAATCACATCCACAGCAGAAATTAAATGACAAAGATTAAGGGAAGAGAGATGCAAACACAAGGACAACACAACGATATGTTATCGAAGAGGAAACTGAAGCCCTCCGCCGCCCTCCAAGCGGTCAATAATCCACTAAAGAATGAAGTTGGAATACATGAATAGTAGAAGACCCTCTAAGCCTAATCTACCCAGTGCACCTAAGCCTTCCAAACTTCTTGCTCCAATGAGGTTGCCCCGAACCTTTATCTTCTTTAGTTTACCCAATTCCGCTATAGCCCATAGCATCAACCAATATCCATTGGTCCCTTCCTAATTGCTTCTCAAGCACCAAAAAGCCTTTTCACATATATGGGTATGGTGAGAAAAGGATTTGGCTAAGTGTACCTTTCAAGGATGTAACAATGGAGAAGGTGAGAGTAGAAGAATTTGAAAAGTCACTGTGTAAAGATTGTGGATAAGTCAATTTTGTTTTTCTCTAGGGTTTTTCTCTCAAAATTCTCTCTGGAAGCTCTCTACATTTCGTGGGTTTGGGAATTTATACTGGGGTGAGAAAGGAATGCGAAGAGTCAGTTTTTCCAAAACAGAGCTGGCTGGCAACTTCGCCTCGCGACTTGACTGAGTTGCGAGTTCAAGCCGCGAGCTAACTGAATGGCCAGTCTGGGCTTTTTGTCCTATAGTGCTACAGCTGGCATGATGGTTTAGCTTCTCTACATGCTTCACTCGTGTGCTTCTTCTGGCGGCTTGCCAGTCATGAGCCACCCGCGAGTTCCAGTCGTGAGTCCCTGCTTTACTGCACAATTCTTGAGCATTTCTTTACACTCTCTCACACACTACCCTTACATGATTCCCACCAAAATACAGGGTTTCTATATGCTGAGTTACAAGCAAATTTGGCACGGAATATAGCCAATAAGATGGTTGATTAAATTCAATCTTACAATTACTATTACTTATGAAACACTACTAATTAATACCACGTTTATGTCCCTTCTTCAACCTGGATTTTTGTCCAAAATATGGAGTTTGGACCATTCATTCAACACACTATTAATTTAATCTTTTGAACCTGTGTGGAAACTACAAAGTTGAAGTGCAGGTAAAAGTATGAACACAATTTTCCGCAAGCCATAATTTTATATATATATATATATATATAACACTCACAAAATATCATATTCTCTCTACCAGTACCCACATTTACTATTCCACACCATCATACTGATTGTTTTCACATGTTACAAACATAGGGAAAATAGCACTAAGTTGAAAATTCCATATGATCATTGATAGACAGATTTTAAAATGGTCTTTAACCATCATTAGATGTCCATATATTATTGGTGCAGTAGAATTTTTAGCAAATTAAAAGAAGTATCTGTGAATCAATCAAATCTTTGATACCCCTTTGCAGCTTCAGCTTTGTGGTCATGCCACATTGGCTGCTGCACACACAATCTACACTAACAGATCATACATTAGCTATGCTCCTGTTAAATTACAGCAGCTAGCATCACTGCTATTCTTGCATCAGCTTGGATCATAGCGCCTGTGTTGTACCAACTTCATGAGATAATACTCAAAGCTATACCAATCAGCAAAAGTGAGAGTATATATCCTATGTATGGTAAGTACTAAGTGGCATGCCACGGAGAAAACTTCTGCAAAAATAGTCAAGATTTCAGTTTACTTGCCAAGTTAAAAAGGAAAAACCAGCTTCCTTAATGAATAAAGATTTCAGTTTACTTGCGAAGTACAAATAGAGGCATCTTCGAATAACAACATGGTACTTTGAAACATTAATGTGTACACCACACAACAATCTCTAGTAAATAGTCCCTAAATATTCAACGACATAATTTTAAGCAGTATGTTGGCTATTTAATCAAATTCAATAAATGAAAAAGAAACATATTTTTCTGCCAAAAAGATTCATTCATTCTTTAAAACAATTATACATTCCTTTAAACAAATATATAATCAAACGGAAAACATGACTTTTTAGCACAAACATTAAAGAGGTTTTAGACTTTTTAGTTTCAAATAATAGATGCTCAGAGCAGCAACATTGAGAAATCAACCATTATTGAACGGTAAACATGTTTTTTACTACACATATTCAAGGGCTAAACCCCATGATGCCACTCACAAAAAAACTGGATTATGATAAATCAAGAAGAAAGCATAAAAATGAAGAGTATAACACATCAAGTAACAAAATGCTGACCTTGGGTATAGATGTTGCAAAAAATAAGCGAAACAGAGTAGGTGTCAAATTTTCTTTGAGGAAGGTGCCGTTAGTTTAAGGATGTGGTAATTCAGGGCCTTTATTAAGTGGTGTGAAACGGTTTTTATATCAAGTCAGTCCAATATGTGAATATGGTGGAGGTACCAAATGTAGGCCCCTAAAAGCATAGCAAAAAAAAAAATCATAACAGTTTTACAGTTCAGTAGAATACAAAATAAGAATTTATTGAATTAAAAAAAATGAAGAAAAAAGCAGATTAAAATATGCAATTCAAAGCCAAATCAAAACCAAACAGTTCGATGGAGAAAATTTAATTCAAATTATGAGATAAATAGAGGAAAAATCAGGCTATCCAAACCTCTTAGTTTGATGCAGCAACTCTTCTTGCAAATTAACTGTGTTGTACTTGGCAAAGAACTCAGTGTTCAACAAACTGACACGGTAAGAATTTTTTTAAAATCATAGCAAAGAAAGATGAAAGAGTGACTACAAAAGAAGTGGAAACAAACATTGTAATATGGTTTGAGTTGCAAAAATATGAAAGATTGTTTTAGTTTTTAACAATCTGTTGGCTATTTCTGATATGATGATGGCTAAGGATTTGGCTTCCATTAACCAAGGATATATAAAATAAATACTTAAAGCAAGATTAACATCAATCAGTAACACTTTTTGGCACAAACTTGAACTGGAAAGTTTGTTTTCATCTTATACATAAAGATTTTAAACAATCCAAGGTGAAATTTTACTTGTAACTATAATAAATCAAAGGATAAGTCCCTAATGTTACCAAAATAAAAAAATAAACCAAAGCATCCAAAGAAAGAGAATCAAGCAATGTATTTTTTAAAAAGGGTAAAAGAAGAACCCTAGACAATTAAGCAGGGGAAAATTTTTAATATAGATATATTGAAGAAGACAAATTGTAATTCATACCATGATAAATCTAAATGATTTAGTTATTTATGAACAATAAATTTCAAGGATGAAGTCTAAAAGATATCAGCATGGTGGAAGAAATGAATTATGAAACAAATGTGAGGCAATTGGTAGTATTACATAGCATGTACTTTTTTTTCTCTTGGATATGCAATTGGCTGAAAGGCTCTTCAATACCACCCCCACAGCCCACTACCAAATACACATCTATATCTTGGTATCCACAGACCCTAACTTTGATAATAATCCATGTAAAATTTGATTTTTTTTTTCATCTTTATTTGTATTAAATTAAAATTTTATTTTGGATGATTATGTCCCAATTAATTTATTCCGTTTTTTTTCCAATGGCCAAATAGGTGGTCACTGAATGTTAATGACAGGTTATTTAGACCTCTTAAACAACCAGATTGCGTAGCCTAGATTAATTAGCCAAGTTGTTACTTAGTCAAATTAAGCAATTCTAGGTTAAAACAATCCAAACAATCATATCAAGAATATAAAGCAGCGGAAAATAAATAACACAAGATATGATCACCCAGGAAACCACACGGTAAAAACTTGGGGAGGATTTGACCCACCTATCCTCAAGGCATAACAGAATTCACTATGAAAGAATTGAAGTTCTTACAAAAGGACTACAAGCTCCCCGCTCGACTTCCTAATGCTACCCGCCAGTAGAACTTCCTGACACGACCACGCGCAGGCTCCGAATCCACGGACTACTTCTTTCTTGAATTTCTCAATCAGCTACAAGCTCCCCGCTTGCTTTTCTTTTAAGTTCCAATGGTTGCAACAGTAATGATCTTCAAGATGTTGAAATTATCTCTACCATGAAAACCCTAAGTTTTGTGTAAAGGAAAGCTCCTCAAAGATCTCACAAGAGATTCACACAAAACAGCAATGTATGAGCAACAATACAATATGGACAACCACCAAAAACGTGGCTAGGGTTTAGTTTATATACCTAGGGTAAAAACATAAAACCCTAAACGTTTAATGAAGTAGGGCTGAGTTGGAAATTCTGCAGAAAAATCAACCTGTGCGATTTTCGATCGATCGAGTCTATTCTTCGATCGATCGAGCCAGGCCGAAAGTCCCAAGTACTTCTGCAGCCACTCGATTCCAACTTTACAAGAATAAACCAACTTTGAGCAAGTCTAAATAAGACTAAATACAATGTTTTGATCATGGTTTGCCAACATTACAAATTAGAGTTCTAAATACATAAAATCTTAAGACCTTAGAACCTAACAAACTCCCCATTTGGCAATCCGTGACAAAACCTTAACTAACAGCTCAAAGTTTTACAAATGAAAAGCCCTTTACAAAAATAATGCTCATAAAATTCAATTCAGCCTAACTACTATCCATAGTTGCAAGTGTAGACAGCAGCTTAGTTGAATCAACCTGTATAATCCTGAAATACTCAACAAACACATAAACGCATGTGTGACAGAAAAGAGTAAAACAACAGGTATAACATTCTTGTAAGATTCACACAACACAAAATAAAGACATATATGAATGAACAACTCATAAATATAAGTCAATAAGCAGTGAATCACAAAGCAACAAGAATCAATGAATATGACATGTATATCAATCAATGTTACTCCCCCTAACATGAATAACCCCAAAAATGATATACAAAGTGAAGCACCTAAATACAATCTAAAAACTCCACAAGCTCCTCTAAAACAAGAAAAACTCCCCCTAATTACAAAAACACACTACAAGTCAAAAACTCCACTCCCCCTTTTTGTGACGGAATGCCAAAGGGCAATCGCAAGTCGCCATCAAAAGGAGGTGGTGAGGGTGAATGAAGACGCGCAAAATCAGCTCGGAGAGCACGAATCTCGTCCAGCAAGTCCACCAAAATCTGACCATGAGCCGCCTGAACGGTCATGACAGTCTCCAAAGTACGACGAACATCGAAGTCTGCCGAAGGAGGTGGAGGAACATCAGCAGCAGCATCATCATCACCAACTGGATCAGTAATATCCTCACCAGCAAGACCTGCAGAAGAAGAAGGAGGAGGTGCGCTACTCGAGGGCTCAGACCTAGGGTGTTTAGAACTAGCTCGAAGATGAGCGGCCCTTTGTCTAAGAAAAGACGCACCTATAGGAGCTATCACATGAACGGGCTCAGAGGAAGGAAAGCCACTAAGATCAAGATAGAAAAGAATCCTATGAATGAAAATAGGATGTACAAGAGCATGAGCAGTAGATGAACTCCTATAAACTTCGTTCAAAGAACGAAGAAAAAGATGGGGAAAACTAATAGGAGCATCAGTAACTAGAGCGTACAGAAATACACACCTCTCAAGAGGAATGGTGTGAACATGGGAAATAGGCCAGATCGAATGACATGCTATCCTAAAGAACAGATAGTGTAACCCGGAGAGCTCAGCAGAAGTGATCCGAGGATCAGAACCCCACTGGACAGCAGTACCAGTGATGTAAGACAAAACATCGCTAATCTCGGGAGACTCAGCATAAGGATAGACAGGATGCTGGACCAATGGTACCCCTAGAGCATCAGCCACTACCCGAGGAGTAATGGTGTACTCTACGCCTCGTATCCAACTCTTGACTAGAGTGTTGGAATCATAGATGCGGATAGAGATGTTCGAATAGAACTCTCTAATCAAGGCAGAAGGTGGAGGAGGATCAGAAACATCCACCAAGGGTAACCAACCCCGACGCTCAAAATTTGCCCTAATGGCAGGATCAAGTTCATCTAACCGCACAGAACGCTCAGCCCAAATCTTTCTCTTAAGGTTTAGCGTCTCAAAAATCTCTTGATTTTTCTCACTCGAAAACTTCTCACTATCAAAGGATGGAGGGGGTGAAGGAGAAGGTGAGGGAACATTCCTACGGGCTCTAGTTTTCCTAGGTATAGTGCTAAGGAAAGGACAGGGACACAAAGAGAAAACCACAAAGAGAAAACAAAACCAAGGGCAGACTGCAAATTAGCACAATACAGAATATAGAACAAAAATCTATATGATGCATGAACAATAAAATGTTGTGATGCATGATCTAAATGCAGTGATCAATGAAGTTTAATTGAGAGTAATTTGACAAAATTGGCTTGAACAAGGAATTTCTATCAAAAATCCCAAAAATTTGAAACCACTTGAAAAATTTTTGCAACAAATTGATGAATTGATCATTACACAAGGTTGAAGAATAGATTAGAATAACCAATTTCATCAATACAACAAGCCAATTTCAGCAAATTCTACTCAAATTAACAAAAGCCCCAATTCGGATCAAGACCAAACCCTAGAATTTTCAATTTTTCATCAAACTCAAAATTGATCAAATTAACCACCAAGGATCATTAGTATGATGTGTCCCCACAAAAACCCAATGATCAATTTCATAAAATAAGGCTTGAATCAACAGAAAATCTCAAAAATGTAAAGTCCGAAAATCTCCCTTAAATGCATGGATTTATGCATGAAATAATGAAAATAATTTCAAAAGGAAGGGCAAAAGAGTCTTACCGGCTTGAGGAAAGAGATTCTTTGCAAAAACTTCGGAGGAAAACGACAAAAATTGGAAAAATTTGGCTTGCCTCGTCGGAGAGAGAAAGGAAAAGTTTGAAAAAGATTTGAAAAGTATTTGAAAAAGTCAGATTTGATCTTTTTAAAAAGCTTTTCCACGATATTCGATCGATCGAAAATTACATTCGATCGATCGAAAAGCACAGTCATTTTAAGACAAATGAGAGCACTTTTTCGATTGATCGAAAAACAGGCTGGATCGATCGAAATGGGCAGAGGCTCACTAAATTTTTGAAAAAAAATCACAGTTTTTGAAAACACAAGCCTAATTTTGAAAATAACTCCTCAAAACATTAAATTGAATAAACAAAATGCATGAGTATGAGATGGAATGCTTTTTCAAAAACCCAAAATTTTAAACCCAATTTTCTCAAAACATATTTCAATCATTCTCTCATTGAATTTTCTTAAGCAACAAAAATGTTGTGCATAAATCTCAAGATATTTTCAAACTTGGTTGGTCAGACCAAAAAACACACACTAGCATGTACAGTGTTTAACAAAGAGTAACTTGTGTCGTGTGTGATACTAGCAAAAACTTGAGATACATGTGAGGTGATATGTGAATAGCAATCAATCACAAAGTCTACAAAATTCATCACATAGAATTTAAAAGAGACTATCACCTAAAGAGTTACATCCTATAACTCCCACATCTCCTAGAACAAAAGCTTGCAATCATGTAAGTTTCTTGTATTTTTGCCCCATTATTTAGGTGAAATTTGGCATCAAGCCTAATAGTACACACCGGTTTGAATTAAGTGAATTGGCATCAAGCCTAATAGTACACACCAGTTTTAATTACTAAGCATTTAACAGAGGCTACACCTTATGTTCTTTTTGTGCATGTGCTACACTTTCTCGAGCACAAAATCTTATGATATGCACTAAGGTGTTCATAATTGGCTAGTGAACAGTGGTGAGATGGTTATTTATGCCTTTCTCAAAAGGATCAAGTCCGACAGTCAAATAACATGTGACTTCAAGATCAAGACAAAGTAATTAATAACCATAAACATCTTTCCCACACACCATGCACTACAAAGTTTCAACTAGTAAAGTGCAATAAATAAGCTCATCAAAGCTAAACAAGGTACATAAGACATGTTATGTGTAAATAAATTGACCAACCTTGTTTTCAAAAATCAAGAAACATCATGTTCAACATAAATTTTGCTTCCTCTTTTTTTTTTTTTTTATTAAAAGAGAAAACAAATAAATCCTAGAATGAAATGCATGAATGTAATGCAATGCAAGTCCTAGAACAAAAAAAAAAAAAAAAAACAAAGAACAATGGTCACAAAAGAATAGAGCAATGAAGCACAAGGACCATGTCAGAAAGATTCAATTAGTTCGAGTCTTTTGCATCCAAAACTTTTTAGATGCACCACGAGCATTGGAGTTCTTATTCACATTCGAGTGATTACCAACTCCAGGATTGGAATAAAGGTTTAACACTTTTACCAATTCACCAATTAATGCCATAGGATCTTGTGCTTGAGTCACAGGCACTTTTGGTTTATTTGCTCTCTTATCAGCTTGAAGCTTGTAACAGTTAGGACGAATATGTCCAGACTTACCACAATAATGACAAACCCAAGCAGGTTTACCATGCATCTTGTCCTTAGATTTGGTAGGCTCCTTAGGTTTAGATTCTCTTAAGTCTACCCTAATCTTCTTAGGTGGTGAAACTTCTACAGGTTTAGCAACCTCACTTACAGGTGGTTTAATAGTTTCACTCACAACCTCACTCACAGAAGGTTCAGAAGAAGAAGAAGGAACAAAAGTAGTGGAATGTGGTCCAGTATCAAAGATGCTTTCAACATATCCTAAACCAGTTTTATCAGAAGGATACTTTTGAACATTCAGCATGTGATCAAGTTTAGAACTAGCAGTTCTAGCAACAGATAAATCATGTTCCAAAGTTCTAACTTTATCAAGCAAAAGCATGTTCTCAGATTTAACATTATTCAAAAGCTCATTAGCATCAAACAGTTTAACAAGCAAATTTCTCTTTTCAAGCTCAAGAGAATCAATTTTCTTTAGGCCAAGATCAACTTTCATAGCATCCTTTGCAGCAATTTTGCAAAGTTTGTTATAGGCCTCTTGAAGATCTGCATCTTCAGAGAGTTCCCCATCAGAAGGGTTCTCTTCAGCAGATATGCTTTCATTGACTATAGCAGTAGCCGTGAAAGCAATGAAGTTTCCATCCTCGTCACCACCGGACTCATCATCAGAAACCTCATTATCACTAAGGGTTACAGTCATAGCTTTACCCTTAGTCTTCAAGAATGTAGGACATTCAGATTTCATATGACCATACCCTTGACAGCCAAAACACTGAGGACCCAAAGAGTTATTAGAAGATTGACCAAAATTTTCTCTAGGTTTTTCAAAATTGTTAACCTTAGTGGGATCATTCTTCCTAAAATTTCTAGGTTCAGCAGTGTAAGTACCTCTTGCCTTTCTATTTGTATTCCTAAGAAAGTTCTTAAAGTTTTTGGTAAGATAGGAAATCTCTGTAGCAGAGAGCTCATCATCAAATCCACCACCATCAACATCATCAACTGACTTAAGAGCCATTGATTTGGATTTGTTCACTTTAGGTAGGTCAGACTCATAGGATTGAAGAGATCCTACAAGCTCATCAACAAGGATGGAGTCCACATCCTTGCTTTCAGTGATGGCAGTCACTTTGGGTCTAAAGTCTTCAGTTAAAGATCTAAGAATCTTCCTAACAATCTTAGGTTGATCATAGATTTCACCCAAATTAAAAGTAGAATTAACAATATCATTCAGTTTGGCATAAAATTCATCAAAGGATTCATCATCAGACATCCTAATGCTTTCAAACCTAGAAGTTAATTGCTGCAGTTTGTTTATCTTAACTGCCTTTGTGCCTTCATGCACAGTTTGGAGGATTTTCCAAGCAGTATGAGCAACCTCAACATTAGAGATCCTCTTAAATTCCTCCATAGAAACAGCATTAAAGATAGCATTCATAGCTTTGCTATTGAAACTTGCTGCTTCTTTTTCAGAAGTTTGCCACTCACTCACAGGAGTAGCGGGCTTCACCCATCCGTATTCAACGGAATTCCAAACCCTTTCATCAATGGATTTCAGGAATGCTTTCATCCTTACTTTCCAATAAGCATAGTTGTTCCCATCAAAATGAGGAGGAACAAACAGAGAGTGTCCATGCTCCATGACAACAGGGGTCAAGGATCAGCTCAGAGATTAAAAATCTCAAAAAGAGCTACCTGCTCTGATACCACTTGACGGGTTATTTAGACCCCTTAAACAACCAGATTGCGTAGCCTAGATTAATTAGCCAAGTTGTTACTTAGTCAAATTAAGCAATTCTAGGTTAAAACAATCCAAACAATCATATCAAGAATATAAAGCAGCGAAAAATAAATAACACAAGATATGATCACCCAGGAAACCACACGGTAAAAACCTGGGGAGGATTTGACCCACCTATCCTCAAGGCATAACAGAATTCACTATGAAAGAATTGAAGTTCTTACAAAAGGACTACAAGCTCCCCGCTCGACTTCCTAATGCTACCCACCAGTAGAACTTCCTGACACGACCACGCGCAGGCTCCGAATCCACGGACTACTTCTTTCTTGAATTCCTCAATCAGCTACAAGCTCCCCGCTTGCTTTTCTTTTAAGTTCCAATGGTTGCAACAGTAATGATCTTCAAGATGTTGAAATTATCTCTACCATGAAAACCCTAAGTTTTGTGTAAAGGAAAGCTCCTCAAAGATCTCACAAGAGATTCACACAAAACAGCAATGTATGAGCAACAATACAATATGGACAACCACCAAAAACGTGGCTAGGGTTTAGTTTATATACCTAGGGTAAAAACATAAAACCCTAAACGTTTAATGAAGTAGGGCTGAGTTGGAAATTCTGCAGAAAAATCAACCTGTGCGATTTTCGATCGATCGAGTCTATTCTTCGATCGATCGAGCCAGGCCGAAAGTCCCAAGTACTTCTGCAGCCACTCGATTCCAACTTTACAAGAATAAACCAACTTTGAGCAAGTCTAAATAAGACTAAATACAATGTTTTGATCATGGTTTGCCAACATTACAAATTAGAGTTCTAAATAAATAAAATCCTAAGACCTTAGAACCTAACAGTTAACATGCAAATCAAATTCGAAAAAGAGGTCAGTCTGATTTATAGATGGCCTCTCATGATTCTAAGGTTCTGCATTCTTGTCCATACCGTAAGAATCAATATTCACAACAAAACATCTAAAGAAAGAGAATGAACATCAGAATTTCAATTCAAGTTCGAACACGGAGAATTGATGCGTACCTTTCGTCGAAGTAGCGCCAATCTCTATCTCCGTATCTCAATACCTCTAGGACGTTTGATCGTATTTAACTTTGAATCCCTGAACAAAAAATAGACTTTTTTACGAAAGCTAAGCTAATCGTAACAGAGAACAACAAAATCCTAAACCAAAATTAGTATATATAGATATATATTCAAAGAATTTTCAAATGGCAATTATAACAAAACCCTAGAATCATGCACACGTGCATTCAAAGTCAAAGCTTTAACTTGCAAAATAGATCTAGAGTATTCTGCAAATTTACGGAAACGGGGGAAACTTATTTTGAAATCACAGGAAAGTTTCAAAACTGAATCAAAACAACAAAAACACAAAGGGAGAGAGAGAAGAACGTACCTAAAAAAGTCAAAAGGGGATGGCGATAGCTGGCCGTACGAATCTCCAGTGTGGCGCAAGGTTTTTCCATTTTCTCCTTCGCTCTCTCCATATCGCAGTGTCGCTAGGGTTTTTTTAGATGCAACATTTTTTATTTATTTATTTATTTTATTTTGACCTTTTTTTTTTTTTAATTTATACACAGTCACTGTCAAAGGGTGTTAGCCTTGTAAAACAATATAATGTATCGATTTTTAACTTATAAGTGGCAGAATTTTAGATGGCCTTTTTTCCTAACATGACAGCACCTCTTTAATTGCAGGAAAGACTTTTGCTTTTATATATAGTATTAGATATAAATATTTATCGAATGATAATTGATTGATGATGTTTTAGGTCTCAGCTTTTATTTTATTGTATTGTTTATATTATTTTAATGAGTTGAATGCTAAAATAAAACTTTTAATGTTGAGTGTATTATAAAATGAGGTATTAAAATAAATAAAATAGTATTTTAAGTTGTTAAAAGCTATATTTTTTAGCAACCTTATTGTGAATATGGTAACTCCTATGTACATTTGCTATAAAAAAAAATCCCAAGTACAAGACTTTGGTTCCTGCGGGGTTTGGGAAAGGTTTTACTTGCAACACGTTGCTTGGGCAGAGTGACCATCCACTAATCCAATGAGAAAGAGTGGGGGGGGGGGGGGATGGGGGAACTTATGTTGCTGTGAGAGAGTGAGAGCTAGCGAGTAATCATCCAAAAAATAAAAAGGGCCATGTTTTCCATCGTTTCAACTTTCAAGTTTCACAGAAGAGTATCAACTACGCTGTAGCTTGCATCATTTCATGACTTGGTGGATGACAGCCAAAAAATGTGTACTTCCACATTACAGAATGATGATGCCGAAAATATTACCAGTGAGTCACACGATACTTGCACACTCGAAACAGCACCTACACAAAGAAAAGAGAAGACCTAACAGAGAGCATCGGTGTGGTGCCGTCCAAATACCCTCTGAAGGTTAAGTTAGACCCTTTTACAACTTTAGAGTGCTAGAGAGGGCGTAATTATGCGTACCTTGATTTGTGAGGGTATTGGAGTTTTTATAGTGGTCAAAGATTAGCATCCCTTCCTTGAAGCAGAGATATTTTCCTTATAAGAGTCTCCCTAAACAATCCCTAACGTGGCGAACAAGGCTCTTTCCTTATGGAGAAGATCTGCATATCTTCTAGAATCCTCTTCGCCTTAGAATTCCAACTACACTAGGATTCTGAGATAACCAAGCGTGGGCCGCAAGGATTCCTTTAACTAGGGTTTCTAGAGGGTAATTGACTCGGACCAAGTATGGGTGTCTGACCCATTGGTGTAGGATCCGTCCAGTATAGGTGATTTTAGTAGATCCGTCATATAAGCCGTTCAATGAATAATTTCTCCTCTTCAGTTGCCCCTTTCACCCCATGGGTTCGTCATCTCCGAGAATAAGAGCCTATGGGGTGACGGTTCAAGGTTGGGATGACGGGTTCAAAATTCCTGAGTTGTACTTGGATCCTAACAGGTTGTCAGAAGTACATTTATTACTTATTGACGTGTGTCGCCCTTCTACTGGCTTTTGTCTCGGATCGAAACGTCGCTTCAGCTTCCGTGCACTTCCTCTTATAAATATCACCTCCTTCCCCTCTCATTTTTCTACTTTACGAAGAAACACATTGTCAGAGTGAGACCGTCATATTTGTCAGAGACTAGACCATCCAGTTACTGCAGTCGTTGTACACGCCTTCATCCGTCCACTATTTAGCTTGGTAAGTCATTTCTCTCCGTTTGTATTTCATTCCTTATTTAAGCTGTCACTTTTTTATTCTACACTAGACCTTTCTTTTCCCCATCACTTGTTCCAACACCCGTCAGTCTTAGGTTTTGTGGTTACCTGTAGGCAACGTCTAGTGCGTCGAGTAATCAGTCAGTCGTCCGTGACGGGGCAGACTACGAAGAGGTATATCCGTCAGGTCACAAAGACCAAGACGATCTAAGCGAGGAGAGGAGTCTGTCTGCATCTTTCTCGTCCTTAACAAATGAGGATACGGAGATGATAGAGCTAGAGGAGGGTTCTGCTGAAGGTGAAGACCAAAGAATTAAATCTGTCGTGGGTGCTGATGGACTTAGGCAGTTCATCATGCTACCAGAGTGGACGGTGAATGCTTTCGCATCCACCATCAAGGAGCCACACTTCAACACCATTAGGGACCACTACCAAATCCCAGACTATATCCCCATCCGTCTACCCTATAAGTTAGAAAAGTGTTACTATAAAGGGGTAGACGGTGTTGGAGTGTACGAGCAGGTGCTCAAGGCAGGCCTCAGGTTCCCTCTGAGCTCTCTGCACCATGAACTCCTCAAGTATCTGGGATTGTCCGTCAGCCAAATATCTTTGAACGCATGGAGAGTTTTTATTGCAATGGAGGTTCTGTACGGAGCCATGTCGAGTGGTAAACGGAGGCTGACGGTACGGGAGTTCCTCCATTGTTACTGTCCAGACGAGATAGACAAGTCAAGGGGAATGTATAGTTTTCTCCCTAGGAGCCCCGTCCTGAAGGTCATTTATGAAACTCTAGATTCAAACAGGGATTGGAAGAGCCATTACTTCTTTCTAGAAGGAGACGATTGGATGTGCCATCCAGGGGAGATGGATCACATGCCCGTCGACACGGCTTGGGGCATAATAGACGAGTCTGGTAAACCCCGTCATATGAAGGTCTTAAGTGATTTTTATCTTTTTTTTTTTTTTTTGAACTTCCTGAGCTTCTGATGCCCGTCTTTTCCTTTTCTTTTTTGTTTAGTCCGACGACGCCCACAGGTAGAACTTGAAGAATTCAGTTTCTTGGAAAAGATTTTTAAAAAGACCACGTCGGAGGAAAGGACCTGGGCAAAGCTGGTCACACTTGATACCATTTACTGGTATTATGATGGACCTGAGCCTTCACCTACAGCTAAGAAGTACGACACCAGGGTTCGTCAACGTAAGTCCGTCATCTAAATTCCAGTGTTTTCATCTGTCTACCCTTTTTTTTTATTTTTATAATATATTTTATTTCTACATTTAACTCACTTCGTCTATTTTTACAGAGATGGATGATGCCAAGAGGAGGGCTTTAATTAGAGCAAATGCTGCCAAGAAAAAGGACTCCGTCGAGGCGAACCCCAAGGGAACGGGTTCAAGCCTTCTATTAAAAAGGAAAGTGCCGTCCAAAGGGGACCGTCCTCAAAAGAAACCTAAGGTTCCTTTGGAGCCCGTCCTAGGACTTATGGCTGGGGGTGCCAAAGCCGTCACTCCCATGAAGCATGGGGACGGGAAAGGCTTTATGAAGGGCCCATCCACCCAGCAAGAGAAGGCGCCCGTCCTTCTTCGCGAGGACCCCAAGTTTGCACTGGAGAAGCTGTCGTCTGTCATATCCCAAGATGACTATGAAGACTTGGGCAACCACTCTACTAAAGCAATGGGCGAGACGGGCCTGTTCAGTATTACTCAGGTAATCAATCCGTCCACTATGCTTCTATTTTTTACTTCAGTAGATGGTTAACTTGTTTTCTATTTTCAGGCCATGCTCATGATGAAGGGGCTGATGGGACGGTGCCTGAGTCATGAAACAATTTTGGACCATTTGCGAGAGAAGGCGAAGGTGGCGAACGACGAGCTAACATAGCTGAGAGCTTGGAAGGTTATCCAAGAAAAGAAACTGAAAATGGCGGAGGAAGCAAGGGACAAGTACTTCAAGAGGACAGAGAAGATGTCGAAGGTACTAAAAGATAAAGAGAAGGAGATCCGTCAGGCAAAGGAGGCTGCGGTGCGTGAGTATCGCGACTCCGATGCCCTTTTATCAGAGCTCGGGTCCTCCTACAACGACAGTTTCGACGACGCCCTTAATCAAGTGAAGGCCTTGTATCCAAACCTTGACATGTCCTCCGTCAACATTAACGTTCCCGAGCAAACCTCTGTCCAGCATGCCAGATCCAATGACACCAACGAGCTGTTTGGTGATGAGGCTCCTATCAACGGGGCCCATTCAGATAGGACCGTTGCTGAGAGTGATCCAACAGTTGTGGAGGTTCGTCATTAGGAGGAAAAAGGAGTCCCAGCCGCAGATTAAAATTACTTTGATACTTGTTTTTCTTTTTATGTAAAGATATTTTGAGAACAATGCCTTGTTATATTAATTTGTTTAACATTTTGTTTATGGGACGTAGTCCGTCCACATCATTTAAAAACAAATTTGAATCCGTCTTCTATTTATGATTTATGAATGAGGCCATCTACTTTGTTGATCATAAATTTCATTTGTTGATGATTTTAGAATTATTTTATTGAGATTGGCCCGTCCAGTATTTTGGGCGCCATTTATGCCATTCCGCTTTTGGACGAACCCTTTCAATCCGTCGAGAGGATCTCGTTATTTTTTGTATTTAGATTATATCTGTCTTCTATGGCACTTTGAATTTTTATCCTCTTGGGATGGTCCGTCCAACTTGTAGGTTTTATCCGTCCTCCTTGGGACTTTGAATTTTTTATCCTCTTGGGATGATCCGTCCATCTTGTGGGCAATTTATATCCGTCCATTTTTTGGACTCTAGAAATTTTCATCCTCATGGGATGATCCGTCCATCTTGTGGACTTATGTTTAATCCGTCCTCCATAGGACTTAGAATTTTCATCCTCTTGGGATGATCCGTCCATCTTATGGACTTATATCCGTCCATTTTTTGGACTCAGAAATTTTCATCCTCATGGGATGATCCGTCCATCTTGTGGACTTATGTTTTATCCGTCCTCCATGGGACTTAGAATTTTCATCATCTTGGGATGATCCGTCCATCTTGTGGACTTATATCCGTCCATTTTTCGGACTCAAAAATTTTCATCCTCATGGGATGATCCGTCCATCTTGTGGGCAATTTATATCCGTCCATTTTTTGGACTCTAGAAAATTTCATCCTCATGGGATGATCCGTCCATCTTGTGGACTTATGTTTAATCCGTCCTCCATAGGACTTAGAATTTTCATCCTCTTGGGATGATCCGTCCATCTTATGGACTTATATCCGTCCATTTTTTGGACTCAGAAATTTTCATCCTCATGGGATGATCCGTCCATCTTGTGGACTTATGTTTTATCCGTCCTCCATGGGACTTAGAATTTTCATCATCTTGGGATGATCCGTCCATCTTGTGGACTTATATCCGTCCATTTTTTGGACTCAAAAATTTTCATCCTCATGGGATGATCCGTCCATCTTGTGGACTTATATCCGTCCATTTTTTGGACTCAGAAATTTTCTTCCTCATGGGATGATCCGTCCAGCTTTTGGACTTAGTTCATTTAAGTAGAAAAAACATAATTGTGTCTGAATATTCCTTTTATGAATTAAAAAGAAAACCATTCGTTTAAAAAAGTACCTGCCCCCTTGGGCTTAAAAAGGCACTCGTAAAAAGAATTGTTTGAAGTAAAAAACTAGTAAAAACTAAATAATAAACTGGGAAATTAGGGAACGTTGATGCTTTTCAAATCTTCACTCCATCTCTACTGGTAGTATTTTCATAGGTGCTCTGTGTTTCATGGGTGCTGCAGCTTCCGTCCATCCATGGTTTCGAGGTGGTAGGTTCCCTTCCTTTGCCATGATGAGATCCTATAGGGCCCTTCCCAGTTGGGGCTGAGCTTTCCTTGCGAAGGATCTCATCTACGACGGCGGCCAAGGTCTGCACCTGCCTTTCGAGGGTCGCTATGCGGGTTTTGTCTCCCTGAACATTGTTTGTTGTTGCCATCGAGCGAGTCAGCACCATGCAACTCTTTTGTCCGGAAAGCATTTGCTATGGCTTACAAACCAGAAAACATCCTTTCCCACAGACGGCGCCAACTGATGATGCCGAAAATATCACCAGTGAGTCACACGATGCTTGCACACTCAAAACGGCACCTGCACAAAGAAAAGAGAAGACCTAACAGAGAGCATCGGTGTGGCGCCGGCCAAATACCCTCCAAAGGTCAAGTTAGAACCTTTTACAACTCTAGAGTGCTAGAGATGGCGTAATTATGCGTACCTTGATTTGTGAGGGTATTAGGGTTTTTATAGTGGTCGAAGATTAGACTCCCTTCCTTGAAGTAGAGATCTTTTCCTTATAGGAGTCTCCTTAAACAATCCCCAACGTGGAGAACAAGGCTCTTTCCTTATGGAGAAGATCTGCATATCTTCTAGAATCCTCTTCGCCTTAGAATTCCAACTACACTAGGATTCTGAGATAACCAAGCGTGGGCCGTAAGGATTCCTTTAACTAGGGTTTCTAGAGGGTAATTGACTCGGACCAAGTATGGGTGTCTGACCCGTTGGTGTAAGATCCGTCCGGTATAGGTGATTTCAGTAGATCCGTCATATAAGCTGTTCAATGAATAATTTCTCCTCTTCACAGAAAAACCAGAAAACCAAAATATGTACTTTTTGTTGTTTTATTAGTCTTTTGTTAAAAAAATAAACAGTGTATGGTGAGGTTGTTTTACACAACTTGAATTAAATCTATAGATAAGGGGATGAGTGGATGGCATGCAATGGAAAGTAAAGGTGGCATGGTTCATGAGATGTTCATGCATGATGTCTGGTCTCACTATTTTCTCTTGGTTTCTTGTAACCCTTGGGAAATGGGATGGCGGTCGGTAGGAGAAATGTACAGCTGATGCGAAATTGGATAATATGGAATTGTTCTCGTCTAAATGTGGCTTGGGGCTGCTACTGTGGAAGCTAGAAAATGACTACTTTAATTCCTTTTATTAGGGCAAAACTTCACCAAAAAGGACCCAAACACTGTTTGAATTGTGTTGGATATAGTGTGTCGAAACACAACCAGTCCGCCATTGGTAGGTTGGAACATTTTCAAACTGCGACTAATCCACCAATCTTTAAAAATGGCGGATTAATTGAAAATTTAAGTGGTTTCAACTTGACAAATTGGGTGAGTTAGGCGGGTTACTTATTTGAATTGTGTTGGATTTAGTATATTGAAGCACTTGATCCAAGTTAAATCCTTTGCCTTTAAGAGTAGTGGGAAAATGCTAATTTGAAAAGGAAAAGAACAAATGAGAAATGATTTTGTGTGTGTGTGTGTGTGTGTGACCTTTGAGTTTACCTTCAACATGGAAAGTGTAACCATACAAAGTTTCTTGAGGCTAGCTTGAATCCAAAGCAACTCACCTGCGTAGGGTTGGATTAATTTTTTATTGATATGTTGATTTATTGAAAGTGAATAAAAAAGTGTACCTTTACTTTTTCTAGATATAACATTTTTTTTATGGACAAAACTTAAGTACATTATTTTGAATGTTGTTTCTTAGGTTTCCCTTTTGAGATTTATCTATGTGGCTTTTTTCCTATAAGATGGAAGTGTATTTTTAATTAAGTATAGTCACATGACTGAAAAAAACTGTACTTAAATAAATAAACTAATAAGTTAAAAGAAAAATTAATCCTAATGCATGTATTAGTAGTGCCTTGATTGATTTAAACTAGGACTGTGCAGGTCAAATTAGGCAGGTTGAGGGAAAGAAATTCAATCAATCCACCATCCACCACTGGCAAGTTGGAAAATTTTCAAACTACGGCCAACCCACCAACCTTTAAAAATAGCAGGTCAATTGAAAATTTTTAGGTAGTTTCCACTCAGGGAATTGGGTGGGTTAGGCGGCAAGGATGAAGTTACAGTGGGGCCATCACCCCCCCCCCCCCCCTCCGGCGCAGCTTTTCCAAAATGCCCTTGAAAGTAAGCATATTTTGGAATTTGGCCCATTTGAACTCCCCCTCCCCCCCCCCCCCCCCCCCAAAAATACATCGTGGCCTCCTTAAACCAAAAAAAAACCCAAATAACAATAGCCCAACAACAATTTTAGCTCAAGAAGGCATCTTTTGATCATTGAACTTTCACGCTCATATAGCGAGAAACTATTCCAATATCTAAAAATAGTTCAGTAAATGAATGGTTAAGCATGTGGCACAATTAGTTCAAATTCTTTCAAAAGTGATTGCTTTGGAATATTCCATTCTTGTAGCAGCCACCGCTTTAGATCCTACTCCTTTGCAATTTTTGGCCCCATATTTTGGGTGTGCCATGGGGGAATATTTTCTGCGATAATGGAATGCACGTAATCTATGATGATCTTAGTAAACAGGCGGTGGCATATCGACAAATGCCATTATTGTTACGCCTACCACCAAGCCCTGAGGCTTTCCCAGGCGATGTTTTCTATTTACATTCTCGTCTCTTAGAAAGAGTCGCTAAACGATTGGACCAGATAGGTGCAGGTAGCTTGAAATTAAACAATCAGTGTCTATAAGCCCAAACATTTACAAAAATTATACCAAACCCATCTAATTCATTTAACCAAAATTGTTCCCCAAAAATTCAAATTTAAACAAAAAAAAGCCCTAAATTTGACCAATTTTAGAGAGAAAAATGTCTCTAGCTCTCTCACTCAGTTGACGCTAGACTAGAAAAGAGTCTTATAACTTAATTGACACCTCCCTGTATACAAAGTGTTTGGAGGTCTAGGGGGAAATGGTTCGAGCTACGGGCTTGACAACATATAACTATCTCAAAAAAAAGAAGAAGTTGATACTAGACTTAGTCAGGTCTACAGACACACATGACAGTGCTGAATTGCCACTGTAGATAGAGAAGTAGTGCTGAACCGCGTCTATCTACGCATGTCGGTGCCTTGTTGGACTAGATCTGGACATTGTTGCCCTTGCCCATATTAACTTAGCAATAATAATTAGTCTTAACAACAATTGACTTTGGATTTTTAAAAAAAATTTCTTGAGTTTTTTTATTTTTTATTTATTTATTTATTTTACTTAGCAGCCATAAATAATTTGAGCAATAATAAATGTATTTTGATGTATTAAGAAACAATCATGGTTCACCAAGTGCTTGGGAGTCTAGGAGGAAAAGGGTTCGAGCAGCATGTTGTAATTATTTTCTAAAAAAAAAAAAAAAAAACAATCATGGGTCCGGCTCCCCTCCAATTGAAAAGCGACCATTTCTCCCATTTTAAAACAAATTTAAGACACATGGCAAGCATTAAATCTAGCGATTAAGAGCATCTCCAACAGATGCTGTATCGGAGAAATTTGGAGAATTTAGGCCCCTGTTTACGCTCCAACAGCTTCGGTATACACACAACTTTTGTAAATTTTTTTTTTTTGAAGTTGCTACAGTGCTTCTCTTCATTTAGGGAACACTGTAGCAACTCTATTCCCTTATTTTATCTTTAAAAAAATACCCGACTGAATAAAAAAAAAAAAAATTCTTTCTCTTTCCTCATCTCTTCTTTGTTCATCTGTCTCTCTCTCAAGCGGTAACACAATCAAAACACAAACACAATCTAAAATCAGAATAGAAACACAGATCAAGATCAGGGAAAAATACAAATTTAATTAGAACAACAAATCTAAAATCAAAACAAAAACAACAGATCAAGAGCATGAAAGCCTATCTAAGCTCTATTGTAATAACAAAGTGAATTAGAACAAGAAATGAAGGAAGAAAAAAAGAAAAGAAAAAAAAAGAGATAGACGAAGGCCATGTCGGCTGTGTGTGTGTGTGAAGTGAGCTGAAGAGGAAAGAAAATAGAAATCAAAACATCATGCTAGAGAGTGTTCTAGAATCAAGTAGAAATAAAAAAAAGTAAAAAACAAAGAGAGCTAGAGAATGAAAGAGAGAGTCCGGAGTGTTCTTGAATGTAAGGGAGAAAAAGAAAATAAAACAAGGGGTGGGGGTGGGATAGATATAGGCTGACACGTGTGTGGAGGATAAAAACAAGAAAAAAGAAAAACAAAAAAAGAAATAAAAACATATGGATGAGAATGAATTGAAAGAAAGGAAAAATAATATAAAAATAAAAAATCTTAATTGACAAATATTGCTACAATATTTTCACAATAAATTTTAAGTAATAAATTGTTATTAGTTAATATTAGTGAGTAAAAAAATAATTTTAGTGGTGGGTTTAAATTAGAACTAGAAACAAATTTTCACATAAATTTTGTTATAAAAGTATTGCGAAAAATGTTGTGGACGTAACATTTTTCATTGAAAAATATAATTGTTGGGATGAATATAGGAAGAATAAATGATGATAAAAAAAGAATAAAAAATGAATGAAGAAATAATATTTAAATGAGATAGAGAATGTGATAAAAAATCTGTTGAAAGATGTATTTGAAAAAGTTGGTAGGTAAAAGGTAAATGTTACTGTTCATTCTCCAAACAGTACAAAAATTTGGAAAAGCTGCTGGAGATGTTTAGAGAGAGACCTTCCCAAAATCTAATCCCTTGTAACTGGCATTTACTCAAAACAAAAGACCCTCATATTCTCTGTTTCTCGCTCTGACAATCCTTATTTAAAAAAAAAAAAAAAAAAAAAAAATTTATCCCTCTAAAACGTATATCACTTTATTCTAATTTTTAAATTTTTTTATCCAGGCTTATGAACATTTTTTTTTAGCTGCTAAAACCTATGATATCATGATCTGATTGGAAATCCAAGGTTACAGAAGGAATTGAAGGGGTGCTTCATCAATAAGTTGTTCTTTCCCATCATTCTAACTTTAATTTGTGTTATTTTATTTTATTTTATTTTATTTTTTTTAAAAGTTGTTATGCTAAGTGTTTAAATGATATACAAGCAAATCATGAGTTCTTTATTTGATTTCGATTTTTTTTTATATACCTTTTTCCTTTTGCTTCACTGTTATTTCAGTACTTTGTTCGATTTAAAATGCTTAGTATTAGTACTTTGTTTGTGTGTTTTTTTTTTTTTTTTCAATGGATTAAGACTCTATTTGTTTTTAAAATTTTTTATGTATTGCGATATCGATTCACCTAGGAATAGCTAAAACTCCAAATTAATTCCTTTTTTTATGATTGGTGCTTTGATTGGGTGTTTGTATTGTTGATATTACTTATCAGTGCAATTCTATGGATAATATGATTGGAGTTTTAATTGAGTATTCGTACAGCTGATATTGCTTGTGAATAAAATTTTCCGAATAAAGACAACGCTAATAATTCTATTGCATTGGTTAAAGATAGTTGATATTCGTATTTTGGCGATACTTCTCAAATTTATTTTCTGTGGTTCATACTTTGACTCAACAATACTAATTTATTTTTCTTTAATTTGGTTTATAATTTCAATTTAGGTGTTCTCTTCTCTGATAAACTAGTCAGTTCACAACAAATCTGACCTTTGTCAACCCTTGAAAAAGGTATTTAAAAACCTTGAGAAAAATTATTTTAAGAGTCCACACCCTTGATAGTCTTTGAAAAGGAAAATTTGAAGGTCTTCGTGGCCCTCAAAACAAATGCTCTATCTTATTTTGAGGGTCAAGAGACCCTTAAATAACCTTTTACCAAGGTTTAAAAGATTTACATTTACAACTCTTGATAAATAAGATTATTTAAGAGATCTCTTGAGTCTTGACCCTCAAAATAAGGTTTTATTTATTTAAAAAAAAAACCTATAATCATGCACACAATATATATATATATATATACAAAAAAAAATTACTACAAATTAACACTAGAGAGTAGAGAGAAAAACAATAAGTCTACTTGCACAATAAAGTCCCTAACTTTTTTCACAACCGTTGAGTTTGCAAGTTGTAATGTACAAATCATAACTTGCCACCTCAACCAGTTGTGAATTTGGTTGTGTCTCTAGCTTTACTCGAAGCAAACTCAAGCCATATAACTATGCATGATAATAGTTGTCAATTTAAACACCATAAAAACAATAACCCAATTAATATTTTCAATTGAACCAAATGGAGGGTATATAACAACACAGATATGGGATATTACACAACTAAAGTAAACCCAATTAAACATAATGATTCTCAACCAAACACCATAAAAACAAAGATCCAAAAAAAAAAAATCTTTCAACTGAGCCAATCTTTACAAATTGGGTGCCAACCCAATAGCCAAAAACACAAACACGCACACAGAGTAACAAAGAGTATCTAGTAAAAGACACACACCAGTACTAAGACAATTGAGAACCAAAGACCTGTTTAGAATTGCTGTTCTAGACCAAGCTTTGCCCTCAACCAATACCTACAGAGAGAGAGAGAGAGAGAGAGAGAGAGAGAGAGAGAGAGAGAGAGAGAGAGAGAGTTAGTGTGTGGGGGTTAAAGAAAGAGAATAGACAAAAGGGTATTCTTGAAAGTTGAAACTGACTTGGTTGTCAAGTTCATCGGTAATAGTAGTGTTTGGAAGAGAACAGAGAGTTCTTGTGTGGTATTGGTTGAGGGAACGAAGACTAAATATGAAGATTGTTGCGCCTCAGCAACAAGGCTGCCTTAAACCTTTGCATCATTTACCTAACCCACTCTTTCAAATTCTGCCCCAATACAACTCAAGCTCTCTACTCTCTAGTGATAAATTTATAATAAACAATTCTGAGGAAAAATTAAAAAAATGGGAAGAAGAACAGGAGAAGAAGAAAAATGTTTATTGCTAACACTACAAAAAATATTTATTTTTTAAGGTATATTGCTACAATTACACTTTCTTTGATCTCTAAACTCAAACCTACAAATTAAACACCTATGATGTGATGGTTAAATCTGGTTTTGTATCTCATACAAAACACACAGCGGAAGCAACAAACAAAGATCTATTTCATTCATGATTGATAGCTTGCACTATATAAATTTCAGAATTTAAGAACAAGATAGCGTACCTTGGTGCGGTGAAATTCAAAACAAAAGATTATAAGTACTTGAGAACACTTTTAATCTTCACTCCAATTCCACTTTACATCCAAGAAGTGTGGTCTCTCAATCAGTTTCCAAGGGAGAATAATTGAGTGGCTTCACTCGCACTTACACACCACTTCACAATGGCGTCTCTCTTTTTTCTCTTTTTCTTATGAAGAAATTCTGTATGTTTCTCCCTTTTATAACTAACTGATTATCTAATTGGGCTGACTTATTGGGCCTTTCCAATTGGGCTTTAGTGTGTGGCTTGGAGTGGGACCAAAAGGGATCAATAAGACACTAGCTCCAATGGGCCTTGGGCTTTTCTGTCAACTCTTGACAAGTCCAAAGTTACCATTAATTATATTTAATACCACTATATAAATATAATTGCACTCTAGGCCTTATTAATTAATTATATCCCAAGACTTTATTATTCATGCACCCCTTCATAAAATATTCATAGTAATACAAAGTCATGAATGTAGACTGCCACTTTGTAAATTACTACATCTTAATCCTTGAGCACCCGGTTTAATCTTTTTAAGTTATTCATTATATATTTATGAAATCCAATTTTATAAATATATACTTTAGTAATTTCTTACCAAAGTGGTTAGGCCTAACTCTCTGAATAACTAAACCCATTAAACTTATCTCAAGGGAATATTTCAAATCTCTGTTAAGAGACTATGAATTCCATCTTGAGAATATATATTTCATCAACACTAAATGTGGCTGCCCAACATAGTGAGGTTTTGACCGTTACTTTAGATCTCACTCCTGATATATCAAAGCAACCTACACTTCATGATTAGGTCCATTATTCTCTCAGGATTAAGAGTTCATGCAAATATAAGTCGTGAGATTTATTATTCAATTGACAGTCGTTAGGAGAATAATAAATCTCACAGCGGTCCAGTTCAATATGTCTTAACTCTTAAAACATATTAACACATCAACTAGAAGTCTCCACTTCCATGATCAAGACAAATCATCTTAGTTGATATGTTATAGTCTTCGCAGATGAAATGCCCAATTTCATCACCGACTACGAACTAAAATTCTGAGTTTACAAAGAACTTGTGACTTATATCTTCTGTGACTAAATCACATAAATCACATACTATGCATCTTATGGAATAAATGATAATGTCCGAATATTCATGTTACCATTATTTTAGGTAATAATAAAACAACTTTATTAATTACAATATTAAGTCATACATCATGTCATACATAATGTCATACATAATATTATACATAGCATCATACAATAGGATTTAAGGGCACTAATCCCAACATATCTCCCACTTGCCCTAAAGACTATTGTGCACTAATCTAACTCCCATTCCCTCCAAATGCGACTCGAAAGTCCTTTGAGGCAAGGCTTTGGTAAAGGGATCTGCGAGATTATTTGCACTTTCAATCTTTGCTACCATCACATCTCCACGAGTAATAATATCTCTAATGATGTGGTACTTTCTCTCAATGTGCTTTCCTTTCTTGTGATTCCTTGGATCTTTTGATTGTGCAACGCACCACTATTGTCGCAAAACAATGTGATGGGAACTTGTTCCATTCTCATTACACCAAGGTCAGAAAGGAATTTCTTGAGCCATACAGCTTCTTTTGCTGCTTCACAAGCAGCAACATATTCTGCTTCCATGGTGGAGTCCGCAATACAAGATTGTTTGACACTCCTCCATGTTATGGCTCCACCTCCCAAGGTGAATACACATCCTGATGTGGACTTTCTGAAATCTAGATCCGACTGAAAATATGAATCTGTATAGCCAATGGGTATCAAATCCTCACACCGGTAAACCAGCATATAATCTCTCGTTCTCCGTAGATACTTGAGAATATGCTTTACAGCTTGCCAATGTTTTGGTCCTGAATTTGATTGATATCGGCTGACCATGCCAACTAAATAACAAATATCTGGTCTAGTACAAACCATGGCATACATAAGACTTCCTACTGCAGAAGCATAAGGAACTTGTCTCATCATATCTTCTTCCTCTTGAGTCTTAGGCCTTTGGTCATCAGACAGAGGAACTCCATGTCTGAAAGGAAGTAATCCCTTCTTGGAGTTTTGCATGCTAAACCGTTCTAGAACCTTATCTATATATCCAGCCTGTGATAAGCCTAACATCTTATTCTTGTGATCTCGCCAAAGCTTGATCCCTAGAATAAAGTTAGCCTCACCCAGGTCCTTCATATCAAATTGGCTTGACAACCAAACCTTTATCGATGACATTACCCCTACATCATTTCCAATTAGTAGAATGTCATCAACATAAAGTACTAGGAACATTACTACTTTATCTCGATGTCTTTTGTACACACATGGTTCATCAAGATTTTGTTCAAAACCAAATGTCTTGATTGCTTGATCAAATCTGAAGTTCCATAACCTAGATGCTTGTTTAAGTTCATAAATAGACCTTTTTAACTTGCATACCATATGCTCTTGGTTCTTTGCTATGAAACCTTCCGGTTGCATCATATAGATTTCTTCTTCAAGATTGCCATTAAGAAATGCAGTCTTGACATCCATTTGCTAAATCTCATAATCATAATGAGCAGCAATGGATAAGAGAATTTTGATAGATTTAAGCATGGCTACTGGCGAAAAAGTTTCATCATAGTCAATACCTTCTTTTTGTGTATACCCTTTCGCCACTAGTCTTGCTTTAAAGGTTTCAACCTTTCCATCTACCCTTCTCTTCCTCTTGTAAACCCATTTGCAACCAACAGGTTTAATGCCATTAGGCGCCTTTACAAGATCCCAAACTTGATTGGAATACATGGAATCTAATTCAGATTTCATAGTTTTGATCCAATGATGTGCATCTATATCATTCATTGCCTCTTCATAAGTGTAGGGATCTGATTCAGCCTCTTCTGAGATATTTTCATAAGTTTCTCCCAAACCTATGAATCTTATAGGAGGCCGACAATTCTCCCACTACGACGAGGCACCTGTGTACTAGACATCTTATGAGTAGTATCTTGTGGTGTATCTAATACAACAACATCATCCCTAGTTTCATCTATTGGTTATTCAACTAAAGGTTCATTCATTTCAGCCAAAACAACTTTATTTCTAGGATCAAAATTATTCATATAATCATCTTCCAAAAATTTGGCATGTGTGCTAACAAACACTTTGTTATCTTTATGATTATAGAATAAATAACCCTTTGTTTCTTTTGAATACCCTAAAAACATGCATACTTCGGTTTTAGATTCCAACTTATCAGATTTCCTTTTCAACACATGTGCTGGACATCCCCAAATGTGGAGATATTTCATACTAGGCTTACGCCCACTCCACAATTCCTTAGGTGTGTTGGGAACAGATTTTGATGGAACTAAATTCAAAATATGCATTGCAGTTTTTAGTGCATATCCCCAAAAAGAAACTGGTAAAGTTGAGTAACTCATCATGGACCTAACCATTTCCAAAAGAGTTCTATTCCTTCTTTCTGCTACACCATTCTGTTGGGGAGTTCCAGGTGCAGTGAATTGGGATATAATCCCATTTTTAGTTAAGTAATCCTTGAAATCCCTAAGAAGGTATTCGCCACCTCGATCAGATCAAATGGCTTTTATGCGTTTACCTAATTGATTCTCAATTTCAGCCCTAAACTCTTTGAACTTTTCAAAGGTTTCGGACTTCCGTCTCATTAGGTACACATGACCATATCTTGAGTAATCATCGGTAAAAGTGATGAAGTATTCATAACCTCCTTTTGCTTGAGTTGACATAAGACCACATACATCTGTATGAACTAATTCAAGCAACTCTTGGGCTCTTCTACCTTTTGCATTAAAAGGTTGTTTGGTCATTTTGCCTTCCAAACAAGATTCACAAACTGAAAATTCATCAAAGTCCAATGGCTCTAAAAGTCCATCTTTGATTAGTCTTTGAATTCTGTTTGGATTAATATGACCCAAACGCAAGTGCCAAAGATATGCTTCATTAGTAGAAGGAAACTTTTTCTTTAATAATTTTACATGAGAGTTATGATCTAATTCAGAATTATATAATTCATGCTTATCAGGAGTTAAAATATAAAGACCATCCACAATATTGCCAGAACAGATAAACACTTTATCCTTCTTTATTACAACATTGTCTTTTAGGATAACATAATATCCATGTTTACCTAAATAAGTTGCAGAAATGAAATTCCTACGAACATTAGGTACATACAAACAGTCTTCCAATATTAAAACTCTAGATTCAAAACATAAATTCAACACTCCAATAGCTACAACTGGAATCCTGCTCCCATCAGCCAAGGTAAGAAACATTTCCCCTTCATTCAACTTTCTGGTCTCCTGAAACCCCTGCAAGGATTTGTAGATATGATTAGTACAACCTGAATCCACACACCAGGAATCTGTGAGATTCTATACCAAACATGTTTCAAGAAGGAATGTACTTTTCATACCTTTATTCTTGGCAGCCTTAAATATTGGACAATTCTTCTTCCAATGTCATTTCTCACCACAATGGAAACACTTTCCTTTGGTTTTGTTTCCTTTGTTGGCAACTCCTAAGGCAACTTGTTTACCATCTTGCTTAGTGAAGTTCTTCTTCTTCTTCTTCTTACCTTTGCCTTTCGACTTAGATTGAGAAGTAGAAGCTTCACCAACATTGGCTTCAACACTAGATGTACCAAGGATGCCTTCCGTCGCTACCAACTCATTCATCAATTCAGACAATGTATAAATCTTTTTGTTCATATTATAGTTAAGTCTGAATTCCTTGAATGATTCTGGTAGTGACTGGAGTATCATATCCACTTGGGATTCTTCATCAATATCGGCACCTAAAACTTCCAATGTATTCAGATTAGAGATCATCCTAAGACAATGCTCCCTCACTGAAGTACCTTCAGCCATTTTGGTATTATAAATCTGCCTCATAGTTTCTTGCCTTGCAGAACGGCCTTACTCACCAAACATCTCCTTCAGACTTAGCATTATGTCGAAACTAGTTCTACATCTTGCATTTGATGCTATAGAACATTTGAAATAGATGCTAGGATATAGCACTTAGCCATCTCATTAGATTTCTGCCAACGATCATATCGCTATTTTTCCTCAAGAGGAGCATCTGATGATGGAAAGTTAAGACATGGTTGAGTAAGCACATATTTGTGCTCTTTAGCAGTAAGAACAATGTCCAAGTTTCTTTTCCAGTCAACATAGTTGGATCCAATCAGTTTGTTTTGATTAAGTATAGCAACAAGTGGGCTAAATGATGCCATGATTTTAAATCTGAAAATAACAAACATGAATATAATAAGTAAACTAGACACTATCAATTTAGCATATAATCATATAATATGGAACCTTATAAAACCATAAAATAATATATGCAATGACAAACCAATCCATGTCTATAATTCCTTGGTAGCAAGTTTATTATAAACACATTAATTGATTGAGAACTATTCTCATTATTAGTGCTATCATGATAATAACTCTTTTCATACACTAATAATATGCTGTATTAGCTTTAGCCTCTAAGTAATAATGACATAGCTCCTTTGGGAGGTTAACATTACACTTAGTCTAGTGTACACCATTATCTAGAATCATGTGTAGCCACATTTCATCTCCCTTATAATGTTTAAACTTGTAGTACCATGGAACAAAACACCCTCCTTTGGGATCGCGAGGCATATACGCCAAGACGATGTGCTTGTCCACACTACTTTAAACAGGTTAGTTCAATCTTGTAGTACTATGAAGTAAATACCCTCCTTTGGGATCGCAAGGCATATACGCCAAGACAAGGTGCTTACCCACACTACTATAAACTGATAATGGAGGTCGTGAGATGCAACTCTTGTATCTCTCTCCCACTAGATATTTTTAATTAAAGGTTTTTATGATCAAGAACTATATTAATGCTAGAAACCCTTGAAAACATAATCCTAATCTCATTAGGAATAAATTTCATTAAATGAATACTTTAATCCTAGCATTGATATATATATATATAAATATATATAATGTAATATAAACCCATATTACACTATAAACTCATATTGCATTATATATAATATAATATATGGATTATTACATGTAATATATGATTATTACATTATGTATAATATACGGATTCAATATGAAATGAAGAACTTGAATCCTTGATGCATGCGAATTCTTGATACATATAATAGCATGACACGGCATTTGATGCAAAGAAACATAATCAACAAATGATGCCAACATATACATTTATAACCAAGCGGTGCATGCATGTGACAGTTATATAACAGTTACATTCAATGTGACAGTTATATAATAGTTACATTCAATGCACGCTAATAACATAGATGACAAAAACGAATATCATCATCAACTATGAATCCACATATATATTAGACTCATATAATCGCATGAATCCACATATATATTAGACACATATAATCACATGAATCCACATATATATTAATAAACACAATCAATGAAACAACGTTGAACATCATCATATGAACGAATTCATTGAAGCAATATTAATATAATATAGAAACAAACAACAGTGTCAAGTGCATTAACATCATCAAGAAACCGTTTTTCTTTTATTCTAAAATCCAATCACATGCTATACAATCATGATATGAAAACCTGGCTCTGATACCAATTGATGGTTAAATCTGGTTTTGTATCTCATACAAAACACACAGCGGAAGCAACAAACAAAGATCTATTTCATTCATGATTGATAACTTATACTATATAAATTTCAGAATTTAAGAACAAGATAGCGTACCTTGGTGCGGTGAAATTCAAAACAAAAGATTATAAGTACTTGAGAACACTTTTAATCTTCACTCCAATTCCACTTTACGCCCAAGAAGTGTGGTCTCTCAATCAGTTTCCAAGGGAGAATAATTGAGTGGCTTCACTCGCACATACACACCACTTCACAATGGTGTCTCTCTTTTTTCTCTTTTTCTTATGAAGAAATTCTGTATGTTTCTCCCTTTTATAACTAACTGATTATCTAATTGGGCTGGCTTATTGGGCCTTTCCAATTGGGTTTTAGTGTGTGGCTTGGAGTGGGACCAAAAGGGATCAATAAGACACTAGCTCTAATGGGCCTTGGGTTTTTCTGTCAACTCTTGACAAGTCCAAAGTTACCATTAATTATATTTAATACCACTATATAAATATAATTGCACTCTAGGCCTTATTAATTAATTATATCCCAAGACTTTATTATTCATGCACCCCTTCATAAAATATTCATAGTAATACAAAGTCATGAATGTAGACTGCCACTTTGTAAATTACTACATCTTAATCCTTGAGTACCCGGTTTAATCTTTTTAAGTTATTCATTATATATTTATGAAATCCAATTTCATAAATATATACTTTAGTAATTTCTTACCAAAGTGGTTAGGCCTAACTCTCTGAATAACTAAACCCATTAAACTTATCTCAAGGGAATATTTCAAATCTCTGTTAAGAGACTATGAATTCCATCTTGAGAATATATGTTCCATCAACACTAAATGTGGCTGCCCAACATACTGAGGTTTTGACCGTTACTTTAGATCTCACTCCTGATATATCAAAGCAACCTATACTTCATGATTAGGTCCATTATTCTCTCAGGATTAAGAGTTCATGCAAATATAAGTCGTGAGATTTATTATTCAATTGACAGTCGTTAGGAGAATAATAAATCTCACAGTGGTCCAGTTCAATATGTCTTAACTCTTAAAACATATTAACACATCAACTAGAAGTCTCCACTTCCATGATCAAGACAAATCATCTTAGTTGATATGTTATAGTTTTCGCAGATGAAATGCCCAATTTCATCACCGACTACGAACTAAAATTCTAAGTTTACAAAGAACTTGTGACTTATATCTTCTGTGACTAAATCACATACTATGCATCTCATGGAATAAATGATAATGTCCGAATATTCATGTTACCATTATTTTAGGTAATAATAAAACAACTTTATTAATTACAATATTAAGTCATACATCATGTCATATATAATATTATACATAGCATCATACAATATGATTTAAGGGCACTAATCCCATATGATGTGTATCAATTTCAATATTGAGATTACTTACTAAAAAAAGAGATTCAATATTGAAATCGAGGATACAAACAGTTAAGAGAAGTAATCCTTAAAGGTGTATTAAAATGAAATCTAAAATGAGTCTTTCATCACTGCCTACCACTTGAATATAAGAGGGGAAACACCATTTGTAGTACCTACAGATAAACAACATAACCTTGTTCATAGCAGTTGAAAGCATTAACAACTAATTATGCACCCATTAGTCCAAACTAGCGTATGCAAGAATCAATAGAGGATATCAGGGTGCATGGGAGCGCTACATTTGGTTGGAGTTGCTTAGCTGAATCTGTTCTAGTTGCTAGGCAAATTCATTAATCCTCGCCTAGAGAAAATCAAACAATGGTCATCAGGCTAGAGAAAATTTAGAAATAATAGTATAGTTAATTTAATCAATGATCCAATCCAAATGACCAATGCAGGTAGACTAAATGCACAATTTTTTATGAATAGAAAATTCTTTCAAAACCATTCCACTAGTATGTTACAAAAGAAGGGACCTGAAGTTAGCAGAATTATATCTGACCACAATATGGGAATCAAAACCTGAAATTATTGTGAGATTAAACAAAGATGAGCAATAAAGATAAAATTATTTGATAATTAAATATATAAGGGCAACATGTCCCCTCATCCAAGCTCTTAGACAGCCCTTAAATTCCTTACACCCACTCCCAATATCCCCAAAATTAAACCCATAACAATCCAAAATATCAGCTCCTCCACTCCCCATTGCCATGGCGTCCAAACTCCAAAGTCAAGCATCAAGTCACTGAAAGATCACCCACCCACTTCTCACCACAACCATAACCTTCAATTTTCACCTTGCATAATTCCAAACCAATATTACCCAAATGCAATTAACAAGTAAATGTCTGGGAAAGTGTAGATAACTCAAAAAAGTTTCAAATTTCCTAACCCATTAGAACTACTAATTTCACATTGGGAAATTCCTCATCCCATTCCCAATTCAGTTATTTATAGTTTATTTAGACCCATCAATGTCATCCCCTGTACAAAGAGAAAAATCATCATTTTGCCTTGCCTTTATAGTTATACACATAGAGTTTCGGCCTTAGCAAATATTTCAAAGTACAAAATTTTCTTGTTCAAAATTCACCCACTTCAGGTTTATTCATTCAAAGAAAGAAACTGAATTTTTGGCATAAACTAACTATAAACAACCTTAAAAATCAATAGTAAAAGATAAGCATAAGCTAAAATGAAAGACAGTAAACTCCTTTGAAAAAAGACAATATATAGATAACAGAAAAGTAAAAATTTTAAACTTGAAGGCATTTCTTCAAATACCTTACAGACAATATATACGAGAGCAGAAAGTAAAGTTTTAAACTTGAAGGCATTTCATTAAACACTGACTAGCTTGAGTTGATCTTCATACCTTAGTGATCACTACTAGATTGAGCTGATTGCGAGGTGATATAAGAGCATCTCCAACAGTCTCTTCAAATATTTGTACTGTTTGGAGAGTGAACAGTTACTTTTACATTTTGCTTACTTACTTTTTCAAATACATCTTCTAACAGACTCTCTATTCATTTTTCTATACTATTTAAATATTATTTCTTCATTCTTTTTTTATTCTTTCTTTAGTCATTCTTTAATCTTTTTTTATTAACTCATTTTTTTAAAGATCTCAAAGAAATACAGCCATTTCTTCACCACACCTGATAAAAAAAAAAAAAAAATTTCTTCACCACACAAACAAAGAAAAGAACAAAGATCACCAGAGGAGATAGCAACACATATGCAAGAAAGAAAAACACAACATCGGTAATGGATCAAGCGAAAATTAACCGGACGATCAGTAGTAGATCAAGCAAAGATTAGCTCCCTTTTATGGTATGATTTGTGTAGATCTAGGAATAAATTATCTGTTTTTGTTCCTAAAACTTCTCCAAGGTTGAGATCTTTTCCTTCAAATTTCTTCCTGGGATAAAAAATCCTTTGATTTTTTTTTTTTTTTTTAAATCTCAATTTCCTTTAGCTTTTCTTCTGTAATTACTCATTTGAAGTTCAAACCAGATTCAAAAAATTGGTTTGTGATTTATAGCATTTCTATTTCTACTGATTGTGTTTTTCCCTGTACCCCTTTTTTAAAATTTGGTTTGTGTTGTCTTTCATTCCAATTTTCGGTATTTGTGGATTTCTCTATTTTTTTGCTTGCAGATCATTTGTACGGTCATGATGTAGTTTTTGAGCACCATGGTTGGTAGCCAAAAATAATAATAATAATAAAAGTTATGCAAAAGGTAGAAGTGTTTTAAGAATATGAAACTGCCTTGAGTACTATTTCTTTTTTGAGAATTTTGGTTAAGAAGGCCAATGATAGGAGGGTTAACCTTTCTCTGTAATTAAGGCCATTGCGACGTAGGAAAACTCCCCACTTAAAAATCCACCACTTTGTTCTGTTTCTTCTTTCTCCTTTGGGTTTGTATCAGTTTGTTTTATATTTTCCTTTTGTTTTTATGTAATTAGTAATGTACTTCATATATTATAATTGTTTTCTTAATTTTGTGATCACTATAAAATTAGAGGGTGGGAGAGAGAGACTAACTGTGAGTATGATATAGGTCAAAGATTAATGAAAATGTTGGGCAATGATGGCGTCATCCTTAGAAAGAGCATGAAATTCAGTAACTTATCACTATGTTTATCTATCTGATTCCAAGAAATTTCAGGTCAATTGAGCCACAAGTGAAAGGAAAAGATTTACTCTGACTGTGATATTGCTTTAAGTCCTTTCTCTTTCGGGTTTGTTTTCTACTAAATTATCTCTATCATTTTCTTTATTTTTTTTATAATTCTTTTGTTAGCATTGTATAGATTTTCATTATTAACATAATAAAGCATTGTATTAAAGTTACCTAATATATGTGTTAGATGAAGATGACGTTGCCAATTTCATTTTTGTGCAGCAATTAGTTATATGATTTTATTCCTAGGTCACAAATTTCACGTCTTTGATTATTAATAAAGTCAAAAATTGCCAAAATCAAAAGATGAAAAAAAAAAAAAAAAAAACAAATAAAGGAAAGTCAAAGAAAGAAAAAGAAAATGAAAAATCAAAGGGTAGACAAAATAATAGTTGTTATAGGTGTCATAGAAATTTCAAAAATCATCCTGAGTTTGAATCACATTTATAAGTCCTGGAAGTATTTTATGTGTCTTGATATTACTCCAACAAGTGATATTTTAAGGATTACAAGGAATTTTGTCATTAGCAGAACCTATATTATATTTTAGTTACTAAATATATATATATATATATATATATATTTAGTGGCTTTCTTGGTAGATTTCTATTGATAATTGTTTGTTCTAAGTTTACTTTATGTTTTTACTATCAGATTGTATCTGAAACACCAATGACTTAAATCATAGTGCTAATATCCTATAAACCATTACATCTTTGTCGGGCTAATATTACATCTTTGTGGCATTCTAACTAATATCATGGTTTTGTATTTTCAGCCAAATCAATTTATAGATAAATATTGACAAATGGCAGGTGGTAGTTATACAGTTGTCACAAATCACAAGAAATGTTGGTTGGGGTTAAAAAAGTGTCTTTGTTTCAACCTATATGTATTAATCCAAAGGATAACACACTATATCAACTCTATGAAATTCTATATGAATTATTTTTGTGATCTTTTAAATTTATGAAATTCTATGTCTAGTATTTTCTGTTTTTGTCAGTACCATGGGTTAAAAATGTGACAAAATGAATGTGTAGAACCTTTGAACATTTGGATTCACCTATGCAAAAAAATTGTAGTGGTGTTGGTGGTGAATAGGAGTTTAGCCATTGATTTAATTATGTTTAAGTTTTATTTCATATCTCTTGCCTTCAAAGACTATTTCAACATGATTGCAATTATATTGCATTAAAGGTTAGTTTGTTTGGCTCCAACTAATTGTGAAAAGATATGTCTGTTTTAATTCAATGTAATTTGTCAAGCTTCTCTGTAAATACCACCAAATTTTGGATTGTGATGATTGAAAGTGAAGCTGTTGGAAAATATTGGACCAGTTCTAGGAATAATGAACGCTAGCTAGCTTAAGAATTTTTAATCCTATGTGATAGAGATACCAAGGGAAGAGATTAAGTTTCAAATAAATGTTGTTAGGACAACTTTTAATACAAGAGGAAAATCTTTTACAGATTGTTTTATTAGCCAAGTTTCTCTCCTACTTATTTCATACTTCAATAACTATATTCTCTCGAACCCACAAGCTTTAAAAAAACCTTATTATAGATTATGTGTTGATGCCAGGTTATGTCTGTCTTTTAGAAGAACACCTGCACATTATCACCATTATCTAAACAACTAACCATCCACCTCCTTCCATATTTTACCATCACATTAAGTATAATATTTTAAGTTGATTTTTTTCTAACTCATAAAATGATACCGCGCATTGCGCAGGTTTAACGCTAGTTAGATTATAAATTGGATTTCAATTGGAGTCTAATTTTCCGCCACGTGTCTATCTATTTTTTTTTTTTTTAAATTTTTGTGGCAAGTGAATTATTTTGTGCAAAAATCGAAGAGTCTAAATCCAAATAAATTCTAAATCGTATGTGTATGTGTGTCTATATATATATATATATATAATGAGAAACTATTACATATTTTAGAAATGTATGGTTTAAGAAGAGTGTAGGTTAATGATATGTATAATTTGAACATTTTCTAATAAAATGTATAATTTGAATAGTATAATTGTGATTATTTTTAATTGTACTTGTGCATATGCATGAAACTATACATTAGTATATATATAATAATAATAGGTAAAACTAAGAGAAAATCCAATTAGATTTCAAATTGAAATTCAATTAGAGTTTAATTTCACGCCACATGTCCCATCTAATCTAAGTTTTTAAAATTTTGTGCCAAGTGAGTTAATTCAATGTAAAAATTGGATTTCAATTAGAGTTTGATTTTGCGACATGTGTTTCATTTAATCTAAGTTTTTAATTTTTGTACCAAATAAGTAAATTTAGTGTAAAAAACGAGGAATTCAATATAAGTAAACCATAAAAAAATAATTTTTGAATGATTTTATATTTATGAGCATTTTTTTATAGAACTAAAAACAATTCAAGTTTATAAGTCATCTATATATATATATATATATATATGTCCCATCTAAACATTTTTTTTTAATAAATTTTTGTGTCAAATGAGTTAATTTAGTATAGAAAACGAGAAGGCCAATATAAATAAATCATAAAAAACATAATCATATATCTAACACTATATATAAAATTAGAGGAAGAGAGAGTTTGAATGATTTTATATTTATGAGCCCTTTCTTTTTTTTTTTTCTTTTTTTGTATAACTAAAAAAAATTTAAATTTATAAGCCATCTATATATATTAATAGGTAAAGTTTAGAGAAAGTCCAATTAGATTCTACAATTGAAGTCCAATTTTGCGATATGTGTCATAAATTATTATTTTTAGAGAGAGTTTATTTCTTAATTTTGGAATCAAATGTGGGGCCATATCATAAATCTCCCTTCAAGTGAGTTATTGTGTACAAAAACCAAAGAGTCTAGAATTAATGAACATAAAAATATTTTAAAAAAATGGACAATTTACATTTTATACCTAATAACATTCTTACAAGACTTTTTAAAGAGTTAAAAAAAAAATAAGAATGACTATCAATAATATTTAAATTATATATGTAAGAATTATAATATACATATTAATGTGTATCTTTTAAGTATATCCATGCATATGCATGGGGTTACAAGCTAGTTTTAAATAAGAGGAGGCCCCTTGAGCCAATTTTGACACTTGATTCATACCTAATAAATTGAGGGTTAATAAGGAAAAACAGAAAAGCCAAGCGATTTTTTTCAATTATCAAAGAAATAAAGGATAATATTGTCACTGTGGGTTAATAAGAAAAAAAAAAAAAAAAAAAGAGGCAGAAATCCAAAACCGACCCTCTAACTTTTAGCCTTTTTCATTTTAGTCCTCTAACTTTTAATTTTGTCATTTTAGTTCTCTAACTTTTAATTGTCGTCAATTCGGTACTTCGTTAGACATCGTTTTGGCTCTATTTTTTTTTTTTTTTGGTAATAAATTTTGTAATTAAAAGAAAATAAAAAAACTATTATTAAAAAAAGAAAAAGAAAAAAGAAAACATTTAGGGAAAATGAATTTGGGGAAAACAAATTCCCCAAATCATAGTTCCAACAGAGTTCCCACATCATAGTATCAGATCACAATACAAAAACACCAATAAAGCCACCATTTTGAAAATTGAGATTTGCCCAAATTATCAAATTCAATCACTTTCAAGCTCAAATACTCAAACTAGTGGAATTCAAATTCAAAACCAGATGACCTAGATCACAAAATCCCAAAACAAAACAGTTTCTAAGCTTATAAAGAAAAAATACAACAATTTCAAATTGACACCAAAATGACCCAGATCACAAAAAATCCCAAAAAAAAAAAAAATTGAAACAGGGTTGGAGAAGAGAGGGATTGAACTAGCGAGATGAGAAGGGTCCTTGACTTTCTTAGCCAAACCAGACCTAGCACCAGAGGCAGAAGTAGAGTTAGCGAGCACCTCCTTGACCAAGAAAATGTAGGAGAACCCACCCTTGCCGAGTTGCCTTAGGACCCTGAACCAATTGTCATTGATCCACACATCCCCTCCTCCATTAACAATGTCGTATAGCGCATTCAGCCCAGAAAATGAACACCCCATCCTTTTTCTTATTCTTTCTTTTGCAACTCGGTCTCAATATTAGAACTCCATCACCTTCATCTCGGTCTCTCTCTCTCTCTCATACTTGATCTCTTTCTCAAATCGATTCAGTCTCTCTCTCTCTCTCTCTCTCTCTCTCTCTCTCTCTCTCTCTCTCTCTCTCAATTCGACTCAGTCTCTCTCTCAAATGAACTCGATCTCTTACTCTCTCTCTCAAACCGCCGACCAATTCTTTCTTTTCCCCAAATGTTTTTTTTTTTTTAAATAAAAGTTTTTTTTTTATTTTCTTTTAATTCAGAAATTTATTTTTAAAAAAAAAAAGCCAAAATGAGGCCCACTTAATGGCAGTAGGTAACTGAGGTTTAACGTAGTACCAAATTGATAACAATTGAAAATTATAAGACTGAAATGACAAAACTTAAAGTAAGAGCATCCACATAGTGGATGCAAACTTTCCTTCTATTTTGCACCCCAAAAAAAAAAATACTTTTTCTATTTTACACCAATTTTTACAAAACACCCACATCAGTTTATTTATTCTACACATTTATTCAATAAAATTTTCATTCTTTTACAATTTTTTATTATTCTCTCTCACAGACCCAATCTGAAACCCACCTCTCCCTACAACTGATAAAACTCATTAATACAGCAGCTTTTATAGATTTTGGAAAGGCAAAATCGTATCTTGCAAAAGATATTCCTTAATTTTCTTACTGGGTTTTCTTTCTCTCTCAAACTTTTTTTTCTTCCTCAGTCACCAATCAAAATTCACAAAACCAATCCTCAAAACTCTCAAAAAAGACATGGCCATGTCCAACCTTCTCTAGCCATTAAACCCAATAACTTTCACTCTCTCTCGTAAGCCACTTCACTCAACCTTCCTATCTTCTTTCACAAACCAACCTTATCTCATAACTCTAACTAACTTTGCAACCAAACCTAGAAATAAAATCCCAACTAAAACCACTCTGACGAAGCACTCGTTCATCACCTCGTCGCTTCAGTGGGTTCCGACGAAGCTAGAGGCATCGGTTACGAGGACGGTGAGGCCGGAGTTGGTGAGGCTGGTGATGAGGATGGCGAGCATTGGAGTTAGAAGGAGATGAGAGAAGGAAAAAGAAGCAGAGAGAAAAAAAAAAGAGAAAAGACGAAAAAAAGGAGAGCATCAGAGACAAGAGAGAGAAAAAACTAATAAAATAATAAATACAAGTGTTACAATTTTACACCCACTAATATGAGTGTTTTTTTGCTTAAAATATATAAAATAAGCAACTTTTTTTATTTTGTACTGAAATACGTGTGGGTGAAAAAGTATATTGAAATGCGTGAAATGCTGTTTAAAAACTAAAAAATGTTGTTTGAAAACACAAACCAAACGGGCCCTTTAGTTTTGAATTTTTGCAAAAAAAAAAAAAAAAAAAAAGAGAAAGGGACAAGCTTCATTGTCTTGTATTGTATGTAAGCCTGAAAGATGAGCTAAAAAAACAAAAGAGAAAGGAAAAGTTGGAACCCGAAGAATCTCTCTCTTTGCGCGAATGCGAGTGTGGTGTGTGTCAGCGTATGCGAGTGTTTCGTCCGAGGAATCTTTCTCCACACAAAGATGAAGCTGAAGCAACTAGAAGGCCTCCTCGGTGATCTTCAACAGTTCTCCAACCCAAAGGTCTCTCTCTCTCTCCCTCAAATAAATACCAACAGACAGACATGAGTGTTTAATCATACCTCTTTCTGATTCATCATTCTCTATGCTGCAGGTGGAGCTGGAACAATACCCAACTGGACCCCACATTGCCTCTCGCGTGCTCTTCACTGTATTCCTCTCTTGTCCAATTTCTCTTATACATCTCTATAAGTCAAAAAAAAAATTATATTAGCTTTATCTGCTTCTAATTTTGGTTGTATCAATCCCTTTTGTTTGTTTGCCAATCTGGGTCTTTATCGAAATTGCTTATGGGCTTGTATAATTAACAACTTTGGCTACTTCACTGTCTTTAAACAAAACTCGCACCCAACTTTCAAATTAGGGAAAAAAAGAGAAGATTGTAGCTTTTTTCTTTTAAGTATTTGTTTGTGATAGTAGCTTGAATTTCTCTGTGCTTATCTCAATCCTGAAATAAAGCCCTTATAAGTCGCTTTTTTGAAGGTGGAAATGTTATGGGGGTAATATTTTGAACCAAATGGCATGGCCTGTAATTTTTGGTGTTATGCCAAGAGCTACAATTTCCTATGATTGTGGTAGAATTTAACATTATGCTTCCACTTTGTTACTGTAAATTTTTCTTTTTGGTGGTTAACATGATTTTTTTTATTTTATTATTATTATTATTATTTTTGGGATAAGTAACCACACCACCACCAAAAACCAAGCCCTAGTCCCAAAATTTTGAGGTTGGGAATGGATCCTGAACAAACTAGTCAGGGTCACATATCCTTTTCCGTCATTGTATTCCATTTGAACTCATTCTCTGTTACTTGACGTGTCTTTTTTCACTACTTCCATTAATGTTATTATTGGGGTTAAGTAACATGTTTAAAAAATATATCAGGCAGAGAATTCATTTGGGGATATAAGCAGCAAGGTAGTGGCTGATTTTGGTTGTGGCTGTGGTACATTAGGTGTTGCCGCAGGTCTTTTGGGTGCAGAGTAAGAACCATCTTTCCCCTTCTTTTCTTTCTGCTTTCTCTCATTTGTTTTAATTGCTAAGTTTTAGCTGAGATTTAAAGAATGCATCTGAGGCTTAGACTTGGCTTTGTCATCCGTTTTACCATTTATTTCTCTTTCTATTGTATCTTAGGCCATGTATTTTGTTATGCATGGTCCATTATCTATTTCCTTACTGCCTCTATCTGGCATTTATTTCCTCTTCTTATTTCTTCATAATCCCCTTAACTTGAACAAATTTGAAAGTATGCAAAAGAATTTGCATTATTAAAAATCGAAGCAAACATTTTTAGGACTTAAGGATGATAGTTTACTCATTTGTGTTAATTTGTACTTCTCTTAACTTTGTTTACTTTGAATAGACATGTTATTGGCATTGACATCGATTCACAATCTCTTGAAATCGCGTCACTAAATGCAGAGGATCTTGAGGTACGGTCGTTTTCTTGAATTTGTTAGGTTGTAATGTTTATAGGTTTTGTTATCTCGAAATGTTTATTATTTCATAGATTAGGAGATGCATGAATGGAATAGCCCAATAGTTTTTGTTTTATTGTTCATTTATTGATTGATTGATTGATTTTTTTTTTTTTTTTTTTGGGGGAGAGGGGGGGGGGGGGGTGTGTTCATATATAAGTTTCGTGATGGAAATGTTTTGAAGTAAATTTCTCTCTCTCTCTCTCTCTATATATATATATATATATATCACACACACACACACACACATACATACAGCATATGTCCCTAATTTTTCTTGTAAGTGGTTGTTCATTGTTGATGATTATGAATTCAATAATTAGATAATTTTGTATTAGTGTTGATTCAACTAATGTATTGTTGCTTTCTTAATGTCTTGAACCTGCAGTTGGACATAAATTTAATACAGTGCGATGTCAAGAACTTAGGATGGAGAGGTAACAATTTTTGAACCCAAACTGGCCACCCCTTTGTGTCTGTCTTGTTGAAGCAGAATATTGTAATTGACTCTTTTATTAAAAATTCAGGGCTCAATGAGGTGGTTAGAACTTATAATTCCAGGAATCCAAGTATATTGTTGACATTTAGGATGACAGAATAGAATATATTCTTTCTCTTTTTGTGTAAATTTATTTTAGTATTCACTCTTGCTGGTAACAACCAGGCTCCATAATTTGAAATCTTGTAAGTTTGCAACAAATTGGTTATTTATTATTTATTATTTAATAAGTGTGCAACAAATTGGTTTTTGACCAGCTAAAGTGCGTTTGTGTAACACTGCTGTTACTCCACAAAGGATTTCTTTGGAAATATAGGATTTTGACATTTAGGAAATCCTTTTGTCTGTCTTGTTGAAGCAGAATATTGTAATTGACTCTTTTATTAAAAATTCAGGGCTCAATGAGGTGGTTAGAACTTATAATTCCCTAGAATTCCAGGAATCCAAGTATATTGTTGACATTTAGGATGACAGAATAGAATATATTCTTTCTCTTTTTGTGTAAATTTATTTTAGTATTCATTCTTGCTGGTAACAACCAGGCTCCATAATTTGAAATCTTGTAAGTTTGCAACAAATTGGTTATTTATTATTTATTATTAATAAGTTTGCAACAAATTGGTTTTCGACCAGCTACAGTGCGTTTGTGTAACATTGCTGTTACTCCACAAAGGGTTTCTTTGGAAATATAGGATTTTGTAATTTTAAGTAGAATAAAATGTATGTAGTCACTTTACTATAATATTCTATCTCAAGAAACACTGCTGGACTAATTTTGGGAGATAGCATATAAACTTTTAGCAGAAAGTCCATGATAGGTTTCATCTTGCATTGGTTGTATTTATAAAGATGATGAAAGGACGGAGATGTGTGGAGAATGGTTTTTTTGTTCACAGAAGCATGGATGGCAGGGACTTGAATTTCCAATTGCTTCTCTGATGATTTCCTGTATTGCTAGTTTCTGGAAGTTATTTATTATGTGATGCACAGGACAGTGTTGGTGTAATCTTTCTCTCTCTCTGGGATTACAAAGGGGTGGGGTGGTGGGATTTATGTAATTAAAAAAGTTGACAAAATAGTGGGGTAGGTGACTTAAACACTAGTAGATAACATCTGAGCCTGTGATAATAGCTAATATTTTAACTTGGATTTTAATATTACATTTTCACTAGATGTGTGCCATTGACTTTGTGACTAATTTTTCTTGACTTTTTTTTCCCTTGTATTTTCTTGATCACTTATTTAGGTCAAACTGTTGATACTGTTGTAATGAATCCTCCATTTGGAACCCGGAAGAAGGGCGCTGACATGGAATTCCTCTCTGTGGCTTTGAAGGTAAAGGGAATGATCTCATTATTTGGATGTTTCAAATGCATCTGAGCAATACTTTTTTCTAATATGTGTTCTATATTTTGCTTTTACTATCAGATTGCTTCTCAAGCAGTTTATTCCTTGCATAAGACCTCAACAAGAGATGTAAGTATTTACCTTTGATATCCAGCTATTAGAATTAGAACTTAATTTCACTTTATAACATGGCATGTTGATTGCGCTTTATTCATGTCTTATGCATCACATTAATTATTTGATTGAAGATAGTTATTCAGCCAAAAAAACAGAAGAAAAAGAAAGATTAAAGATAGTTATCTAAAGATTCGATTAATCATTGTACTACAAGACAAGCATTTCCTGTATTAGATATGTAGCGGAATCTGAGAGCATTTCAAGAAGCATGTGTAATCTTTATTGTAGGCCATTATAAATGGAAGATGGTCAGTATGGTGAATTATTGCCATATTTTGTTTCTTTAAATTTATGTTTTTACCTCTGATGGCTTGGCAGAACTACTTTTTGGTTGTTCTGGACAGAACTACTTAAGTTGAGCCTCATGCTAAACAAATAGGTTCTGAAACACCTCAAGAAACTATTTAGTAAATGCCTAAAATTATTCTATGAATTGATTTTGGACCATATGATGTGGATCTCATTATTTTTTGCCATCATTTTTCTTTTGTCATTGCAGCATATCAAAAGGGCAGCCTTGCGGGACTTCAATGCTAGTAGTGCTGAGGTTTTATGTGAGGTCGGTGAAGATGGCTTTGTTCAGTAATACCCTGATATTTCCATTAAGATGTTGCCAATTGCGTATGACCTTATTTTCTGCCAAACCATTCAATATTGCTCACAAGTCATTCCTTTATTTTATGCTGTTTAATGAAATGGTTTGATGAGTACAAATGATTTGGCTGTGGACATGCTATTCAGCTATTCATGTTATGTTTTCTTTTTGTCAGCTTCGATTTGATGTACCACATCTATACAAATTTCATAAGAAAAAGGAAGTGGACATTGCTGTGGACCTCTGGCGATTTGTGCCCAAAGTTAATCAAGGAAAGGGGGACTAGCGTCACATCAATATGTGCATGATTAAATCATAGGAAAAGAATATAAATATTAAAATAGGTATAGGAATGTGCCTTTCTAATTTTATTGGAGTTCTTTACATAGATGTATCCTGTAACAATTGAAGAGAAAATGTTGAGGCGTTTTTTTCCTTCCTATTTGTAATTTTATACCCCTACTCAGTTCTTAATTTTATGAGAGCTGTATTAAAATTGTTGAAATGTACTTCTGTACTCAGGTTTACACTCGGTATTCATAGTTTTCTACTTCTAATATGGACTTGTTTTACTTTAAATGAGACAGACTACTGATTTTGACATCTTGAGGAACAAGTTTACCCAAACTATCAATGTGCTTCAGTAAAGGCCTTAATTTCAGTTGTTGAAAAACTTGCATTGTGATTTTTGGTGCGCAAATGAAACAAGTTTCCGCCAAAGAAATTAATGTCAGGTCCTGTGAATAGCAACAGCTTGATGTCCTGTATGTCCATGGTTATACCTTGGATGCCAGGTAGTGTCATTCGTGCACAAACGTAATGGGCACAGAATAGTAATAATGTGTTGTCACAAAAACGCATGAATTTTACGGAATCCACTCTCATTTTGAAACCCATATAAAATTCAATACTAGTGAACATATAATGATGAAGATGCCTTGTATTTTAGTGGAAAAAAGCACCATCATAGAACAAATTCAGTGTTAGAAGTAACCATCATTTTACCCAAAAAGAACCTTCAGGCAAAACTTTTTAACTGCAGAACCAGATTTTTTCTTTATAGGGTTTGGGGGGTGGGGGGAGGTATCATAAAAATTCTTAGAGCATGGGCCCACGTGATCTACAGCTCTTACTTGATCAAAATACTAAACTTATGCAACCAAAAAATTTATTTAAAAAAAAAAAAAAAAAAAAGAAGTAATGGCAACTTGTATCAAGTTATCAAGCTTGGGTCCAATAACATCTCTGTCCTCATGTGTGCAAAGGAGATCGGTTAAGTCATGAATTTTCATTTTGTGTTTAGTGTGTGTTTGGATGAGCTTATTTTGTTTTTGTTAAAGTACGGCTTTGAAAAAAATAATGCTTTAAAAATCTATACATTCCCTTTTAGGATGAACATAATGATTTACTCAACAAGAAAAAATAGTAATAAAAAGGTATTTTGCCATGCCTTGATCTTATATATGTAGTAATTCAAAAATGCCTCCACAGAATTGTATATCCAACTTTCATACTGCAAATAACAAATTAAGAGATGCTCCTCTTTTCATCTCAAAATATAGATGCCGAAAGTAGCTTTCGCGATCATATGACACATACATAGGTGCCATCTGCGTATGCAACATTAATCATAACAAAAAGAATCAGACAACTCTCATCTAAAATTAGTCTTACTTAGCCTCGATATCTTTGTGCTTGCTAACGCACCATGTTCCACGGGCTTCCCACATCTGGTTGTGCTGAAATTGATGTGTTTTTATTTTTCTCATGCTTCAGTTGCTGCTTTTGCATTTTCTTCAACTTTTTCCCCGAGAGTGAACCGAACAAACCTCCTAACTTTTATGTTCTCCCCAATTTCAGCTACAGTTTGTTTCACCAAGTCCTTCACCAAAATACCATCATTCTTAATGAAAGGCTGCTCGAGAAGAGCCAGCTCCCCAAGCCTCTTTGAGACCCTCCCCTCAACAATTTTCTCTCTAATGTTCTCGGGTTTTGATAGGAGGTCCTCTCTTTGCATTTCAAGCTCTTTTTCCTTGTTCACAATACTCTTAGGAAGATCTTCAATGGATACGAACTGCACTTGTGGGCAGGCCACAATTTGCATTGCCAAATCATCAACCAACTCCTTGAATTTTTCACTTCTACCAACAAAGTCAGTCTCGCTGTTCACTTCAATAAGAACTCCTATGCGGGCATCATGAATGTAGGACCCTATTCTGCCTTCAGCTGCAAGCCTGCTAGATTTCTTGTCAGCAGTTGAAAGCCCCTTCTTTCTAAGGTATTCCTGTGCCTTCTCAAGATCCCCTCCAGTTTCAGAAAGAGCTTTCTTGCAGTCCATCATCCCTGCTCCAGTTTCTTCTCGTAGTTGTTTGACCAATGCGGCAGAGACTGTTACTGTTGGTTGCCTGCAATGAAGAGTTGAAAAAAATACAACATTAGTAAAATATAGAGAAAATGTCTTTTCAGAACTTTGTGGAAAAAAAAAAAAAAAAAAAAAAAAAAAAAAGATATTTGGTAGGTCCATCATCCCCACTCCAGATAATTTTTCACATTTACTGGCTCGCATAAAGAGCTAATGAGTTATTCTCCAAGAAGAACCATCAACAGCATTCAGTTTACGAAACATGCATATAGGAATTTGAAATTTTTTATTTTATTTTATAATTCAATTGTAACATCACGTGGGGGGAAGAGGATTCGAACCTTGGTTCTCCTCATAAAGAAGACCAAGCAATGCCATTGAGTTACAGGACGCTTGACTTGATTTATGATGCATCTTATATTAGATTCATAATATCAAGGTGCTTGAGAGAGGAGGAAAAAATATTTGGTAAGAGCCAACTCGCTAGAATTTATTTGTATTTTTATTTTATTTTAAATAATGCCAAATCGATGCCAATCTACTTTTCAAAAACCATCAAGTTCTTTGCACTATGGAATGTTTTTTCTCAAAAAAGAAAAAGAAAATCATAATATTGTTATTTCATCTAATCTCATTTCCCAGCTTTAAAATACTCATATACAATAGCAAGTTAGAATTCAAAGAGAGCAGTCACTTACTTTTGAACAATTTCCTTGGCTTCCACTGGAGCAGGCTGCTCTTTTTCTGCTTTGGGCTCTGCTTTTGCTGCAGTTTGGGCTGCCACCTCAGCAGCAAAATCCTGGCTTTTTTTTTCCAAGCCCTCTCCAAGATTGTACCGCACAAACCTTGTCACTTTTATATTTTCTCCAATGGTTGCAATGGTCTGCTTCACCCAGTCTTTTACCACCATCTTATCATTCTTGATGTATGGCTGCTCAAGCAATGCCAGTTCCTCGAGCCTCTTCCTGATTCGCCCTTCAACAATCTTTGATCTGATTTGCTCTGGCTTTGACAATAGATCTTCCTTCTGCATCTCAATCTCTCTTTCCTTGTTCACAATTTCTTTTGGAACATCTTCTGTAACAAGATACTGTACTTGAGGGCATGCAGCCACTTGCATGGCTAGATCATCTACCAGCTCCTTAAAAATGTCACCGCGAGAAACAAAATCTGTCTCACAGTTTACCTCTACCAAGACACCAATCCTGCTATCATGAATGTAGGAACCTATCCTTCCTTCAGCAGTGGCTCTGCTGGCTTTCTTTTCTGCACTTGCTAAGCCTTTCTTTCTAAGGAATTCCCGAGCTTTAACAATGTCCCCTCCAGTCTCTGAGAGAGCTTTCTTGCAATCCATCATTCCAGCTCCTGTTTCTTCACGCAGCTGCTTCACAAGAGCTGGTGATATAGCAGCTACAATCCAAATATAAATAGATGTTAAAAGAAGAGACAACTAACCAGTAGAAGATTGCTACTAAACACAGTTGAATTCTTATTGATGACATCCTTCCTTAATTTGCCAAGGCCTAAAGTTTTTTAACAGTCAAAAGAGCATCTATTGAAGAGTTGGCCCATTCTTATTCTCGGTTTATACTTTATAATATCCTTTTATGAATTGGCAAATGTCTTGGTATCAGATAACAAACTATGATGTACAATAAATATTGCAATAAAATAAAAAAGACGGTAGAAAAAAAAAAGATAGTTCTTGGTCCATCCTCATATGATTAGATTCTATATTTTACATACATTAACATATATTAATGCATGTACATGAAAATGTTTAACAGTCAAACGAATGTTATTTAGGTTTGTCTTCAAGTTATAGTTTTTAACTTGTTTACTTTGGGTTTGACCAAAAAAAATTGTGAGAGGCATTAAAGCTAGGAAAAGGAACAGGCAAAATGGAGAGAATAACAACCTTTAGTTATGCTTTCCTTGGGGGAAGAACTGCCATTGTGTCCATTTGAATTAGTCATGCTGCCATTTTTCTTAGGGGCAGCTTCCACATTGTCATCTTCAACTTGTGAGGCAGAAGGAATTTCACTCTCTGCAGCAGGTTTTTGTATATGCACGGCATCATTGGTACTGTCAACAGGGCTCTCTACAACTTCTTTGATTGCTTGACTTCCTGAAGAGATAACTTGATCATCAGCTGATTTTCCAGATGGATCAGAATTTTCATCATTTTCCTCTCCACCTGTACATAGAATTGACAATTCAAACATATACCCACCAAAGTGAAACAAAAACATCTTGAGAAATGCAAAATCAAAGGACCTAAATCCATAGACAGTACTTACCAATCCATCATTACTATCAAACCCAACAAAAAGATTGCAACATGAACCACGGCAAAGATTATAATAGGAGAGGTGCCTCAACAATTACATGTTCACTGGATGAACCTTCCTATAATATATCTTACAAATTATCTTTTACTGTTAAATATATTAACTGATACATTATTGTACAGGAATTAATAATGTTTGGTTTCAAGTGACCATCTCAGACAAGGAGTTATTACAGAAACTACACAGAACAGAAGAGACACAAAAAACAGAGAGAGCTGGGGAGGGCACAAACCTTTAGTTTCCTGGGTAGGAGCATCTGGTTGTAAACCTGAGCTGGTTGTACTTCCATTTTTTTCAGGGTTGGGTCCAACCTCATTATCTTCAGTTGGTGCACCAGAAGGAAGTTCATTCTCCGCACTAGGTGCTTGTATCTGGAGTTCATGATTCACTACTGCAACATCAGCCTGACCCTCTATAATGTCTACTGCGGCTGGAATTTCTGAAGACAAGATTTGATCAGATGACTCGGATTTTCCTTCAATTCCTAGTCCATCTGTTGTAACTGCCTGCTCAGTTATCTGATTTGCAGTAGATACACTCCCTTCAGGAGCTGAAATTTCAGAAGTCACCTCTGCTTCTTTCTCTATGGTTTGAACGGTGTCATCCAGAGTTGGTGTTGAGCTAGGGATAGTGCTTTGCAGGTTCTTTTCATCATCTGAAACATCGGTTGATGTATGATCTAATGTTCTGGCTACTACATCCACCTCCATTGAAGAAGCTTCATCATTTATTTCACCAAGCGAATCAGATTTTTCATCACTTTTCAATCCATCTGTTGGGGAAGCCTCTTCAGTTATCTTACTGAAAGTAGATACACTCCCTTCAGGAGCTGAAATTTCAGAACTCACCTCTGCTTCTTTCTCTATGGTTTGAACGGCACCATCCAGAGTTGGCATTGAGCTAGAGATAGTGCTTTGCAGGTTCTTTTCATCATCTGCAACATTGGTTGACGTAACATCTAATGTGCTGGCTACCACATCCAGCCCCACTGAAGAAGCTTCATCATTTATTTCACCAAGCGAATCAGATTTTTCATCACTTTCCAAACCATCTGTTGGGGAAGCCTCTTCAGTTATCTCACTGGAAGTAGACATCTTTTCTTCTGGAGCTAGAATTTCTGCACTCAACTCTGCTTCTTTATCTATGGTTTGGACAGCACTGTCAATACTTTGTGTTGAGCTAGAGGCAGGGTCCTCCTCATTGTCTGCAATATTGGTTGAGGCATCATCTAATGCAGTGGCTCTCACATCTGCCTCCTTTGAAGAAGCTTCATCTTCTTCAATTGTTTCTTCCACAGTAGAAGGGACACTGACCATCCTCTCATAGCTGCTTGCTGGTTGGGCCTGCTGCTCCTGCACTTCATCAGACCCAGTTTTACTTTGGTTGACTTTTTCTTCTATTTTTTCTGAAGTCTTTGTTATTGCTTCAGTTGCTTTCACTAATTTCTCCCTCTCATCCAAAAACATAGAAATATCCTTGTTTTTACGAAAAGCAAGCACAAAAGGGTTTGTCGCAGCATGGACAACCCCTTGGTTGAGCTGTGAATCCAACTTTGCAATATCTTCTTCTTTCTTCATTGTCAAGGTTACCCGCCCTCTTGAGATACGCAACACCCGGACACTGACTTCTTGGCCAACCTGTAGTGAAGAGTTCCCCATAAGAGTTCCAAATCCTTCATCAATTTCCTCTGACATGGGCAAGAAACCTTCTTCCCCATCAGGAAGAGATATAAATGCACCAGACCTTGTCATATTCTTCACTGTGCCCTCTAGGTCCTGCCCCTTGACAAACTTTGAACTTTTTTTTACCTCATCCCTCCTCTGGTTAGACATTGGAAAATTCCTATTGGCTGGTCCAGCCTTATTACCACTGGCAGGAGAATCTTTCCGTTGCCGCAGGTTACTAGCATCATCCCTTTCACGCATAGTGAGAGAAATTCGTCCTGTCTCAGTGTTTGCTTCAACTAATCTTACCTTCACCTCTTGGCCAACAGAAACAATACTTCCAACATCCTTAACATAGCTATCACTCAACCTGGAAACGTGCACCAGCCCATCAGTGAAAGCTCCAAAATCAACAAAAGCACCAAATGGCTGGATTGATCTAACTTTCCCAGTAAAACTTGCACCAGGGACCAGTTCCTCATCTTTTACAGGTGGCATCTCACTTTTCCTAACAGGTCTTGAACGTCTGGACATAATTGAAGTAGGACTGGCATCTGGTTTATTGGAAAATTTTTCACTACCTCCAACTCCACCGGATGGATCTTCTGATGCTCCTAAGGAATCTTCATCTGCAATAGGTGAATCTGCCTCCACTGCCACATTGGTTCCTGTGGCTGATAATCTATGGATTCTAGATATATGATGTAAAGAATATCCCCTACTATACTGAGGGAACAATTTAATAGAGGTTGACAGAGGTAACAGACACTTCTGGGGAGATGGTGTAAGTTTTATAGGTTTCCTTGCCAAACTGGATCTTGTCAAACAATTGTTCTTCCTTGTTGCAAACACAGTTCCAGGAATAAGTGAAATATTGCTTATAGAATATGGCATTACTGGCGTCATATTGACTTGAATTACAAAAGTCAAGCTATTAGTCTGCAGCTAAAATAAGTTCTTCATCCCTTGCTTTTCCTGCACAAACATAAAAATGGGGCATGACAGAACCCTTGAGAGTTATTTGAGATTTAATTAGACACATGCTGTTGGGGTGACTTTCAAACCAAGATGCTTAATGTCTTCAGAAGATATAGAAGAAGTCACCAATTTGGCACAGCAAGAAACATTTGCATTCGAGTGCATGAACTACCATCTAGAGCTTTGTGATAAAATTTTTTGCTCTGCAAATCAGTTTCATGTTCAATACAACACATGGAAATGAGGAAATCTAATCATGCGAAAACCCAACAGAAGCTAATTTTAAAAATACATAAAAACATGAACTAAAACTCAATTCATATATCTGGACATAGTTTATCCTGATAGTGGAATACAAAAAAATCTAAGCAACCAACATCAAGGCAGATAATTCAATCAATGTTCACATGAAAATAATCAGTGGCACAACACAAGGATATTTATCCTCTCCATTGTTCAATGTGATAAGAAATTGTCAGAAAATCAATTTCTTAATTTTTAAAAATCAATTTAAAAAATACAGCCTTAAGGTACATTTCAAAGCATTAAAAAAATTAGAAGATAAAAGAACTTGTCCCCAATCCTGTGTCTACAATGTCCAATTCACACAATTCTCCATCAGTGTACTACAACTGGCAAACCATTCACAACTAAACAACCCAACACCAAGCTTTCTACAGCAATTTAACGACTAATGAAGGAAGAAAAGTTCAACAAATATCACAAGAATTCACAAATTGCTGAAACAGCCCCATAGCCATAAGAGCAGGTAAGAGCAGTAAATAACCAAAACCCACATAAATTAACAACAACCCAATACTGGAAGGTCATCCAAATTCACAAAGCAGTATAAAAGTCAAAGACCCATTTGTCCAAACAAAGTAAAGGTAGTACCTTTGAAGCCTGAAGAGCCAAAAAGAACTCAAAAGAGTAGTACTTAGAGAGTTAGAAAATGTTAAAGAGTGTCTGAACTTTGCTCGTTCAGTGGTGAAGGGAGGGAAATGAAAGGTGGGGCTTTAAATCCTTATCTTTTATGACATTGTTTTTTTTATAGCTCATGATGGATAGGAAATCCAGGACGAGGTTCTTCGGCTCTGTTGGCTCGAGGTGTAGAGCCAGCCAAGCCAGCAAGACCATGATATTATCACTAATAGTACTGGTATTATTCTTATTCTTTTGGGCCTTGCAAGATTGGAGTTTGGTACTATTTGGACCCAAAATTTGGTACTGCACAAATGAGAGCAGGCAGTAGGCCCAAAAATGAACTCAGGTTGTGCAAGTGATATTGGGTAACTGCTTAACGGGTGCTCCAATTAATAAATTCTTTTATAAAATTAAATTGTTACAACAACTGCTGGTGAAGGACAGGAGAGAGATTTGCATCCAGTTGCGGCTGCTCCACGTTTAGGTCAGGATACTTGCAAAAAAAATTCATATATATACTTACCAATATATATATACACACACACACTAAATTATTCTATTTTGACTACCTATTAAAAATGTTGAATACCATGATTTGAGAATTACAAGAATTTGAGTTCAATAAAAATACGAGTCATTTTTACCATAATTTCACAATAAATCTTATGTGGTAATTTGTTATTGATTCTGATTTGAGCCAAATATTGACATCACTTTTTTTATCCATAAATAACAGCATGTCGCATAAGATTTGTTAAATACTGTGAACATAACATTAGTTGAAAAATAATTGTGGCCTCTCAAACATAATCTTTAACCCCTTAAATAAATAAATAAATAGAATCTTACATAACAACAATAAAATGTCTATTCAATAACAAAAAATAAAAATAAAATTCCCTTATTATTCAAATTTGTAACATGTTCAATCCATTACATAAAAATAATGACGAAAATACCATTTTATAGTCACAGTCAATTTGATCCTTACATTTTGGTAATAATCAATTTGATTCATACAGTTAACTTACTAACGAAAATGCTTATGTGGCAAACAGTATGTATTGTTGGCACACTTAAAGTTGACATGGCTAATAAAAAATAATATAAATTTTTAATAACATTAAAAAAATACAATGTCAACATTTAAATTAACAAAATTAAAAAAAATAATTAATCTCCCAATTTTAAAAGATAGAAAAACAAAAATTTAGATCATTCCCAATTTTCCTTGCACTCTCTTTCTTGTCAACCAAACACAAAAACATGAAACTCAAACGTAGATTTAGACTATATCTGACTATTCTTCTCACTCAAACCCAAATAAGCTCTTCCAGCATCTACTACCAGCAGCATTGCCGCTTGATTGCCAATGAAAACTCGCTGTCTTCACTCTCCTCTATTGCCATTGACCGCTTCAACACCTTTGGACACAATGTTGGCCAAAACAGATAACACAAACACGCACACAATTACACAAACTTAGACACCTTCCTGCCTTCAATTCTTTCCTTGGAACCATTCTCTTTTCACATTTGACATTTGGGTAACCATTTTCTGTTTGCTTGCCCAGAAACAAAACAAAATATAAGAAAAGGCAAATTACAGTAAACCCACTTGTGGTTGGGCTCATTTTCACCTTATCTACCCGTGGTTTAAAACTTGACACTTTACCTACCCAAGGTTACCTCTGTTAGGGTTCCGTAACCCACTTCCGTTAAAAACACACCAAAAAAAAAAAACAAAAAAACAAAAAAAACAAAAGCAAAAACATTAAAAACAAGATCTAAATGCATATTTGTAAAAATTGTGAAACTTTGGCTGAAAAACATTCTTCGTCTACCTAAGAATTTTCTTGAGCCAATCAATTCAAACAATTCACAAGAATCTAGCATTCAAATAAGGGTCTGTTTGAGATCTGCTTATTTTGCTGAGACTGAAAGCTTTTTGCTGAAAGTATTATAGATAAAGGTAAAAATTAGATGAAATAGTATAGTGGGACCTATGAATAGTACCAAAAAGTGTAGTGGGACCTATGAATAGTAGCAAAAATAAGCTGAATAGTAAAATAAGTTGGCAAAATTAATCATGCCAAACGGACACTAAGTCATAAGAATCAATTAAAACAAGTCACAAGAATTTACCAATCAGATCAAATCTTTCTTTTTGTATGTTTTATACCCATAAAAAAATCCAGCATTCAAAGAAAAAAAGAAAAAAAGAAAAAAAATAATCTCAACGCCACTATAATCTAGCCAAAAAGAACCTAGCAAAAATTCATTTTTCCACCATGACCCACCTTTCATTAGCCAAAAAAAACCCACAACAGTAGCCTTGAATCTAGTAAATCCACAAAAGATCTAAGCACCACCATGACCCATCCAAAAAAGAACACAGAAAAAGTCCCTTTACCACAATGACCCACCCCTCATTAGCCACAAGTAACCCCACAACGGTAGTCATGAATCTAGTAAAGAAGAGAAGGTTGAATCTGATTTGTACATCTAACTTGGTGAGGTAGATCGGCAATCACGGAGATGCCCGAATAATGCTAATAAGTGCGGTGGCTAAGGTCCGATGAAGGTGCTAATGCGAACGTGAGATCAAGGGTGGATTTACTTCTTTCTCACATAGATCGGCGGTGGATAGACTCTCTCTCTCTCTCTCTCTCTCTCTCTCTCTCTCTCTCTGTGAAAGGATTGGAGTTTGGGGAGGATCTCATTTCCTCCCTCTTTCGGAAGGAGTTTGGGTTTTTATGAATATGGAAACTTTGTTTAAATTTTTATCTCAAGATTTTTTTTTTTTTTTTTTAAAGAGGAAGAATGTTATTAAGCCAAGCCTTCATAATTTTTACAAACATGTATTTAGATCTTCTTTTCTCTTTTTTTTTTTTTTTTTTTTTTTTTTTACATTTTTTTTTTTGTTTTTTGTTTTTTTGTTTTTTGTTTTTAATGGTGAAATTGATGAGGTGGGTTATGGAACCCCAGTGGAGGTAACCTTGGGTGGGCAAAGTATCAAATTTTAAACCACGAGTAGGCAAGGTGAAAATAAGCCTAACCACAAGTGGGTTTATTGTAATTTGCCTCTATATAAAAACAATTGAAATATAGGTATTCTATTTTTTTAATGGTTCTTTTTTTGGGGAAATGGAAAACTTAGCTAAACTAAGCTAAAATGATTCTTCCATAAAGCAGAGCTGAAAGAATAGAGTTTGAAGAATATATTGTTATTGGTATTCTTTGGTTTGATTGTCCCCCTTCTAATTTAACTTATGGGTATTCCTTATTTCAGTACGTGTCTTTGTTGTTGTTGGTTTGATTGTGAGTTTTCTGCAAGATTTTAGAGATAGTGAGGTAAAAGAGAGAGAAACTGATATTGAAGAGGGACCAAATTTGGGTTTTATCGTTTTAGGGCCAAATTTGCCATTTAACACAATTTTAGGAACAATTTTGTTAGTTAGTAGGTTTTCAAAACATGTTAGCAAACTAGCATCTCGAGTCTTTTAGACTTGAGTTCACTGTAGCAACTCGAGCCTAAGAGACTTTCTATGTGCTGGTAGAGCTGAGTTGGATTTAAAATCCACGTAAAGACTTGAGTTCCTGCTCTACTTTCTTCTTCTTTCATTCTTTTTTTCTTCCCTTTTTTTTTTTTTTTTCCTTTCTCCATCTTCTTGTTGTCCCACTCTCCACTTCCAAGCCCCAAAAACCGAAGAACAAAACCCATTTCTCCATCTTCTTCTACAGACTCAAGTTCTAGCCTTCTTCTTCTTCTCCTTTCTCAAACATCCAAGCTCATTTCTCAAAACCCAAACCCAAAAATCACGATCTCGGCACCGGAGCGGCTCTCTTAGTTTGGGTTTGTTGATCTTGGCACTGAAACGGCTTGGGTTTGTTGTTTTTCTCTGGTATTATTGCTTGGTTTTGTTGTCTTTGGTGGTATTGTTGCTTAGTTTTGTTGTTTTGTTGTTTTTTGGGTTTGTTATCTTCGATGGTCTGTTTTTTGGGTTTGTTGTCTCTAGTATTGTTGAGGGAACTCGAGTCTTTAAGACTTGAGTTCCACCTGGATAATTTTCCACATCAGCTCTTGCCAGCACATGTAACTCAAGTCTCTTAGGCTTGAGTTTCTATAGTGAACTCGAGTTTAACAAACTCAAGATGCTAGTTTGCTAATATGTTTGGAAAACCTGCTAACTAACGAAAATGTTTCAAAAATTGTGTTAAATGGCAAATTTCCCTATCATTAAAGAGAGAAGAAAAAAAAAAAAAAAATCAGATTTGGAACAAATCTGGGTGGAGTTTTCTGTTTTGTGTTTGGTTACACGGAAAATACAAGAAAATTTGAGGATGATCTTCTTTCTTTCTTTCTTTCTTTTTTTTTCTTTTTTTTCCCTATCTTTTAACATTGAGAATTTTTATTTTTTATTTTTATTTTTCAATTTAAATACCAACATGGAATTTTTAATGTTCATTACAAATTATTATTATTATTTTATTAGTCATGTTAGCTTTAAATGTGCTAATATTGCACACTGTTTGTCACATAAGCATTTTCCGTTAGTAAGATAATAGTAGGGACCAAGTTGACTACAAATTAAAAATAACAGAGAATAAATTGACCACGACCTCAAAATGTAGGGACCAAAATCATTTTTTAGCCAAAAATAATCTCTAGTTTTATTTTTCCTTAAAAAGGTAACAAGAGAAATATTGTGGTCATTGTCGATGCCACACGGCAGTTCAACCACCCATCACGGCTACGCTCGCGCGCGCCTGAAGCGTACAGGCTCAGGAGCTTAGGTGCTGTAGAGGAAGGTTATACCTTGACTGTGTGACTGGAACACCAGTCAATTTTAAGGAAATTACCAAGGGTAGGTGAAGTCGCCACCAATCATTGAGTTTTTCTAAGGTATGGTTGGTCACTTAACTTTATTTGATTTTATCACAAATTTTAGGCTAAGAAAAATGTCATTTTTCCTAATCTAATGTGGATGGGTAAAAAAAAAATCTTGATTCTTGAGTTTGGAAGTTTGGTTACATGTGGAGAATGTCGATGCCCGGGCCTCGAATGGTTAGAAAACCGCTGGGCCTTCGTTTGACCACTCGTCGTGGCGATGCTCCCGCACGTGTGGGGCCCGTTGGAGGCCCTTCTTAATGATTGTGTGGTTTGATTCTGGGAATCTCGTGCGAAGCTTCGGGTGCTCTCTCTCTTAGTGAAGGAATGTTGGTCTACCTTTGGAGGTATGGCGGGAATCTTGGCCAAATTTTAGGTGATTACCAAAGGTAAGTGAAGTTGCCACCAATAATTGGGTTTTTCTAAGGTATGATTGGTCACCTATTTCTGGTTGATTTTATTATCGATCCTAGGCTAAGAAAAATATCATTTTTCCTAAACTAATGTGGATGGCAAAAAATCTTGATTTATGAGTCCGAAAGTTTGGTTACGTGTGGGGAAGATGTTAGGCACCCCACAACACTTGTCCAAGGACAGTTCTTTGTTTTGATAAAACCTTAATTTTCGGAGATTGGCAGTAAAAAACATGATTTTAGCATTGGCTTTCGGGGCTTTGCATGCATGGGGGGCTTTGAGGTTTGGCTTTTGAATGGGTGTGGTCCCAATCTATGCTTTCTTAGCATTTAGGCAAAGTACCAGATTTCCAGGGCAAAAATCTGGCGACATGTCACCTTACTTTCGCAGTGGAAATTAGGCATCACTTTGCCTTAGGTGACATGGATTGTGATAATCACACTGGAAGGGGCGAGCAGGTATATATATACATACATCATGCACAATGCAAGCACACAAAGCAGGAAAGTAAATGCCTACATCCCTAGAGCATGGCCCAAAATATAAGTGTAGGAAAGTAAACAGGGGTCGCCATATTCTAGAGATGAGGACGAATGGTACATGGCATGATATACCTAATATAACCCATCTAAGAGAGAAAGGAAGGAGGAAGGAAGGTGGTTTAAAAGAGTACATAACCAAATGGGAGATACTAGACCCCTAAATCTACTGAACATGGCCACTTGACTTATATTAACATGCTTGCATCCTTGCCCTTTTTGATTGTGTCTAGGAGACTAGCAAAGGCAAGAACAAGAAACCAGTAAATAAGCAATGGAAAGAAAGAGATGTGTAGATAATGTGCAAAGGGTACAAAGCAAACAAGCAAGATAGATATGGCAAGCATAGCATGTGGCGGGAGACATAGCAAGCAAAGATAAGCAGACAAACAAGAAAGCAAGTGAACAAGAAAGCAAACAGGCAAGAAAGCAAGCAAGCAAAAGGGCCAACAAAAGGTGGTGTGCAAGGGGGACAAATGTAGGTTTGGATCGGGTGTCCATATCTTCATTGTGTTGAAGTATGGACGACACACTAGCAAGCAAGACTCATGCATGAACATGTAAGCAAGCATGTAAAGATGCATAGAAAGCCAACGGGCGACACAAACAAGCATGGCAAGCATATTATCGCACGGAGAGGAAAAGGGAAGGGTATGCATGAAGCAACCTAGCATTCGGAGACGCATCCTAAGTGGTTACACCCAAACAAGGCCTCATGGGCAACGGATGTAACCAAAAAAGATCAAGCCCACGGAGGGCGTCAAGCATGGAAAAGCCTAGGACAAGAGAGGCTAACACAAGCATAAAGCATAAAAGCAAGCAATCATAGACATGCAAATAGGATGATCCAAACCCTTTGATGTGGGCCTTGGTGTATGGACAATGACAAAGACCGTAGGGTTTAGATCGAGTCCAAACCAATAGGCCAAAACACAAGAAAATGCGATAAAAGGAACAAAAGGGCTACAATATCACATGGCATGACAAACGAAGCCTAGGCCTATACACATAAACATGGCAAGAAGCACGCAAGCATATCAAAACATAGATCTAGACATATAGGCATAGAAACATGCATGTAAACATGTAGATCTAAGCAAGACATGGCCAAAAATGTGATATCAAGCATGTAAGCATGTAGATCCAAACAACAATACAAGGAAAAGATAGATCTAAGCATGAAAACATGGCATATGGCATGAAAACATGTAGATCTAAACATATAAGCATGTAAGGATGTAGATCTGGGCATGTGAAAAAAGAATCCAAACACATAAACATGTGAAGACAAGGATCTAAGCATATAGAAATGTAAACATAGGCATAAACACGTGGGTCTAGAGATGTGAACATGGCATAAAGCATAAAAGCAAGCATAGGAACCCATAAATCTAGGCACAAGCATGGAGATAGGCATATAGACTAACATAGAACATGTAAATCAAGCCATAAACATGGAAAGCATGGAAACTTGTAGATCTAGACACAAGCACCACATGTAAAAGCTAGATCCAAGCATAAAACATGGCATAAGGCATAAAAAGCAAGGAGATTTAAGCTAGAAGTACAAATAAAGCAAGAAACAAGCTAAAGAAAGCAATAAATCATGTTATTCAAGCAAAAAGAAAGGATAAAAAGATTGATGAAGCTTTATAGGAAAAGGGTATGGATTGTAGCCAAAAAGCTACATCCATACCCATATACCTCAAATCCAAGGTATAGAACCAAGGAGAGGAAGATGGAAAGTATGAACACTACCTTGTATTTGTGGAGAAGAGAGAAGAATCAAGAAGGTTTGATATGTTTTTGTGTTTTCTAGGAGAGAAATATGGTGAGAAAAGAGAGAAAAAATGCTAAGAAAGATGCCCAAACAGCTCCTAAAACGTCTCCCCCTCAATCTAAGTTGCCAGGAGCCCTTTTATATAGGCCTTGGTACGCTTTTTAGGGCCTAGTGCATCTTGTAGGTATGTTGGTGGATCTTTTTGATGCGTTGGGTCGGGCCCGGCCGACATCAACAATTATTTCCTTATGTACTTTTTTAGTTTTGACTTCAAACGTGCATTTTGAGGTCTTCCTAGGTCGGATTGAGGTGATTTTGGTGTTCCTAGAAAGCTCTGGATGTCTAGTTTTTAGAAAACTAAAGAAATTAAAATTCCAATGGTTGGATCAAAAGTTATGACCACGGGAAGTGTGCTGACACGCTTTTCATAGTTTTCTCAATATCTCAACCATTAATTTTGACTCATGAATAGTCGTTGGAATTAGAATTTGATGACCAAATCAAGATAAGGGTTTCTAGGGCCCATTGGGAATCAACTCTAGGTCAAACTTTGTCAAAGTTGCTAAAAATCTCCGATGAGCTCGGGTTTGATATAAAACCATGGAAAATGTTGTTTTTGTGAGGATTTTGACCTTGTTTGACCTTCAGTTAACCCAGGGTTGACCAATGGCATTTTGGTCATTTTTGCTGAAAAAGACACTTTGAGTGCTCCGATGTCCGAATGGGTTGCGCCACGCCATTATATATGTTCTAATGACCCCATGGAGAGAAAATGATATTTTTGGGTTTTTCAGGGTTTGATGCGCAAATCGAGGGTGGACAAAATAAAGTATCAACAGTTGCCCCTTCTTTATTTGATATCTCGGGTGCAATAAGAGGTGTCAGATAAAGAACGTGATTTCGCATTTTGTCGCCCCTAAATTGCGTGCAAAGGCTATTCATGGATCAAGACCAGTTTTTTACCTAATGCGGTCGAGCTCCTGCTTCTACTTCGAAAAAATTTCTTTTGCATCTGTTTCGATGCTATGGATGCTGAAAATAAAATGCTAGCAAAAGTAAGGGGACTTACCTGGTGATTGGGAAATTAGGATTCTTTAGGAACTTGGTGATTGTGGGATGGTGAGACGTACGGCATTGCCGCTAGCTAGCCTCAAAATAGGATTAGGCGAAGATAGAATATATCTGAATAGTAGTCTGAATAGAAGTCCTAATTTTTGCCAAGTAGAAATAGAGAATATCTGAATAGCAGTCTTGGTCTCAGGCCAGGTAGGAACAGAGGATATCTAAATAGCAGTCCCGATTTGTATCGGGTAGAAACAGAGGATATCTGAATAGTAGTCCTGATTTTTGCCAAGTAGAAATAGAGGGTATCTCAATAGCAGTCTTGGTCTTAAGCTGGGTAGGAACAAAAGATATCTGAACAGTAGTCCTGATTTGTGTCAGGTAGAAACAGAGGATATCTAAATAGCAGTCTTGGTTTTTGCCAAGTAGAAACAGAGGATATCTCAATAGCAGTCTCAGTCTTAGGCTAGGTAGGAATAAAGGATATCTAAATAGCAGTCCTAATTTGTGTCAAGTAGAAATAGTGGATATTTGAATAGCAATCCTAATTTTTGCCAAGTAGAAACAGAGGATATTTGAATCGCATTCTTGGTCTTAGGTCGGGTAGGAACAAAGGATATCTGAATAGCAGTCCCGATTTTTGTCAGGTAGAAATAGAGGATATCTGAATAGCAGTCCTAATTTTTGCCAAGTAGAAATAGAGGATATTTGAATAGCAGTCTTGGTCTTAGATCGGGTAGGAACAGAGGATATCTGAATAGCAGTCCCGATTTGTGTCAGGTAGAAACAGAGAATATCTGAATAGCAGTCCTGATTTTTGCCAAGTAGAAACAGAGGATATCTCAATAGTAGTCTCGGTCATAGGCTGGGTAGGAATAGAGGATATCTAAATAGCAGTCCTGATTTGTGTCAAGTAGAAATAATGGATATTTGAATAGTAGTCCTAATTTTTGCCAAGTAGAAATAGAGGATATCTGAATAACAGTCTTAGTCTTAGGTCTGGTAGGAACAGAGGATATCTGAATAGCAGTCCTGATTTGTGTCAAGTAGAAACAAAGGATATCTAAATAGCAGTCCTAATTTTTGCCAAGTAGAAATAGAGGATATTTGAATAGCAGTCTTGGTCTTAGATCGGGTAGGAATAGAGGTTATCTGAACAGCAGTCTCGATTTGTGCTAGGTAGAAATAGAGGATATCTGAATAGCAGTTCTGATTTTTGCCAAGTAGAAACAGAGGATATCTGAATAGCAGTCTTGGTCTTAGACCGGGTAGGAACAGAGGATATCTGAACAGCAGTCCCAATTTCTATTTAGTAGAAACAGAGGATATTGGAATAGTAGTCCTGATTTTGGCCAAGTAGAAACAGAGGATATCTGAATAGCAGTCTTGGTCTTAGGCCAGGTAGGAACAGAGGATACCTGAGTAGCAGTCCCGATTGGTGTCCTTTGCAGCTATGTGTTGGGTACAGACCTACACATTTTAAAAATAGTGTTAGCCACTTGTGTCGCCATTTGACTTATGGGCTTACCAATTATGTTTGGACTTTTTGCTATTTTATAGATTATGTCACCGAGGACAAGTTCCAAAGGAGATGAGGAAGGCCCTCGTTTATTCTATAACCCACGGGGACTCTTCTTTTGATGATGAGACTGTTTCTGCTGGTGAGCAGGCAACTCAAGTTTTGCAGAGACATTTTGATTGTGGACCTCGGGTACACTCCAAGCACTTTTGGCAGAGCAGGTCCTTCCTCCGGTCCTCTTGCAGGCAATGGTGTTGATGATGATGATGATGTCGACCATTTTATCAGTGACTTCTTTAGGGATGATGATTCCCAGTAGGGTTAGCTTTCTATTGTAGCATGATGTAGCCCCTACGTGGGCATGTATGTATTCTTCATGTATCTTGTAGACATCACTCCATGGTGGGTCAGTTTTGTATGTATTTGATGTATCGCCTCTTGATAGGCCTGGACATGTGCGTATTATATTGCCCCACAGTGGGCCTTGATGTATGACATTATCTCTTTGTAGCTTCATGGTGTACGTATGAAACAATGCTGCTTGTTAGGACTTACATGTATGATTCTAGAGACAGCCTTTGAGAGGGCTGATGTATGACTTTAGGAAAAGTGCCTTTGAGAAGGCTGCTGATATACATGAAAGACAATGCCTTTGATTAGGACTTACATGCATAGTTCTAGGAAATTGCCTTTGAGAGGGTTGCTGATGTATATGAAAGACAATGCCTTTGGTTAGGACTTACATGTACAACCATAAAAAAGTTGACTTTGAGAGGGCTGCTGATGTGTGTGAAAAATAATGCCTCTGGGTAGGACTTACATGCATAACTCTAGAAAATTTCCTTTGAGAAGGCAACTACTAGTGTAGGAGAAACAATGCCTCTAATTAGGACTAACATGTACAACCATAGAGAAATCGCCTTTGAGATGGCTACTAAAGTGTGTGAAAAACAATGCCTCTAGGTAGGACTTACATGTATGATTCTGGACGTTGCCTTTAAAAGGACTGCTGATGTGAGCAAGAAACAATGCCTCTAGGTAGGACTTGTATAGTTTTGGATGTCGCCTTTAAAAGGGCTGCTGACATATGTGAGAAGCAATGCCTTTTGGTAGGGCTTACATGCATAACTCTAGGAAATCGCCTTTGAAAGGGCTACTGTATCACCATAGAAAAGTCGCCTTTGAGAGGGCTGCTAACGTGTGTGAGAAGCAATGCCTCTGGGTAGGACTTACATGCATAACTCTAGAAAATTGCCTTTGAGCGGGCTACTAACATGTGTGAAAAACAATGCCTCTAGGCAGGACTTACATGCATAACTCTAGAAAATTGCCTTTGAGAGAGCTACTGCTGGTGTAGGAGAAACAATGCCTCTTATTCGGATTTACATGTACAACCATAGAAAAATCACCTTTGGGAGGGCTGCCGATATGTGCAAGAAACAATGTCTCCAGGTAGGACTTAAATGTGTGATTCTGGAAAATTGCCTTTGAGAGGGCTGCTACTATTCACACAAAACAATGCCTCTAGGTAGGAGTTACATGTATGATTCTGGGTGTCGCCTTTCAAAGGGCTGCTCCTGTATGTATGCACTATCGCATTTTCATCATAGATGGTGGTTTTGAAACAAGTGGGTTTTAAAAATAAAGCCAAGGCAGATGGATCAATTGACAAATATAAGGCTCGTCTCGTGGTGAAAGGCTATACCTAAAGAGAAGGGATAGACTATGAAGAGACTTTCTCCCTAGTAGTGAGATTTGTCTCTATTCGCCTTATTCTAGCTATTGTTGCATATTTGGATTTGGAACTCTTCCAAATGGATGTAAAGACTGCATTTCTCAATGGAGAACTAGACGAGGAGATCTATTTGGATCAACCTATTGGCTTTGAGGTCAAGGAACAAGGGTGCAAAGTGTGCCGCCTTAAGCGTTCCATTTATGGCCTAAAGCAAGCATTTAGACAATGGTATTTCAAATTTCATAAGGCTATTTTTTCGTTTGGTTTCAAAATGATGGAAGAAAACCATTGTGTGTATGTCAAACGATCAGGAAAGAGTTTACTTACCCTGTCTTTGTATGTGGACGACATTTTGTTGGCTGGAAATGAAGGACATGGGAGAGGCTAATTATGTGCTTGGAGTTAAGACCTTCAAGGATCGCTCAAAGAAACTTCTTGGTTTGTCTCAAGAAACTTACATAAAGACGATCTTAGAGCAATTCCGTATACATAATTCTAAACCCATAGACACTCCAATTGAGAAGGGACATACATTCAGCCTTGAAGATTTCCCTAAATTAGAAAAGGAAAAGAGAGAAATGGCAAGAGTTCCCTATGCAAGTGCAGTTGGGAGTCTAATGTATGCTATGTTGTGTACTCGACCAGACATCTGTTTTGCAGTTGGTATGGTTAGTTGTTATCAAAGTAATCTAGGACTTGTTCATTGACAAGCAGTTAAGAGGATTTTTAGATACTTTCGTGGGACATTGGATCTCATTCTTTGCTATCAGGTAGAGATTTGAGATTGAGAGGTTATTCTGATGTTGATTGGGCCAGTGATAGAGATGAGCGCAAGTCCACTATAGGTTATGCATTTCTACTTAGTGCAGCTATCTCTTGGTGCAGTAAGAAACAGTCTTGCATTGCTTTATGCACAATGGAGTCTGAGTATGTTGCTTGTTCAGCAGCAACACAAGAAGCTGTTTGGTTAAAGAGATTTTTCCAAAGCCTAAGCGTGACATCTCTTACAAATGAAGTTGTAAAGATGTATTGTGATAATATGGCAGCCTTGGCTCATTCTAAAGATCCTAAGTATCATAGCAAAAGCAAACACATACAGACTCGTTATAACGACATTTGTCTTGCTATTACACAAGGAGAGGTGATCCTCCAACATATCTCCACTAGCAGGATGGTGGCTGATCCACTTACTAAAGCCATTGCTAGAGATGCCTTTCAGGCACATGTTAGGAGTTTGGGACTTTGTAGGATTTGATATGTTTTTGGATACCTTATGGACATTTATATTTATTCATACTTTATGAAATAATGATGTTATTCATTTTGATTCATCTTGTGATGTGATTGACATTGCATACTGAGCACACATTATTTGAGAATATGTCACCAGGCTTAGATCGGTCTACTCACATAGACGATCACCCTAGTGCTTAAGTAGCGAGCAGGATGAGACATAGTGATCACTTTGTTTTTTCTGTAAATCAAGTAAATGATTATCTTGATGCTTAGGGAGGCGTGTAAGATAATATAATGAATGTCACCTTAGCTAGGCTAAGATGAGACTTATGGGAGTCGCACTTGAAGTGTATCCACAACTTCATGAAGCCTAAATAAAGCCAAATGTGAGATCTTGGACAGGAACTTGATGTGTAACTGTATTGAGAAACTCAGGTTGGTTGCTTTTGTGGCAATTAGACTAAGATTTGTACGGTGTTTGAGTGTGACAAGCCCAGTTGAGTGGGAGCTCCACCGTAGCATACAAATTATACTGTATGTGCTATAGCCGACCAATTAAGGAAGTGATTGGATAGATCCCTACTCCATCACTGTGTGAGCCCTAGTTGACCATTATATGGTCCATTATGTGCCCTTTTTCGACCTAGAACTATGTCATGAAGTGAATTTTTGATGTCGCTACTTTAGCATGTCATCTCAGGGCCATGATATATATGGTCTCACGAAGCATGTCTATGAAAGTGGTCAAGTGTGAATGAATTGACATGAGTGTCTGGGGAAGATTATTTAGAACGCACCATTTATTTTATGGCTCATAGCCCGGGCGATTATGAGGAATTTGTTTTTCAACATAATCACGAGCATATTATATGGTATTGGATCAAGTTTTGCTTTGAGTTTTGAACTCTTGAGGGATCAAAGAAACTTGATCGTGTGTGATCAAATAATCTGGGGCATAGACGAGATACTATGCGTGATGTACTATGTTAGTTTAGATGGTGACTTAATATAGTACTCCTACCCTACACCTTCTCGTCAGGTCGCACACTCCATTTTTCTGTATAAAGAGAGGATTGGACAAGAGATTGAGAGGAACCAGTTTTGACTATAGTACCCAGTGTGGACGAGTGGGAGATGTTAGAAATTGGGCTGGTTTTGATCCAACCCATAAACCATGGCCCATGGATTGTCCACATGGGTTATCTGATAAGTAAGTTTAAATTTAAACAAAATGATATTGGTATGAGTTATCAATATTAGTAGTGGGGTAATTTAAACTTAAGAGATGAGATCTTTTAGGGATCACATATATCTGATAGTAAGTGAATCTCTACTAGAACTTAAAATACTCATACATCAGTTAGATAGAGGTTAGACACAGTGAGTGAACATACGTATAGTTCTGAGTGCTCTCTCAAAATAAGCCATCTCTCTGGGACACCATCTATTGTTCCCTAGAATTTGGAGCTTGGAAATTAGGAGAGACTCTAGTAGCCTCTCTTGTGACTTGGAGGTGTTCCACAACGGAGATCGTGAGGAGTTCATAAAGCAAGCAAAGAACAAGATCCGACAATTTGGTGATCTATTCCACCAAAGGAATGTGTCTAAATGACCTCTAGTAATGTATTTAATTAATCAACAAATATGTTATTCTAATTTACACACACTCTAGCATGCATCTAAAGCAATCAACATGGCATAATCATCCTCAAACCAAACATTCATCTATCATGGCATTTAAGCATTTATCATTAAGGGCAGAAATATCACAAGGGAGATTCAAACAAACATGGCAAGATATCTAACCATAAAAAACATGGAATTCAACCAAGCATGTTGTTTTCATCAGTCACCATACTTATCAAACAAGAACGAATGCATGTTCATGTGATTATGCATGACTTACCTCACTGCATCACAACACCGATGCATCAATTCATGTTCATATTCATATGCATGTTCATGGCATATAGGCAAATTAAAACCCTAATAAGCATAAAAGAGATAAAACAAAACAAAGCAAAACAAAACAAAGTAAACAGATATATACATATATGAAAACTAAGTTAAACAGAGGCTAAACTTGTAAATAAAACAAAAGAAAAACAAACAAAAAGGAATATAGGGTTTCTAAGCAAGAGTATGCGTGCACATACATAGGGCATGCGTATGCATGCAAGTTGCATGCGCACACATACACACCCGAAATCCTAAACCCAGAAAACCAAAATAGAAAACAAAGAAAACACAAAAGAAACAAAAAACTAACAACCTAGCAGGCTTCTAACATAAACATGAGATAAACCCTAACTAAACAAACATATTAAAGAATTTAAAACATACATATAAACATAAAAACAAAAGAAAAACAAAGAAAAATGAAGAGCCAAAGTTAGAAACTTTACCTCAACACTAGGACTCTTTAAAACTTGATTTTGACTGTTCCCTCAGTCAATCTATTCAAAACCAAATTAAAGATGAGTTAGTAAACTTAGAATTCATCCTCCTTGAAAAAGTACTATTTATGGCTTTATATAGTTAAAAAATAAGGGTCTGGGGCGGCTCCCAGATGATACGAGATTCATTCCAAACCGAGTTTAAATGTAGAAAACTTGCCTTTCATAGTTTCTAGAACCCTAGTATGCGTACAAATGCACATGTATGCATACGCATGCATGAAGCATGCATGTGCAGAGCTTGAGCGTGCGTACGCATATGCGTGCATGTGCATGCACACCCTAGGGTTTCCATGGCCTTTCTTTTCCAAAAATAGTTTATGCCCTAAAAAAATAAGTTATATTTTCCATAAACACTTTCCTTAATTCAATATCCATTTGATTGGGCTCTAAACCAACCTTGAGCCTTAAAGTTCTAACATTATTGAGGAATGGGGGCTCGAGTCGTAAGAGGTACAAAATGTGGTGTCTACAGATGCCCCTCTTTTGATTCGTGTGCTCTATTAATGGAATCAAAAGAATAAGAGACAAAACATTTTGTTTCGACATACGGCTCAAGCTTAACACACGCATATGGCAAACAACACGCATACATGGGGCGGGGTGCAACTCTACAGAGCTACATGGGATTCGTATGTTCGAATTCCCGCAAGTGTTACTCAGGAAACGAGTAACAATAGTTTCACTATCCAAGAGCCTGGTTTGCCAATTGCAAGCGAAAGGCAAGTGACTCACTATCCTAGAGTCACTAAAAAAAGAAAAACAAACATGGCCAACGACCGCAATCATCAACCAAACAAACAAGGTGCTCTTATGAGCTAAAAGGATACAAATCTGTGGTGTCCTTCTAGGACTCTTGCTTCAAACTTCTCCAGGTGGCTCTTGCCTCTGGGTAATTTCTATCTCTATCTAAATCTCTTTAATTCTGGGTGGCTCTTGCCTCTATCTCAACCTCTTCTACTTTGGGAGGCTTGCGCCTTAATTTTGGTGTACATGTTCAATTTCAAGAAGGATATATACTTAAGTTATATGTTCTTCTTTTCTGACTTTTCTTGGGGGTTATGCCTACATATTCAATTTCCGAAGGATATGTGCACAAGTATGGTATGATCTTGAATGAAAAGCTCACATGAAGGGCTTTCCAACATGAATGGGATCTTCTTGGTGATTTTTGACTCCCGAGGGAGCTTTTATCAATAGCTATTGACTTGTGAGGAAGTCTTTGATGATGCATGATCACTTGGGGAAACGACTTGCTGTGGAGTTTTGTGTTAGTGACTTTAACTCATGAGGGAATCTTCTTTTTCTTGTAATTCACGAGGGAGTTATCTTGGTACTTTAGACCTACGGGGAAGTCCTTGATGACTTTAATCTACTAGGGAAAATCTTCTTTCGGCAACTCACAATGGGGTTATCATGGTATTTTGGGCCTATAGGGAAACCCTTGATGATCCTGATCCACTATGGAATGATTTTCTTTTGCTAACTCAAGAGGGAGTTATCCTATTATTTTGGACTTACAGGGTAGTCCTTGACAATAATGATGAACTTAGGGAATGATTTTCTATTTGTGACTTACTAGAGAGTCAGTTGATGGTTTTAACCCATGAGGGAGTTTCCTTGGTGACTTTTAATCCATTGGGGAGTGTTCTCAGGCCTTCTAATCTACTGGGGAGTGTTTTTAGGATTTTTATATCTTTCGACGCACTGAAGGGTATTTCTGTCATTTTAGTGCAACTTTGTAACATTCTGATGTTTTATGACCCATGAGGGCTGTCTTTGAAATTTTTTTTTCCTTACACTTCTCATCTTACAGGAGTCCTTTAGGGATATTAATTTTTTTTTTTTTTGCTAACCTACACATCGTTTAGCGAGAAGCCTAAACTATATGTAGTTTAGTTATCAAATGCCTTCCTTCCTCTTCATTTTTCTCAACAGTTACTACTATTTCTTTTTCTTCTTACTTACTTCATCTTCTTCATCTCTTCATTGCCTCTCTAACTCTTCAACTCCCTCTCTTTCCCTACGAAAACCTTCTGCCTCTCTTTCCTCATCCAATCCAAATCAAAATCATAAGAATCTCTCTCTCAAAAACTCTATCATCTTCTCCAATGTCATCTAAAGCCAAGAAAACTTCCTACATGATTTTTGGCAAAGTTTTCAATTTCATCCACTAGGATGGAGCCACAAGGCTAACAGAGTCCCCTCCACTAACTTTCAAGTTATAAAACCATCTTCCAGAGGTGCATGGACTGGATTGGTGAGTTTCTCAAAATTTTCTCATTTCTAAGTTTTGTTCTAATCTTTTGTTTCAATCCGTTTTTAGACTTGTAAATGCTCAGGTTTTGTTGTAGGATAGGTTTAGATGAAAACTTAATGTCCTGGGTGGGGTAGGAACATGTTTAGGATGAGTTTTGATTCATGGTAGTCCAAAACTGTTGAAGAACCCATTCTATCTGCGTTCATGCGTTCGCATGCGTCATGCATACTTGCGCAACCAATCTTTATACGTATGCGTCCATGTTCATCAGTTCATATGGACGCATGCCCTAGCATGTGTACGCATGTAGGAACCCTATGTACACATACACAGGTCCTACATACACATATTAGCACTCAGATTTCACTTACTTTTCTTATCCAACATGATTCTTATGCTTATGTTCTTATCTGCTACAAGTTTTACCTCCTTTCTTAAGTAGGGGTAGTGCCACTCATCTCTTTGCATGGTATAAGGGCTTGACAAAAGATACAAAGGCCCTGGTGAGTGCGACGTGTTTCAAGCCAATCCTGTGTTTACTTTTGGAGGGTACCGCCAGTGGCATTCTGGTGCAGGCACTTGGTAAGACGTGGTCAGATACTACCCATACTTTTCACATTGTTGGGAGGGAGATGACGGTGACTCCCCATGACATCCACTAGAAAACCGGTCTAAGATTTGATGGGCCCATCATTAACTTGGAGAGTGAGTCGGACATTCAGCTAGGCATCGACCTACTGAGGCGTAGGTATTCGAGTGAGCGCATCCACTATTTTGACTTGGAGAAGGATTACAGGCCTCCTTTTCTGGCGACGCTTGATGATTATGCCTGGATGCTCAGGGCATTCTTACTGTACCTGCTAAGGGCATATCTCTTCGCCAATGAAAGGTAGACGATGTCTTTGAGGTGGCTTGCTCTCTTCTGTGACTTCAAGTATGCGTAAGAGGCGAACTGGGGCCAAGCTTGTCTTGCCTACCTTTATTTGGTCATGGACACACTCAGTCAAGGGACTCTTCGTCAGTTGGCGGGGCCTTAGAAGTTCCTTGAGGTTAGAATTTCTTCCCTTTTTCATATAGTTTAATGAATTGTACTTCGTACTTCTACAAACTGTATCTATTCATATGCCATCTAGGCTCACAAAACTGTATTTCATGCTCTTACAAACTGTATCAATGCTCTATCTTGCAAACTATCATCTTGCAAACTATACTGTACTATTTTCTTGCAAATTTTCATCTTGCAAATTGCGGGAAAGCCACAAAAAGAGAAGTCTCCTCCTCCTTCACAAAGTTTCCATTGAGAGTACCAAGATTTTGCTTCATTCTGCAGCAGCTTTCAAATAATCTCAAACGTTCCTTAGTTAGTTGCGTCTTGAAATCGGGGAATTCAGCTACCTCTCTTCCTTCTTTTCCAAGACCCATACCAGGCATGTACCCTATCCTTTTCATCATTGCAATCACCTCATAACTATAATACGAGAGTAAATCTGTAGTGTACTTCTCATCCTTCAATCCATAATCAACCATGTTCATAAATTCAAAAAGACACTCATTTGAAGCTCACTGTCCTCTTCTTCGAGCCCACAGACAGGAGCTGGGATCTCACCATCTCCAAGTACCACCACAATTCCTCATTTCCATGGGATCTTCATCTTTTGGTGCAAGGTGGAAGGAATAGACCCAATGGGATGAAGCCATGCTCTTCGTAGGAGGAGATTGTAGTTAGGGGTGATTTCCATCATATGAAATTCCACAATTCTCTCCAAAGGGCCAATTTTGCAAGGAGCTTTGAAGGTTCGTATAACCTTCCTTGAGGTGTTATCATATGCCCTAATAGTCAAAGGAGAAGGGATGATTTTCTGCAAGTTTAAACCAACCTTAAAAGCGGTCCTAAATGAGCACACATTCAATGCAGATCCATTGTCGATAAGAACCATTGGAACCTTAGCACCCATGCATTTGATAGTGATTTGCAAAGGTCTAGTATGAGTGGCTCCTTCGGGAGGAAGTTCTCCATCAGAAAAGGTAAGGAAAGGGATGTAGTTTCTATAGGCACTTCTTTCCCATTCAAAGCGTCTAGGAGTGCATTGCAGTGCTTGTGAGAAGCCATAAGTGAATGCCAAACCATCACTTGAGCTTGAGTCTTTTTTAGTTTGGTCAAGACCTTATCTTCCTCTTCTTTTTCTTCCTTCACATTGAGTCCAATGAGCTTTAATCCTTCCTCCACATTTCTTTCGGGGTGATCCTTCTCCAAAAAGGATGGTTTGTAATGTTTCCCACTCCTAGTGATGTTTGCCACATCATCTTCTAGGATCCTTTTCTTCAATTCAGACATTCCTTTGGGAAGTATCCTCCATACGGCAATAAAACTCTTCAAATTCTCATATTCTTCATCCCATATTCCTTGGATTTCCACCATGTTGACTTCCACAACCTCTATCAACTTAGAGCAATCCTAATCGACCTTTTCCACTTGCACACAATTCTAATATGGGGGCAGAGCTTGGTGATAATCGAGTAAAGGGTTCTTCCTAATGTTAGGTTTAGTGATGATGTTTAGGTTTGGGAGAGCCCATTTGTCCATCAAATCTTGTATCTCATGCTTAAGGCAAAAGCAATTATCGGTCTTATGGCTGGATTTCTGATGGAAGTGACAATATTCATTAAGGTTCCAAGTAAGAGGTACATGATTAGGCATTAGTGTAGGATCTAAAGGCTTTAGGAGTCTTTAGAAGTTAGGTTCTCATATTCTTGGGCAAGGATCATTCCTAAGTCGGAAAATTCTCGGCAAACTTTCTTTGGGAAGCTTTGGTAGGCTAGAGGTTTTTGGATTATGATGGCACTTGCATTTACAGGGTTGGGTGCTTTAAAAATGGTTACTCTTTACCTATATGTCCTCTTGATTGGAGGCTTATTCTCCCCTTTCTCCAATTGTTCATTATTGATGGTGTCTTTAATCCTACTCTCACAATCACACAATTCTCCAAAAGAACTAATAGGTGATGACAAAAGCATACTGTTGTATGCCGAAAGTAAGTTCTTGATAATCATGTTGATTTAGTCCTTATTTGGCCTATTAACCATCTTGGACAATTTCCCTTTTCACCTTGTCATATATTAGGAGAAAGTCTCCTCAACTCCTTGCTTAGTGGTATCTAAATCCCATAAAGTTGCATCAATCATGGTATTGAAAATGAATTGATTCACAAACAATTCTACTAGCTCATTCTATACTTTGGTCTTGCTTGGATCCAAGCTACAGTACCATCTCGATGCACCTCCCGTGAATGAGAGAGGAAATGCATGCAAAGTTTGCTTCTCATCTAACCCCTTCATTTTGGGAATGCTTATGTATCTTCTAACATGTTGCTTATGGTCTCCAGTCCCATCAAACTTTTTCGCATCAGAAATCTTGAACTTAGGAGGTAATGCAATAGGGGCTTTAGAGCTTAAACCACCCATGTTGTAGAGACAATCATCCATCCCTTGAGCCTTGCGAAAGGCTAGTTGCATCTTCTCCATCTTTTCCTTCATGGCCACGGTATCCGTGGTGAGCATCTCAAATTGCTTATTCCTCTCATAATCGGCCCTGTCTCTTTCATCTCATTCTTCTTTTTCTTCTTCCTTGTTTATCTCTATGTGCACAAGCTTCTTGATCTTGCTTTCCTCTAGCTTGGAGAGGCAACTTCCCATCTTTTTGAGAGCCTAGCCTTGATCTTCTATTGCCTTGTATATCTTTTGTGTGAGTGTGTCATCAATTGGAGCAGCCATTTCTTCTAGAGGTATCTCTCCTGGAAGCATCTCTTCTTGAGATGTGATCTCAACCTTAATTGAACTTTTTTTGTTGCTTTCTCGAACTCAAGTTGAAGTGGGGATGTGCTTACTTGATCTTGGTGGTGCAATGGTGCCTGAAAAGAAGTCCTATCTTTATTAAGCCTATGTCCCAAATTAAAAAGCTTCTTTTATTTAGATGTTCTTAGAAAGTCTTTAAGTCCATTTTAATGAAGGCCCAATTACAATATCACTCACTTTCCTTTCATGAGCTTTGCCCTTTGCTTTATAGGGCTTGTAGATTTTCAACCCTTTGTCTCAAATATGGGCCAACAATGCATTCATCACCTTTGGGTTCTTCTTTTCTTATATCCATATGTTAAATTTTTTTGAAGTAGCCTTCTAGCTAGAATATATTGTGGCCTTCCTTTCAAAGCCATGAATCTTTCATCATTTTAAGCCTTTACATGCAATAAGTAAGCCTAAGATTAGGGAGATTCATATCGAATTTGTAGAATCTTGGATGCTAGGTCCATAGCATATTTGTTACCTTAGGCCCTAGACTTTCTTTTTCAAGGGGCCTTTGATTTTGGGCTTATAATAGCAACTAGGCTATGATCCTATGAACCTTTCAGGTTAAAATATACCTTCGGATTTTAGGATAAGCCTCTTATATGTGAGATTTTCTTTTCTTTTCATCCCATTGTCTTAGGGTATGCCATAACTTTTGAGCCATCCTTTCAAATTTTTATGTCTTTTATTTGTCCTTTAGAATTAGGTGAACACAAGATATATGGTTGAACAAACAAGAGATATAAAGGTTTCCCTCTTTTGATAGGATCTAGGATCTCTCTAAGTGTGGGTAATCTCCTTAAAGCTAAAAGGATAGAAAAATTGGTCACTCAAAACTAGGCGGGCCATGATTCCAACCTTAGGCCTGAATGGACCATAATGGATTGGTGGAAAACCGTTAATGTACTCAAAGCCCATCATAGGCAATGACTCGGATTGTGAGTTGGTGGGATGAATTTCGAAAAGTCTTGGCCTGAATGAAGCCTCCACTTTCCCACTCATCACCAACCATGGAAAAGGGACAAAAAGAACCAAGTGAAAGTGTGTGCAAACAATATTAAATAAGCCTTTATCAAGATTAAGAAATGGAACACATTCGAATCAAACTCTTTATCCCCAATGGAGTCGCCATTGTGGGAACAAGCGCCCATGACAAGTCGTCTTCACATTTTGGGTAAGTACGCCTTAGCCTAGGATGGACCATGACGGAGGGTGTAAATGGAGTCGCCACCTAGTTTAGGTCTAGGAACCATAAATATAGCGCCCTTTATGGAACAACTGATCTTTACCAGAGCATATGTCCGAAGTTTAGGTATGAAGATGGGAAGGTGTTAGGCACCCAACCCTGCTCGACCTGTGGGTCGGCTTCCACTCATTGTGTTCCAAGTCTTAATCTCATTAAAGGAGAATTTAATATGTTATTCTAAGTCACACACACTCTAGCATGCATCTAAAGCAATCAACATGGCATAATCATCTCCCAACCAAACATTCATCTATCATGGCGTTTAAGCATATATCATTAAGGGCAGAAACTTCACAAGGCAGATTCAAACAAACATGTCAAGATATCTAAACATAAAAAACATGGAATTCAACCAAGGATGTTATTTTCATAAATCACCATACTCATCAAACAAGAATGAATGCATGTTCATGTGATTATACATGACTTACCTCACCGCATCACAACACCTATGCATCAATGCATGTTCATATTCATATGCATGTTCTGTTAGGATTGCTACCCTTAAATCCCAATGTATGATGCTATGTATGATATTATGTAAGACATTATATATGACATAATGTATGACTTAATATTGTAATTAATAAAGTTGTTTTATTATTATCTAAAATAATGGTAACATGAATATTTGGACATTATCATATAGTCCATGAGATGCATAGTATGTGATTTATGTGATTTAGTCACAGAAGATATAAGTCACAAGTTCTTTGTAAACTTAGAATTTTAGTTCGTAGTCGGTGATGAAATTGGGCATTTCATCTGCGAAGACTATAACATATCAACTAAGATGATTTGTCTTGATCGTGGAAGTAGAGACTTCTAGTTGATATGTTGATATGTTTTAAGAGTTAAGACATATTGAACTAGACTACTGTGAGATTTATTATTCTCTTAACGACTGTCATATGAATAATAAATTTCACAACTTATATTTACATGAACTCTTAATCCTGAAAGAATAATGGACCTGATCATGAAATGTAGACTACTTTGATATATTAGGAGTGAGATCTAAAGTATCGGTCAAAACCTCAGTATGTTGGGCAGCCACATTTAGTGTTGATGGAACATATATTCTCAAGATGGAATTCATAATCTCTTAACGAAGATATAAAATATTCCCTTGAGATAAGTTTATTGAGTTCAGTTATTCAAAGAGTTAGGCCTAACCACTTTAGTAAGAAATTACTAAAGTATATATTTATGAAGTTGGATTTCATAAATATATAATGAATAACTTAAAAGGATTAAACCGGGTACTCAAGGATTAAGATGTAGTAATTCACAAAGTGGCAGTCTTCATTCATGACTTTGTGTTACTACAAATATTTAATGAAGGGGTTGCATATACAATAAAATTTTGGGATATAATTTATTAATAAGGCCTAGAGTGCAATTATATTTATATAGTGGTATTAAATATAATTAATGGTAACTTTGGACTTGTCAAGAGTTGACAGAAAATCCTAAGGCCCATTGGAGCTAGTGTCTTATTTGTTCCTTTTTTGTCCCACTCCAAGCCACATATTAAAGCCTGATTGGGAAGGCCCAAAAGGTTAGCCCAATTAGATAATCAGTTATATGAAGAGAAAAATACAGAATTTATATATATATATATATATATATATGAATTGGTATGTATAAGGATAGAGGACACTCTTGAATTCTCTCTAGAACATACATATATAACTGATTGAGAGACCACACATCTTGGGTGTTAGTGGAATTGGAGTAAAGATTGAAAGTGTTCTTGAGAACTTCTGATCTTCGGTTTTGAACTTCACTGCTTCAAAATACACTCTCTTATTCTCTAATTCTGAAACTTACATAGCACATGTTAACAATTGTGAATGAAGTAGATCCGTTATTTTTCCGCTGTGTACACTTATATTTCCATCATGTTCATGGCATTTAGACATTAAAACCCTAATAAGCATAAAAGAGATAAAACAAAACAAAGCGATTGTAGACATCACATTTTGTACCCGTTAATAAATTTTAGTCCCTAGTCCCAATGGTGGGCTTGACATATCTAAAAAAAGGTAATTGAAGTTATTTTGATAGTTTGGAAGTAATCATAACCCAAAAGTTCTCAAAATGTTTTGAAAACGATACTGAAAAATAACCTTTTCTCACTGTTTTGACCATAAATTTTGATCTACAAAGCATTTTTGAGTGACGTTTGTTTCATTGGAAAGTAGACATACTAGGCTTCAATTTGAACACAAATTTGGCCTAATTTGGATTTATATTGAGTGAGTTATGACCATTTGAAGTTAGGACAACCTAGTAGTCAAAATTATGATTTCTGGGGACACATGCATGTGCTTCCCTAAACCTGCATACGTAGGCTAGTTTCTAGAAGCCTAGAACTTCATTTTTTTAGGGCCTAAAGCCTCCATCTTTGATGGGCCCTAGCCCTTAGACCTTTGGAAATTTCAAAACCCTCAAAATGAGTCTAAAAACCCTAGTTTAAACATATAAATACAACCTTATGTCTCCAAATCAAAACCCTAGCCAGAGAAAGTGGATTTTTCACCTAAACTCTTCCAAAACTCTTTTCTAACTTTGAACTTTCTGCACAATCATCATTGAGCACGTTTTTGGCTTTTCAATACCACTCTTTATTACTCATTATGGCAGAAACTATTTTCTAAGCTCTTTCAAAACCTTTTTCAGACAATCTTTTCAAGAAGATATTTTTATTTCTGAGTTGTAATTACTAATGGACCATTGATATATTTGAGTCTCCTGATTATCATTTGATCTTGTTGTGTAGGCACTGAGGGGTCGATTAAAATATCAACCAAGTTGTGTTCCATAAGAAGGTGAGTCTCTCTTCGTGGCTCTTCCTTAATTTGGATATTTTATAATTCATGTTCTTGTTGTTCTTGATTTATTTATTTGTTATATATGATTAGAAATATCTTTGTTTGGTTTTGTTTTGTTGTGTCTCACCATATTTTGATTGGAGATTTGAATGATTGGATATATCGATGAACATATTTCGATGTGTTAAGTGTTGTTCTTGTTTGTTGTTAGATCCAATGCATGTTTAGGAATAGATTATGTTTTGTTTATTTTGGATATCTTTGTTGTTAGTGTAGGTTGTTTAATATTATATTAAAAGCATGTTAGGTTGTTAGTTTTATTGTTTTAGGTTTTGCTTTGTTTTCTGTATTTCTAGTTTTTGGGCTAGGATTTTCTGTGCGTGTATGCATATGCATGCTTCTTGCATGCGTACGTAGACTTGAAGTATGCATCCGCAAGCCTATGTATGCCCACACATACTTGTGCCTAGAAACCTTAATCCAAGTTTTCTGCTTCTGTTTCTTTATTTCATTTATATAACATGCTTCTGTTTTAACCCTTTTTTATGTTTTTGAGTCTCTATTTCTTTGATTGATTGTTTGTTTGCCTTTAACATGTTAGATTAGGGTTTTCTTCCAATGTTTTCTTTATTCTACCATGAACATACATATGATATGATCATGCATTGATGCATAGGTGTTGTAATGCAATAAGGTAAGTGAGGTAAGGCATGCATTCATATGTACATGCATTTGATTGGGATATGATATGTGAACTTGCAATATGTTTATGTTCTTGATGTTCTTGATGCTTTCCAATAATTTTTTAATGCTGCCATGACCATGTGATATCTTTATTTATTTGCTGCCTTGGATAAGATGACACGATATGCATGATAGATGTATGCTAGGTTTGATGTGAGTTGCCATGATAGATGTATGTTAGGGTTTTGGGATGATTGATGCCATATTGATTGCTAGATGTATGCTAGTGTGTGTGTGGGTATAGATAACAATATTAAATGAGCATTTAATAAGATTAAGACGTAAGACACAATGACTGGAAGCCGAACCACTGATCGAGTGGGGTTGGGTGCCTAACACCTTCCCATCCCCATACCTAAACTCTGAACCTATACTCTGGTAGTAATATTAGTCATTCCACGTAAGGGCCCTATATTTATGGTTCCTAGACCTAATCTAAGTGGCTACTCCATCTTTTCTCTGCCTCGGTCCATTCGGCTGAGGCGTACTCTCCTTTCTAGGAGAAAATCGCTGTGCCCATAGCGATACAAAATAGAATAAACTATACAGATATGAAAACTAAGTTAAACAAAGGCTAAACATGTAATTAAACAAAATAAAAACAAACAGAATTGAATTCAAGGTTTCTAGGCAAGAGTATGCGTGTGCATACATAGGGCATGTGTACGCATACTTTGAGCATGCGTACGCATACTTTGAGTGTGCATATGCATGCAAGCTGCAAGTTGCATGTGCACATGTACACACCCAAAACCCTAAACCCAGAAGACCAGAACAAAAAACAAAGAAAACAAGAAAACTAACAACCTATCAGGCTTCTAACATAAACACAAGATAAACCCTAACTAAACAAACATATTAAAGCATTTAAAACACACACACACACACACACACACACACACACATATATATATATATAAACATAAAAACAAAAGAAAAACAAAGAAAAGCAAAGAGCCAAAGTTAGAAACTTTACCTCAACACTAGGACTCTTCAGAACTTGATTTTGACTGTTCCCTTTAGTTAATCTATTTACAACTAAATCAAATATGAGTTAGTAAATTTATAACTCAAAGATCAAGACCAAAAAAGGTCTCAATCAAGCAAAATTTGACTTGAGGATGTTTTGTGAAAAACTCCATCTTTGATTCACTATTTTCTAGTGAATCTTGTGTGTTTTCCATTGGAATTCTTCCTCCTCGAAAAAGTATCTTTATGACTTTATATAGTCGAAAAAAAGGGTTTGGGGCGATTCCCAGATGATGTGGAATTCGTTCCGAACCGGTGGCTTATTTATAGCCTTAGTATAGCTATTGGGAGTCTTACTATGAGTGTAATTGTCGGTGGCCTTTTAATGGCTCTCTTAGTAGTTTTGAGTAATGTCTGCCTAAATTTAAATGGAGGTTTGACTGGCTCATGACTAGCCTCATTGACCGTTGGAGCTCATCGGTTACGAAACTATTAATGAGAGCGTTGTTAAAGCTGTATGGTCGCCCTCTCTTGGACGGCCTTGTGGATTGGATGCTCGTCATTTATATTAACGAGCCTATAGATGTAACACTCATCCCTTGCCTAGACGAACCTATAATTTTAGTACTTGGCACCAAGTGTAACTGATCTGCAAATGATGTGTTTTTGGTTTCGCACGACCATTTCTTGGATCAAGAATCCTTTTTACACCAAACATAAGCTGAGCTACCCAATGAGCAAGTAGAGATTAAGTAAACTACGTTATTCGGTCCATGATTTAAAAAAGAAAAAAAAAAGATCATTTTGTTAATGGGAAAATAATAGCCCGCGACCAGTCCAAAAAACTAACACTGAACGGTTTTTAGACCCCTTAACACAACCGGATTAACCTAGTTAATTAGCCAAGTGATTAACTTAGTCAATTTATGCAAATCTAGGTTATCACAATCAAACAATCATATCAAGTATATAGCAGCGGAAAAGTAAATAACACAAAGATATGATGACCCAAGAAACCACACGAAAAAATCTAGGTAGAATTTGACCTAGTTATCCTTAAGATAAACTTGAATCCATTATCTTGAAAGAATCAAAGTTCATACAATAAGACTTACAAGCCCCCACGCTCGACTTCTTATTACTACCCACCAGTAGAACTTACTGACACGACCACGTGCAAGCTCCGAAACCACGGACTCTTTCTTTCTTGGATTCTCCAGCAAATACAAGCACACCCGCTTGTGTATCTTTAAGTTCCAATGGTAGCAACTGAGTTGATCATCAAGGTGTAGATAACATCTTCTCCTTGAAAACCCTAAGCTTTGTGTAAAAGAAAGCTCCTCTAGATCTCACAAGAGTTTTACACAAAACAGCAATATGAGCAACCTAAAAACGTGGCTAGGGTTTGCCTTATATACCTAGGGCAAAAACATAAAACCTTAAACGTTTTAGGAGTTAGGGCTGAGTTGGAAAAACTGTAGAAAAACGCAAAGAAGCATAAGGACCATGTCAGAAAGACTCAATTAGATTGAGCCTTTTGCATCCAAAACCTTTTAGATGCATTACGAGCATTGGAGTTCATATTCATATTAGAGTGATTTCCAACTCCAGGATTGGAATAAAGATTTAGAGCCTTTACCAATTCACCAATAAGTACCATAGAATCTTGTGCTTGAGGCACAGGCACTTTTGGCTTATTTGCTCACTTGGCTGCTTGCAGCTTATAACAATTTGGACGAATGTGTCCAGACTTTCCACAAAAATGACAAACTCAAACTGGTTTACCATGCATCTTATCCTTAGTAAGGGTAGACTCCTTAGGTTTAGACTCTTTTAGATCAACCCTAATCTTCCTAGGAGGTGTGACCTCTACAGGTTTAGCAGTCTCACTCACAACCTCACTCACAGGGGGTTCAGAGGAAGAAGAAAGAGCAAAGTTTGTGGAATGGAGTGTAGACACAGAGATGCTCTTAACAAAACCTAATCCAGATTTGTCAATAGGAGACTTTTGAACACTCAACATTTGATCAAGTTTAAAACTAGCAGATCTAGCAACAGATAAATCATGTTCCAAAGATTTAACTTTAACAAGCAAGAGCATATTCTCAGTTTTCACATTGTTCAACAGTTTATTAGCATCAAACAAGTTAACAAGCAAATTTTTCTTTTCAAGTTCAAGAGATGCAATTTTCTTTAAACCTAATTCAACATTCATGGCATCCTTTGCAGCAACTTTGCAAAGTTTATTATAGGCTTCTTGAAGATCTGCATCCTCAGAGAGTTCCCCATCAGAAGGGTTCTCTTCAACAGATACACTTTCATTGACTACAGTAGTAGTAGTGAAAGTAATGAAGTTTCTATCCTCGTCACATCCAGACTCATCATCAGAAACTTCATTATCACTAAAGGTTACAGCCACAGCCTTCCCTTTAGACCTCAAGTATGTGGGATATTCAGATTTCATGTGATCATACCCTTGACATCCAAAACACTGAGGATGCATAGAATTGTTTGAAGATTGACCAACTTTTTCTCTAGGTTTTTCATTGTTATTAACCTTAGTGGGATTATTCTTTCTAAAGTTTCTAGGTTCAGAAGTGTTTGTACCTCTTGCCTTTTTGTTATTATTCCTAAGAACATTTCTAAAGTTCTTGGTAAGGTAAGCAATCTCAGTAGTAGAAAGCTCATCATCAAATCCACCAACATCAACATCATCAACTAACTTAAGAGCCATTGATTTGAATTTGTTAGCTTTGGGTAGGTCTAACTCATAGGACTGAAGAGATCCTACAAGTTCATCAACAGGGATGGAGTCCACATCCTTGCTTTCAGTGATGACAGTCACTTTGGGTCTAAAGTCCTCAGTCAAGAATCTAAGAATCTTCCTAACAATTTTAAGTTGATCATAGATTCCACCCAGATTAAATGCAGAGTTAACAATATCATTCAGTTTAGCATAGAATTCATCAAAAGATTCATCATCAGACATCCTAATGCTTTCAAATTTAGATGTTAACTACTACAACTTATTAATTTTAACTGTCTTTGTGCCTTCATGCACAGTCTGGAGGATTTTCCAAGCAGTATGAGCAACCTCAACATTAGAGATTCTCTTAAATTCCTCCATAAAAACAGCGTTAAAGATGACATTCATAACTTTGCTATTGAACTCAGCTGCTTCTTTTTAAGAAGTTTGCCACTCACTCACGGGAGTAGTGGGCTTCTCCTATCTATATTCAACGGAGTTCCAGACTCTCTCATCAATAGATTTTAGGAATGCTTTCATCCTTACTTTCCAATAAGCATAATTATTCCCATCGAAGTGAGGAGGAATAACCAGAGAGTGTCTGTGTTCCATGACAACAGGGGTCAAGGATCAGCTCGGAGATCAAGAGATCTACAACAAGAAAGCTACCCGCTCTGATACCACTTGAACGGTTTTTAGACCCCTTAACACAACCGGATTAACCTAGTTAATTAGCCAAGTGATTAACTTAGTCAATTTATGCAAATCTAGGTTATCACAATCAAACAATCATATCAAGTATATAGCAGCGAAAAAGTAAATAACACAAAGATATGATGACCTAGGAAACCACATGGTAAAAACCTGGGTAGGATTTGACCTAGCTATCCTTAAGGTAAACTTGAATCCATTATCTTGAAAGAATCGAAGTTCATACAATAAGACTTACAAGCCCCCACGCTCGACTTCTTATTGCTACCCACCAGTAGAACTTATTGACACGACCACATGCAAACTCCAAAACCACGGACTCCTTCTTTCTTGGATTCTCCAGTAAATACAAGCACACCTGCTTGTGTATCTTTAAATTCCAATGGCAGCAACTGAGTTGATCGTCAAGGTGTAGATAACATCTTCTCCTTGAAAACCCTAAGTTTTGTGTAAATAAAAGCTCCTCTAGATCTCACAAGAGATTTACATAAAACAGCAATATGAGCAACCTAAAAACGTGGCTAGGGTTTGCCTTATACACCTAGGGCAAAAACATAAAACCCTAAACGTTTTAGGAGTTAGGGCTGAGTTGGAAAAACTACAAAAAAACGCATTTGTGCGAAATTCGATTGATCGAGCCTAAGCTTCGATCAATCGAGCCAGACCGAGATGTACAGTGAATTCTGCATCAGCTCGATTCCAACTTTACATAAACAACACTACTTTGAGCAAGTCTAAACACGACTAAATAACTTGTTTTGATCATGATTTGCCAACAATACAAATTAGAGTTCTAAATACATAAATTCTTAAATCTTTAGAACCTAACAAACACAACTATATATAATGGTATGTATAGGACCTAAAGTATGAAGTTATATAAAATTACATTATATATTTGGCCACATGCATGTAAGCAAGTTTTTTAATAATTTATTAAAAAATGAAATGCATTGCTTTGCTGGGTATGGGAAAAGCAAATCCAAAAAGATTCATGAACACAATAAGGAAATTCTTAAGATTCTTTTTTTTTTTTTTTTGAGAAGCCCCTATTCTTAAGATTCATGTAAGCATAGGTGGTGGAGTGGAACTAAACTAAAGTAGTCAATTCGATCATCATGGAGGAATATGACATCATCACTACTTGCAGTATTCTCTAGATTACCAAAATGTTCCACACAAAAAATTAAAATTTAAAAGGAAAAAAAAAAAACTTTGTCAATAAAGGTAACTTTATAGTTAGATACTCACTTTATTCCCAGTGCCAAACACAAACTTAAAAATGTTATAAATTAAAAATAAAGAAAAAATTCCACACGGTCGGGTGACGCTGCCTCTAAGGCATTAGCAGCCTACTTGCAACATCTGAATTAGTTGGTAAGGTTGAAGGCAATTCAAACCTTGCTGCTTCTACCTTAAGGGCTCGACCTAACTTGCAAGTTTGACTGTGAGGTATTCATGAATTTGAGAAAGAGTCATGTCAACGTGACATAATTTAGTAAGTTTAATTTTATTATCAAGTTTTTTTTTTTTTAAATTATTATTGTTTTGGAATAATGAATTGTGAATTCAACCATATATAAGATATCTTATTACTTGAATTAAGTGGAACCCACAAATATGACAGAGTTGAAATTGTTATATTAGTTGGAGACTCTAATTAATTGTATATAAAACTAATTAAGGTCCCTCCCACCTTGGTGGGTGGATAATTAAACAGCTCTAAATAATATGATTGAACAGACAAGAGTATAACAAATGATGATACAATGCACATCATTGGTATTTAAAAATTGGTGATTAAGGTAATCGATCTCAATATATCATACTGGATCTCTAAATTAATGATGAACAATATCATATAAATCATATCCAAGATAGATCATAGGAGCACTGGGATGTTGGTTTTGTGAAAGGTTATTTTAAAGGGAGCAGGAGACAGAGAGGACCATATGCATTAATAGTACCACATTTCCAAGTCACGGGTGGGGTCCCAAAAGGTTTCTTATAAGAGTTCCATATCTAACAAAAGAGGCCAAGTGTTGAATTCTGTAGCATCTCCACACGTGGGTCAGGACCTCTCTTTGTACTTTCCAAGGTCCCATTCCAGTTGTAACGATACCTATTATGCAATTGCAAATCCACAAACCCTCTTGCACTTTTATATTATGTATCATGTATAGTATAGTTTACAAGAAAATCTCCCTCCTTAATTAGCTTGGACATGAATCATGGCTATTATTTTTTTGGCCGTGCAACTGCAACGCTAGCCAACGAGATCTAGGAATCCATAATCTTCTTTTAACTTACTCATGCACTATACTTAGGGGCGTAGCCAGGAATAATTACTTGGGGGGGCCTGATTGTAGTAGTGATATACTAAAATATAATTCAACCAATTTTCATGTGATTCAAACCACGAAAATTGAAAACTACGACGATAATTTTTCGGTCCTTTGTATGGATACTCTATGTTTCTAGGTTGATATGGACCTGTTATGAGATAAGCAAGTCGAATTTCATCTTGTTCGTTGATAGGAAATTCATATATTTATTTATGTGATCCTGCATCATGGTCTATCCCTTTAGATTAAATTCTTGAACATTTGGAGGGATGCTCATCAGACATTGAAGTATCAACATTTGTTTCTACAAATTACCTAAGTTTTGAATGACATACAACTTTTTCTTAAAAAATGCATTAATTGTTTGTCATTTGCTCATTATTTGGCACCTAATTTCAATCCCAAAAAAAAATCAATTAAAAAAATGAGGATAAACTAACTTGGAAGAGAGATATAATAAATTATCATATAAAATTCATTCTTACACAGTCTCATGGCCCTCACACCACCCGAACCCACTCAAGAGACAAACAACACAAAAGCCAAAAAGGTTGAGTCATAGAGTCAGTGGGTCAAGAATAAAGAATCCAATAACAATAAACACAATAAGATAAAGTCAAATAAATATAAATTGCTTTACTGGCAAAAAATATCACATACACATACTTAATATTTCTATTATGCTATTTAGTATTTAGTTCAGTTCTAGAGAAAAAGAGAGAGAACTAAGATGAGAATGACTGAATGAGATACCTTGAGGAATTGAGGTGAAGGCTTTAGGATTTGAGGTTGAGCGATGAAGGCTAGGTCAGGTCAATGGCTAGTGGAGCTACAGCGTCACGGCGAGTAGGAGAGGCGTGATAGCATGACGTGAGGACTGGGAATTCAGGTAGCATGAACTGAGGCCGTCAAGAAGAGGGCAGAGGCGTGACTATGTGAAGACTAGGAATTTAGGCAGAAGCATGAGGTGATGACTGAAGAGTTTGTTTTGTTTGATTAGGATTAAGGATTTCAGATTTGGGGTTGGGCTGGGCTGGAAATGTCTTTAGTTTAAAGGAGAAGAATTTTGTATTATTAAGGATTTTGGGCTGGCCGGCTGGGCTAAATGTGGACAAATATTTTTATTTTATTTGAAGTTGTATTGGACTGATTGTTGAAAATAATTTGGGGAGGGGGGGCCGGATTTAATTCTTGGAGTACCCGTGTCTTTTTTTTATATACTCTTAAGGGAAAATTTAAAAATTTTGGGGGGGCCATGGCCCCCCCAAGGAGCTAAGTAGCTCCGCCCACTATACTTCAACTTGGGGTCTAGGTCACCACTTAAAGAATTTCCTCTTCTACTCTACATAACCACATCATCCAACCACCGCAAAGCTGTTTACCATGATCTACATAAAAAATAGCTTTCCACACATGCTTATATTGTGGCTGCATTCTTCCTATCAAGACTTTTATTTTTTTCCTATTATCAAACCCTTTTTTTTTTTTCTTTTTATAAATTGCTATTATCAAACTTTGTAATATTGATATTTAATGAAAAATTATCTTAGAAGACGGTCTCATGAAACATCTCTCTCATACCATACATAAGCAATACATGGTGTGAGAGAGATTCCTCATTAAATATGTGTTTCAAATAACTGGAAGGTTTGGAATTCAACCCATAAGAGTGTTCAAGAGGGTTTGTATTAAGGACATAGTCAAGATTTTGTATTTGGGGAACCAAAACATGAAACAAAATAAATTTCACCTTTCATGAATAAGAAATATACATTTCACAAAAAAAATTGTAACTCAATTGGCACCTAATGATGTTTTCATGGATATGTTTAAGATTCAAATTTCACCTTCCCCCAATGTTGAAACCATCGAATTATCCAATATATATAAATACACACACACACATTTCAACTCTTTTGAATCCCAACAACTATACATGATTGATTCTATAATAAATTTTGTTTCAATTTCTCTCTTAATATACAAAATCAAATGGTCTATTAAAAAATCATCTTTTAATTTGTTGCGATGCCTAGTCTTAACAATATTCATGATTGGAAAAGTCAAAAAGCAATGCTAGGATACTGCATAAGCTTTACAAATGAATATCTCACTAATTATAGAAAGGAAATTCAAATATGTATGTATTCATTGCTGTAAATGGCATCAATCACATTAATTGTCAAGTTAGCTTGTAAACCTTTAATTTTGTAGTAGCTTTAGCCTTTTCCAAAGTCAAATATTGTAATTGGTTTTCACATTATCTATAAATCCAATAAAAAAGATATCTATCTCTCTCTCTCTCTATATATATATATGTATGTATGTATATAATTTATCTAATTAAAAACCAATTGGAGTAGTCATGTTAAAAATAAATAAATAAATAAATACCCAATCACAAGAAAAATTCATAACTACTCAGCCTCGTTCAACTGTTATTACATTCTACAATACGTCTAACATTCTTCTAATGTGTTTCCAAGTATAAAAGAGACTAAAAAAAAAAAAGGTTCACTAACGAATTGTTTAGGAGTATTCATACAGAAATACGACAACTTCCATATCTCAAAATTTTAAACTTTGGATCACAAATAACAAGCAACTAGGCAATCAAACACAGTCATTTGAGGGGGGAAAAACTAATTAATAATTTGAATATATTAAAAAAAAAAAAAAAGGTCAAATAAGATGACAAACATGTTAATATTAGTAACACTTATAAATTCTTTACATAAAAATGAGTTTTTTTTTTTTTTTTTTTTCTAATTTTAATATTTATTTTAGGACCCCAAATACTGGAATGGGATAGATGACCACCATGACCATTTATTTAAGGGGCCTTGGCTCCCCTTGTTAAACATATAGCTTCGTCCCCGGCTTGCATGGTTATTCTTATCATTTGATGAAGAGAGAAATGAACAAATTTACCCCTAGAGCTATTTCTGCAGTTGAGTATTGTTCTCTAATTTCGTTCTTTATCATACAATGATAGTAGATTGCTGAGATCAAGAATAATATTGCTCCCTCGAAACCCTTACTTTTTACCAATGATTAAATCATAGACCTCCCACTTTACAGACGAAGAAATTAGGGATGACAATTTTGCCCCGCCTCACCCTGCTTAACCTGCCCCTCCCCACTTCGCTCCGCACGAGTTTTTCCTGCCCCGAAAAGTGGTGGGGTGGGGATGGGGCAAGATTTTAGACCCGCACCACAGGGCGGGACGGTGATGGGTTTAGACTTTTTAGACCTGCCCCACCCCTTCCCGCCCGTCTCGTGTTGCTAAGGGTTATAATAAATTTTTCATACCCCTAAAACCCTACTATTTATACAAACATATCAATATTAACTTATTTTATTCTACCTAATGTGATTCTCTACCTTTATTTTGTTATATGTTATACTATGAGTTTTTTTTTTTTTTTTTTTTTTTGTCTTGTTAAACGCTTGGATATATTATTCAATTTTTTCTAAAAATTGATTTGATTTGATGTGATAATTTAGTTGAAATTTCAAGTATATTTTATTAATAAAATAGGTTTTAATAAAAAAATTGTACTAATTGTAGAGCAAATTAACAAAAAGTAGAGTTTTATTGGGTGGGACAGGGCTTCGTGGGGCCCCAAGGGATCGGGATGGGATGAAAAATTCTTTCCCATCATGCCCTTCGGCCCCGCCCCGCCCCATTGCCATCCCTAGAAGAAATACTATTCATGAAGAGGAGTGAAGAGAAATTTAATCTTTTATTTATTTTTGCTAAGTTCCTTTCCTTTCCTACTAAATAGCATTTTCCATGTCATAATTACAACTAGGAGAACAACAAAAGTCATCATTATAGGAGTAAAGCTTAAATCATACATTAACTGATTGTTAAAAATTTTATTCCTAAAATGATCCTTAAAAAACTTAATTCCTAAAATAACCTATCCAATGTTTTAATTTGCAATGTAACATATCCATATATATGCACTGAAACATTGGAAAAATTATTTCGTTACTCTTGGTTTACTATGCCTTCCTCTTACATATAGATCGGTCTCATATGCAAAACTTAAAACTATACTCCTGGTTCATTTTATATGAAAGGAATGTGTAATATATTAAGTGCACTAAATAATTTCATAGAAAACTAATTCAATTTATATTTGCTACTTATGCTTTGTTTGTTTGGACAAAAATCTTTTTTTTTTCCTTCTGGAAAAACATTTTCTACTTCCTTTTTTTTTTTTTTTTTAAACGTTTGTACAATGGAAAACACAAGTTAACCAAAAAAAAAAAAAAAAGTTTCCCATGGTTAACGGAAAACAAGCCTAATTAATATAGCAAAAAACAATTTTCAATTTTTAATTGCAGAAAGTATTTTCTAAAATGCTTCATATTCAACCAACTATCATAAATAAACTACAAATCACAGAAAACTTTCATAATAATAACATTTCTCTCTCTATTAACTGACCGTTGCCTCTCATTTTCTGGTGATTGACCAACTATTGGCTTTCATTGGTCAATAGTGTCCTTTCTCCCAAATGACAATTCCCCCCCCCCCCCCCCCCCCCTCAAATGAGTTACCTTCCTACTTATTTTGTCCCTTATATTCTAAATTTGGGGTCTAATTTCCCATTTAAGCCTCCTAAATGAAGTGAGTATCGAAAATATTTACTAATTTAGGGTTTCTTTTCATGAATGAAAACTTTTGTTCATATATTTTTTGGAATTATAGGAAATATAAATGATATTTTATACGAGCCAAATAATAGAAAATATTTTCAAACTCATTTTTAGGATTCAAACCATGCACATTAGATAAGTAAGTTTTTCCTAGAAAATGAGTAATTTAATTTCTAAAAAAATATTTTGCATCTAAACAAACAGAGTGTAAATAGAAACTTGTGGTTTAGAAATTAGAAGAAGAGGGTAAAGCAAAGAAATACTTTTGCATTTGAATGTGATTAAAATTTAAAAATTAAAAAAAGAAAAAGAAAAAAAGAAAGTGATTTCAAAAGGTATGGAATTATTAAAGAGATTAAATTCTATAAGGACGTGGTGTAAAACCTATATTTTATCTCTCCAATTCAAACATGCCACGTCATCTTATCACATATTTAAGAATAAATACAATCACACTCAATCAATTCTAATACCCATATATAAATCCAACCAAATTGGGAATCTATCGAGGTGTTATAAGGTGTGGTAGGATGTATTAAATTTTAAGTAAAATACTGATGTGTCAATCACTTATTGGATGGTGTAAAATATGGGTTTTACACCCCATCCTTATAGAATTTAATCTCATTATTAAAAGGTTAGTGAATTTAAAGATGAGATCACATTGGAACAGATGTTACATATATTGGATAAACTTTTATCAAGAATCTTGGAGGATTCTTTTATTTATCATCATCATTAATATTTGAACTCCAAAAAGTTTGAGACACTAGGTCCCTTCTTAACCTTAACCATTACTAATTGGTTACGAGTCCCCGTGTACCGTATAAAGAATATATTAATATTGGGAATCTTATATAATATGGGATATTGAGAGGGAGATTTGGATTTGGATTTGGAATTGAGACTGGTTTGCTCTGGCTCCTCTTCATAAACACAAAAGACAGCGTATTCCAAGGGATTATTTTGCTTTGCAAATCGTGTGGAGTAATGCACCCTGTAAGTTTGCATGTGCCCACAAATCTACAGTGGATATCATATATTCTCTCCACTTTCTTTTGTCTTTCTTTCTTTCTCTAACACTATTATAATATTTTTTTGACACAACACTATTATAATATTATTACCAACTCCATCACTCATCAAATCACACCAAATCAACATAATCCCTTGTTTTCTCACTCCTTTATTATTATTATTATTATTATAAACATATATCTTTTTTTTTCTTTTTCTTTTTCTTACCCTAGTGAAAAGTTTTTTTTTTTTTTCATAGGGTAGTATAGAAAGTAAGGAAAGCTCTTTTGTGACTCGCTCAGCTGTCTTTAATTAGGTGGAGAATTTGGTTTTTGAATCCCCTTCTCTATTTATTAAGATTATAAAAAATATATATATATATATATATATCTCTCTCGGGTTAAATATTGTGTATATATATATATATATATTGAATTGGACCCATGCATTTACATTTGTACTAGGCATTCATGGCGCCGCACGTTTCTTAATTGTAATGAAAATCTTTAATATTTAAATCATCAATATAACATAGTTGTTTGTAGAAGGAAAATATGGCTAATTAAAAGTCTTTCTATATAAGAATATTTCGCACATCAGCGTATGTGTATGTATGTACCTGACTTATATTACACGCATGGCGTAATACAGCAGCAGCCTATTCTGGCAAATACATTGTTTTGGTCATAATAATAATAACGAGAAAAACAACCCATTTTTTTCTGAATCATCTGATTCACGACATGAGTATTATATTATATAATATAATGTGTTGTTAAAACAAAATCATGAAAATGATAGTTTTAATCCTAATTAAGTATAGTAGACTATTTATATTTATTTTTTCACAATGAGGTTTGCTGCATCAACCATCGGCAATTGAATAAATTTTAAGGACCTGGCTGTTTGCACACCACAAGAATAACAAAATGACCAAGTGTCCCATTTGAAGGACGCAACGTGTTTTCTGAATATTTAATTTTAGGATGTTAGTTATAATATATAGATATATATATATATAATCTGTTTCAAACACCTAATATTTTGAAAAAGAGTGATGGAACACTAAATTATTTAATCACGAAATTTAAGGATTGGCTTCTCTACTTTGACTAATGAGAAAAACCCATACCTCATTGACTTTTTTAGCTTGTGATCGATGTTGTAAAACTCGAAACAAATTTCCTTTTATTTTTAATTATGTGCAATTGTACTGGAATATATTTGAGATTCATGATATGTGTTTAATTAGCCAATAATTTTATTATTATTATTATTATTATTATTGTGCAAAATCGATCGATGTGCACAACAAATGGGGTAGTCACACTTTAAATCTCTTTTGAGTTTTGAGTGGACGACAAAGTTAGGCAGCAATTCAAGTTTATGAACCTATACTATAGGCTATGAAAACAAAAACCTAGTAAGTTTAAAAGCAAACAAAATGTTATAATTATTTCCCATATAGTAAATTTTACCTTTCCATTTATTTAATATATCTTGCTCCCAATTACCCAACAAATAAATTTGAAGGGATTGGTGGGGGCTTTTTGGTAATTGCAGGAGTTCACATGTCTGTTTAAGAGATTGGACGATTCTCATTTCTCACTTTCCACCACATAACTACTCATATAACATGACCCACAAATCATGCGGGAAACAGCTCAATTAGATTTGGTCCCTATATGGCAATTTAAGAATAACGTTAACGTAAGTTCCTCAATTTAACGTGACCCTTTTGGTCAAATTCCACCATATTTAGCATTATCTTTTTCAATGTTAAATTTTTATACATACTACTTAGACCATGTTTGGTAATAGTTTTTATTTTCTATTTTTAAAAACTTATTTTTGGGAATATGAAGAAAAAACATTTTTTTTGTATTTTTGAAATAAAAAACATGTTTAGTTAGTTGAAATTTAAAATATAGTTTTTTGAAGAAAAAAAATAGAAAATACTAAAATAAGTTGTTACTATGATTTGAATTCTAATGCTAACTCATTAATTGAGACAGATTTATTAAATTAAATGCGTGTTTTCATTGACTTTTGAAAATTAGAAACTAAAAACAACATTTTGTATATTTCAATTTCCTTCACAAATTGAGTTTTGAGAACAGTTTTTGTTTTCTGTCCATTTTAGGTTACCAAACAAGTTTTTTAATCTTAAAAATGGAATATTATTTTTGGAAAAAAAAAATAAGGGGAAAAAAAACAGTTACCAAACATACTTTTAAATTCCAGGACTCAACTCTTTCAGCAAAAGTATAATTATTTACCAAATAAATGCAGTTTTTTGAGAGAGAGTTTCAACCTATGGTGTCCGCTCCTGATAATAGCTATTTGTTATCAGATCAAGACACCAATCAGTAAATGCAGTTTTAAGATAACTTTGTACGTAGAAGAAATTAAATAAATCAAGATTCTTTGTATCTTTTGACGTAATCCTGAATTTCTCTACATCTCCACAACGCAATTAATTCAGCAATGAAGCTGCAATTTCAAAATCTATTTCTAAATCCCTAGTGTGAATCTGTTTTTTTTTTTTTTTTTTTTTTTTTCCTTCTTCTTCTTCTTCTTCTTCTTCTTTTGAGAAAATAGTTTGATCGAATATGATTTGGTCTTATACCTTTATAATGCTTGATAACGTATTGCTCTTAGCTTTCCTTTCTTTAATTAGTTGAACGCAGAATTACAGCTAATTAATAATGGCTCGGTAGGTTTTATTCAGCTGAGGGCAATTAATCATGAGAGTGGGGCATGATTAAGGGAAATCTAATTGATGAAAAGAAAAGAAAAAGATGATCATGATACCCTAAAATGATAGGGCAACAAACACCTTAAATGTCTTTCCTAGGAGACTAATTAATGTTAAAACAGAGAGCCACCCTTACCCTTCCTAAAGGGTGTGACAAACTCTCTTCAAATTTGACCAAAACTTTGCATGTAGATGTAATGTAGGCACTTAATTAAACAATGAGCAATGCCGTACCCCAAAAAAAAAAATAAATAAATAAATAAATTTACATTAGAAGATTTGAAAAGATTATGTAATGGTGCCACTGACGCGCCCAGGTAGCACGTGGAATAATTGTTGTTCGTTTCCTTTAGAATAGTTGTTAATAAATAACCCATCAAATATTTTTTAGCAATTTTAAAATCAGAGACAATCGCTTTCAAGTGGAAGTCTCCAAAGTCCATATCTAATGGAAATAAAATAAAAAATAAAATAAAATAAAGAAAATGGAAATTAATTGATATATATTATTATAATCAATTTATAGAAGTTCTCAAAATGAGGCAAAAGAGAAGGGAGAGAAAGAAAAGAAGCATAAAATCTAAGTATATATAACATTAAAATCTATACACAATCTGATCCAGCGATGCAATAATTAGTAGGGTGCAAACATCTTTTAAAAGCGCCACTGGAGATCTCTGATCTCTCAACACCTTCTTATTCCCAGAAAAGTTTTCAGTAAGAGCAAGTTTGGGATTTGCAAAAAGAGACTCTCTCTCTCTCTCTCTATATTATTTCTCTGATACATCACAGAAAAAGAGAAATGGGTAGCAGTTATTTTGGAGAGCCAAATATGGGAAATGAAAGAGGAAGTGGGTCTTCTTCCTCATCAAGGAAAAGCAAGAAGAACAATTCAGACAAGCCTAAACAGCCACAAAGAGGTCTTGGAGTTGCTCAATTAGAGAAGATCAGATTACATGGCCAAATGGGTTGTGCTACATACCACCCCTCCCTTCATGGCCCATATCCCACTAATTTCAACAATGTAATAATCATCTATCTCTCTCTCTCTTGTCTCATTGCTTTGACTACTATGGTTGTTTACTGAAGTTTATTTGGATCTGTAAGAATTTTTTACTTATGAAGTTATGGTTTTGTTGACCATGCAGCAAGAGGATATGAGAATGCAATCTGCAACTTATTCTTCAATACCATCATCATCATCTTTTTCTTATTCATCCTCATCATCATCATCCTCAACTTCTTATGGTTTCCACCCCAACATCATGGTATGTGCAACTCTTGCTTTTAGACACTCCTACAAATTAAGGTTTTTACGTATATAATTACTACAATTTTGTATTTTGTTGATGGCCCATCATATGCACACACACCTGCTTTTGTTTTTTGTTTTTTGAAAATCAAATGAATACAACAATGAAGAGAGAGGGATTTTAACAAATATTAAAAATGCAAAAAATCCGAGTTGAGCTATGAAGCTCTTAACACACATGCATACATACATATACATAAATTTGTCATTTTTCATCTTTCAATACTTGGTGACTGTTCTTGCATAATGAATCTATGAAAGTGGGGGAAATATTCAGCTCACAGAAGAATTTTGGAGGAATCTGTATTGATATATGTTTATGAAGTCATGTCAGTCATAATTGTCACCCGTACATCATGCTTGTGATTGAGATAATTTTGAACAATTCCAACAAATCTTCTTTTTGAATTTGACATAAACTCCTTTTGCATATGGAAATTTGTCCATTCTTTGCAAGTTTTTTTTTTTTTTAACTTGCTGATTAAGAACTAACCCTAAATATCCTTGAATGAAATATGTAACCGGATTTTCTTACATCATTACTATTATGTATAGAAGAATGTTTTTTATTTTTTTATTTTTTGAGAAGAATGTAATTATAATGAGGATAGATTGTCAAACAAGTATTTAATTTAATCATTACTGTCACCAGTAACAAGTTCTAAACCGTTCTAGAAGCTTCACTGGGAGAGAAATTTATTGAATTCATTCCATATAAGTTGATTTTTCTTTTGGCTGAAACAATGTTGGAAATTTTTTTTAGGCTTCTAAATTTGCTAAAATTTCTTTTTAGTACAGATGGGGCTAGGCGAATATGAAAGAACAAATATCAGATATGGTGATTCCCTAGCTGCTACAACAGCAAGGTACTACAATAATTGAGTTTTCCTAATTGATAAGCAAGAGCCACATGTGCTTTACTATATTGTGTTTCAACTTTTAAATTCTTGGAAGTTTATACCTGACCATGCTGTGTTTATATCAATATGTACTGAAATCCCTTGCAGATGGGACCCCAGCAGTGCAACCTTAGAGACTCAACATTTTGAGCAGCCAAGCATGACTAGACACCTTCTAAATCTACCAGTAGAGGTTGTTATAAATTTTCTCAAATACAATACTTAAATATTCTGAAACAAATCTAGCACTTAATTAAAGATCCTGTATATTGATACCAATTATCTATTTCTTTTACGATTCATCTTATAGGACTCGCAGCATATAAACAACAAGAAACATAGGAGTAATTCGAGGGGCTCAAGCAGTCAGAATTCTGATTCAAGCGACAATCAGGAACTAGATTTGGAGCTCAGACTGTCACTTTAATCAGCAATTATCTGCCACTCAATTGCATGGCTTCTCAATGCTAATTAAATTGCAAAATGGCACACAGAGTTGGCAAGACAATGTAACTTGTTAGAGGTATCACTGGGTGTGACTCGTGTAATGAAAGGTAGATTGACTTTCTGTACAAGACAATGAAAATTTTCTCCTTGTTCATGAATTGTCAAAGAAATGAGAAAGTCATTATTCTCTCTATTTCTTGTTTTTATTAGCACACAGCATTTAACAGTGGTGAAGATTTCCTTGAATGAGACTTTTATATGATTCCATGGTTTGAAGAATGGTATATAATTTCACTCCTGTTGTTCAATAGTATTACTTTATTAAAGAAGACATAAAAGAGAGTCAAGAATAGACATGTCAAGGACACTTATAAACCTAGTATTAGTGGAGATCAACTTTCTTTTTTATGCAGGTGAGGGGAAATGTCTGGAGGTCTCTCCAAACTTGAGTACTTAATATGTGAACGGATTTCTAGCATTAAGTGAAATTCACCGCATATACAATAAGATACTATGTGCAAATGCCTTAGACTATGGCAAATGCTACTCAAATCAAGAGCCATAAAGAATAGGGTAGTAAAACCATGTTTTCAACTAATTAAGATTGCAAACCCTAATGAAATTTGATTAAAAATCATTCAATTGAACTGGAAAAATTGCAGTTGGTCAAGTAGAACCCGACAGTGATGGGTTAATCTCAGTGGCATGTTAGCACATACATTAATTTGCTTAAATAGTCTAAGATAGATTTGAACCCCCACAAAGTGTGGTTGATCGTCCATCAATGCCTTAGAAGAAAATTCCACTTAGGAATAGATTTCCTACACTCAATTGTTTGAAGTATGAAGCACAAGCAAGATTCTTTCGAACTAAGTTCCCTTGAGGTGAAGCTATATACCATTGCCTAGCATCGGCTTTCATAAAGGCCATTTACACACAAAAGTTGTTGGCTAACAGTTAACTCTTAAGAACTTATTCATGATAGTATTCCTGTTTCAAAATATATGTGAGCTATATTGGATTTGCTACATTAAGATCAACACTAGTAAATAAATTTGAATTCAAACCATATGACCATGATGCTAGGGTTATTGGTCAAAAGTAAGTTACAAAAGATTGCTTGACAATTAAATTGTAATGATGCTGTTTGTATGTTCATGAATATGTGCCGAATAACCAGTTTGGATGCAATAGAGTGATGCTGGTTTCATACCAAACATGTGCTTCAAAATGACCTATATGAACATAATCCAGCAAAAATGCCTAAAGAAGTTATGTTGTTTGCTTTATGTTTTACGCAGTGTCATTAAAAAAAGAAATTGAATTAAAACAGTCATTGAGAATGTCATTTATCACATGTTACAAGCAGTCTACTTAGGGCTACTCATTTAACCTGAATCACTTGAGAAATGCTATAGAATCCACGACCCTTTCTTTCAAATCAGTGAGGACATTTTCTTTTTCCCTTGAGTGTCTCCAAAGGTGTGGGGGAGAGGTAAACAAATCAATGAAGTTTTATAGTATGTTTTTGTAGAGACCTTGCAAAAGTTATAAAATTAATTAAACAAAAAGGTTTTTGAGTGAGAATGAAGAAACATACTTGATCTGATCCTAATTTTGTACTGGCCCCAATCTCAACGTCCTTTGTCGTTACCATGAGAATAGCTGGTATCGTAGGAAAGCTTGATGTGTTTGCCTGCTTTGGTAACAGTAAAAATTAGATAAATATACATTCTTAAAGTTGATTACTTTAGTATGCTGAGTTAATAAAGCTATGAGAATGGCTGAAACGAGTAATGCAAATGATGGTAAAACAGCTGGATCAATGTCAATCAATGAAAAGATTAGTCGAGACAAAAATAGCTCATTGGGAGTATCCTTCAGATTAAAGTAAAGGGACAAATTAATTAGCAAGTATTTTTTTATTCATCAACTCCTATAAAACTATATGCTATTTGTGGGAACCATTTAACGAGGGTGTGTTATATTCTTTCTAGGTGCAACATATAAGAGACCAAATTGATACCATGCCAAAACTAAACAGTATCGTTTGGCCACTTGCATGTGTACACACTACACTACACTACACACGCACGTACTCGCTCTCTTACATGGGAAATTTAGTATAATGTGAATTTATTCTTGGCCCAAAAGCAATTTCATGTCATATGAGGTTTCTTAAATGAGAAGGGATAGGATTTTGTACCATCTGATAAGGCATGCGCATGAACGAACCCCAAAAAGTTTAAACTCTTTATGAATGACGTAATAATGCATTTCAATAGTACATAGGCATCCACATCCACATACTGAATTCCTAATGTTTCTACTCGTTAGTAAGAAACGTGATTAGGGCTAAATAGAAATATGAATTTCTTTAATAAAATGTGAGAGAGTTAATTGCACAAACTCAAGTTGTTTAGACCTCAAGTTTTATGGCTAATGCTGGTTTTAACCTAATTCACCAATTACAAGCCCAAACAATTGACATTAGCATGTATGGATAAACATAAAATTAAATACAACTACATAAAATTGCACCCATAACACACAAAAGTGTTGACAAAGAGAGAAACTCAAGTGCCAGGCGGAAAAACCTCTTAGAGGTGTCACAACACTAAACAATCCACTAGAGAAAACAATTGTAGTACATCTTACATACAAAGCCCTCTAAGCTAAGAATTAACAACGTATTCGAGCCTTCCAAAATCCTGCTAGCAACTGGCTCCTCAAGTCCTTTCCCTCCTCTAGTCACCAAATTCTCAATTGAGCTCCAATTACAAACTCCAAGTCTTCTTGACAATTCTAGGTTGCTCCAATGATTCCCAAACTCCAATCAAAACCAAAACTCTAAAGGTTGATTTGTGTGTGATAGATTTGATCTCCTCTCAAGAATTTGACAATTGCTAAGGGGAGAAGGTAAAGAGATTGGCGAGGGTTTTAGCTCTAAGGTTTATGAGTTATCTCTAACTCTTCAGATGAGAATTAGGTGCGTAAAATCCTGAGAAATTGGGCCTCAATAGAGAGGCTAATGGGCTGAAACTAGGAGTGTCAATGTTTAACACAACCCGCAAATACGATACGGGGTTTTACTGGTTAGGGTTGGACCTTAGTGGTTTTGCGTTATAAAAGAGTCAACCTAAAAATGACACAATAAGAAACATGTCATAAGTGGGTCAACCAGCGTGTCCTACAATTGACACGCCAATTTATTCGTATCAACCTAAAATGACCCATTTAACATAAAAAATAGATATTCATTCTATTTTCAAATTCCTTTTATATCCAACTTATATTTTAAACTTGAAAACAAAATAAGAGAGACATAAATTATGTTATATATATATATATATATATATATATATTTTAATACTTTTTGGATGTTATATTTTGTTAAATTATGTTATTTAAGAGAGAAATAAATAAGAGAGACATAAGTTATGTGGATGTTATATGATGAACCAATAAATTCTCGTCATCCAAAGGAGCCTTTGGATGAGCAAAGCACCATAAAAGAGCATTTAATACTTGAGCCATTACACACGGACGAACACGCAGACATGACCACTAGAAGGGTATTCAAATCACCTCATTAAATCACCAGAAGCATTATAAGAAGGCACTTAAGCCTCCATTGAAAGCCTCCAACGGCTAGAAAGGCAAAGACCTATATAAATCACCTTATAAGCCAAACAAAGGTACATACACACATCATAACACTTTCAATTCTTACCATTTTATCTCTCTCAATGCTTGACTTTATCACTAGAGGCTCATTGGCTGGCACCATGCCGATGACCTTTTAAAGAGAAACACCACTGTTGTTTTGGTGCAGGAATTATGGTCATTTTGAACAATTCCCATGATCCAGACGAACCTATCAACTGACGAATTTGGTTTCATCATAATATTTTTGTTAAATTATGTTATTTTGAATTTGGGTTGAAGTGAATGCATTTCTTTTGGACAATGTGTTTTAAGTATTTGACATTAATTATTATTAAATTTTAAATTGTATGCTTAATAGGTATTTTGATGTTATGAGTTTGTATTAAATTTGTTCTTCATTAAATTTATAACAAAATTAAACAGATTTTATTTGAAGTGGGTTAAATGGATTGAATTTGTATCAACTCAACCTGTTTAATATTAAGTTGGTTAAAATGGGCCATGTCACATTCCTGTTAACCCATTAAGTGCGTTAAGCAGGTCGATCATGTCGTGTCAACCCATTTCGTTAACAAGTTATTTTAAGGTTGAAAGGTCATGATACAATTATTAAATGGGTCGAGTTCGGATTGAGTCATTTAGCCAAATACCTCGAATTGACACCCCTAGTTGAAACTACATAAAAAAATGTAACATAATTGTCTAATGGTCTTTGAAGTTCACTCCTTCGAAGTGTTGTACGAGAGAGGGGCAAACTCTTTGTTTAACTGTTTTTCAAATTCAAATTTCATCTCTCAGTTTGCCTCATGCCACGAAGTTTGTAGGAGAAAATTCCTTAACAACAAACTTCAATTTCAGCACTTTGACAACTTCTCCTCACCAACCCATAAAATGAAACTCCATAACTTACTTGAACACAAGGAAATTAAGATCAACAAAATTTGTCATATAGAATTAGCCAACAATAACAAGACCTAACAAATTGTATATGTGTAATGCTTGACATCGCTTGTTTTTCCTCTTTTCACCTCTTACAAATTAAGCCGTCGTTATCCTCTCCTAAAGTAATCCCCGAAGCACTAAAGCAATCACAATAAGTGTTTTTTTTATTTGCTTCCCTTCTCTCTCTCTCTCTCTCTCCCCCCCCCCCCCCCTCTTCTCTTATTTAGTTTATTTGTTTATTCATATATTTTTTAAATCATACTTATAGAAAAATTGTACCATTTATTTATCTGATGACGCCTCAAAAAAAAAAAAAAAGCTTTGATTTGGGAACTCCAGGCAAGAATGATATTAACTCATGACATATCACAAATCATTACGTGACAAAAGTGAAAAGAAAAAATAAATATGGGTTTTACTAACATATTAACTCATGAGCCCCACCCCACGCTCTAGAAGGAAAAAAAAAAAAAAAAAACTTCAATTTGGCTAAAAAACTCCAAGAATGATATTTGGAAATTTGAGTACCGGAATTTAAAAAAAAAAAGAAAAAAACTACAAATGAAAATAGAAACGAAGAGAATTAATAAGACAAGTTGTCTAGGAATCAAAATTGTTTTATACAGAATTGTCTCTTCTTGTCATTTTAGCTGACCCAAGCTACTTTAGTCAAAATGGACTAGTGGTGGCAATTAATTCTCCACGGTTCTCAAACAAATCTAGAAGACACTTGAATATGTTTCTCTATGGTCAAATTATAAAAAAGAGAAGGAAAAAACGTATCTTGAGTCTCGACCAGTCATAACTCATAAGTGTGACGTGCTCCTGCAACCAGCTTGTTTATCCCAAATTTATGGTACAGCCACAAGAACAAAGGGAATAATCTACGTACTGCTCCAAAGCTTGCAAGCGGTCTAATAATCTTAGAATTGGTGATTATGTTCTAATTTTGTTCTTGTCCAAGTTTTTCTGGCAACTGAAAAGTGAGAACACAATAGTATATGTTGTTAGGTTCTAATTACTTAGGAACTAATGTATTAGAACTCTAAATTGTATTGTTGGCAAATCATGATCAAAACAGGTTTTTAGTCTTGTTTAGACTTGCCCAAAGTGTATGCGTTTTATGTAAAGTTGGAATTGAGTTGCTGCAGAAGTTATAGTATGATTCTGCCTGGCTCGATCGATCGAGAATTAAACTCGACCGATCGAAACTCGGGCAGAACGTTTTTCTGCAGAATTTTCCAACTCAACCCTAAGCCCATATGACGTGTAGGATTTTATATTTTGCCCTAAGTATAAAAGGGAAAACCCTTGCCATGTTTTACAGAGTTTCTTTTGCTGTGTGTGTAAATCTTTTGTGAGATCTAGAGGTATTTGCCTTCACACGTACTTAGGATTATCAAGAAGGAGAATTCGATTTAAGAACTTGATGATCATTCAATTGCTGCAATAAAGAGCTTAAAGATATACAAGCGGGAGTGCTTGTACTTGCTGGGAATCCAAGAAAGAAGTAGTCCATGGACTCGGAGCTATCATGAGATTGTGGTAGTAAGTTTTCTACTCAAGGTAGCAATAGGATGTTAGTGGTCTAAGTCACTATTGTGTAAACTTCAATTCTTTCATAGTGGATTCAGGTTTACCTTGAGGATAGTTAGGTTAAATCCTCCCCAGGTTTTTACCGGTTTGGTTTCCTGGGTCATCATATTGTTGTGTTCTTTATTTTCCGTACTTTACAATAATATAATGTGTTTATGTTAACTTAGATCTGAAATTGGACTAAGTAATCAACTTGGCTAATTAACTAGGTTAATCTGTTGTGTTTGCTGGGGTCTAAAAACGTTCATATGTATATTTATATTAAGAGTAAAAATAATAGTTTTCTCAAATAATAATAATAATAATAGAGCAACAGATGAATAGTATTTCACTATTTCTCTACCTGATATTTGATGCACTATAACAAGCTCCCTTTCTTTAAAGAAAAAAAAATGGTCTCATGGCAACCTAGTCACTTGTGGCAGTGAAAGAATGTGGTGAAACAATTTGGGTATAAAAGAATGATACATATTGTACGAGAAATTTAGGCACATACAATTTGTAACTGATTGAATGTTTGTATATTGAATTTTGTATAACATTGTATTCATTTACAGCAAAGATGTTAAAAAAATATAGCTTTTAACAACTCAAAAAGTCACTCTATCTATTTTAACAACTCACTTTTAAATACACCCAACATCAAAGGTTTTATTTTAACATATAACACATTAAAATAATATGAATAACACAATAAAATAATTTATCAACACAATAAACAACAATCACAAGACTCACAACCAATACTCAACTCACAAATAGCAAACCACACCCATCAACTCACAACCACCCTGACCCAACAAGAGAGACACCAAACCCACATCCCAAACCCAAGAAACCACAGCCACAACCCAAAGCTACCGAATCAACCCACAACCACAACCCAAAGCCACCAAATCAACCCAAAGCCATCAACCCACAACCACAACCCATCAACAGTGAGACAAAACCGTGACCCACGATCTAGTGAGTGATCCACACCACATCACCTCCTCTAAAAACAAAAACAACACTGTGACCCACTGATTAATTTGACCCACGAATCACTGTGACCCATTGATCCGTTTAACCCACGAACCAACGTGACCCATAGACTTCAATTTTTCTCCATTGTTCAGCACCAAATTCAGAGCCAAAACATCGCTAACACTAACGAGCTTCCGCTAAAATTTTGACCAAAATTCACTCAGAACCAAAATGAGAACGACGAGAGAGAGAGAGAGAGAGAGAGAGAGAAAAGGGAGAGAGAGGCCAGTGTAGGCACAAGGGGAGTACACCTCGGCCGAGTGGACCGAGGCGGAGAAAAGATATATTAGAGTCGCCACCTAGTTTTATGGCCTAGGAACCATGTATATAGTATCCTTACATAGAATGACTGATCTTACTACCAGAGTATGGATTCAGAGTTTAAGTACGGCTTGGGAAGGTGTTAAGCACCCAAGACTGCCCGACCCATAGGTCGAATTCCACTCATTGTGTCTTACGTCTTAATCTTATTAAAGGCATGTTCAATCTTGCATACTAAACTTGCACACACATTAACATACATCTAAGCATACAACATGTGATTTTCATTCCAAACTCTAGCATATATCTATCATGGCATTGCATCACATAACATACATCTATCATGCATCTCATCACATCACAAACCCTAGAATATTCCTATCAATACATTACATACTCCCAAAGGCAAAACATGGTTATGGTAGCAATCAAACAAACATGTTATCATATTTGAAGCATGACACATAAACTTTCATACTCATTCCCAAGAAGAGCAAAACAAGTTCATATATCAAACCAAATTCATGTTCATATGAATGCATGACTTACTTTACTTACCTTACTGCATCACAGCACCTATACATCAATGCATGATCATGTGTTCATGGTATATCAAAGATTTAATTGAAAGTAAACCCTAATCTAACATGTGAAGAACAGACAAACACTTAAACAGAGAAACAGAGAATTAAAATCATAAAACAAGGCAAGGCAGGAGCATATTGCTTAAATAGAATAAAGAAACAAAAATAGAAAAAGTTGAATTTAGGGTTCTAGGCTTAAGTACTCATATGCGTACATAAGGCCTGCGTACGCGGCCAAGTTGTATGCGTACGCATACTTCGAGTATGCGTACCCATGTAGAGAGCACGCATATGCATACACACCCAAAAACCCTAACCCAGAAAAGCAAGAATAGCAAACAGAGCAAAAACAAAACTATTAAATCTAACAATCTAACATGCTTTAAAACATAAAACAGAGAAAACCTAAACTTAAACAAACATATTATATCACAAAATTAAACAAGAAAACAAAGAAAATAGAAATTAAAACAAGAAAAAAGAAAGAAAAATGTTTAGAACATATACCTCAAACAAAAAGATTCTTAGCTTGATTTTGACCGTACCCCTCAGTCAAACCTATTCACAACCAAACAAAAATGATTAGTAAACTTCAAAACTCGAAGATCAAGACCAAAAAAGGTCTCAATCAAAAGAAAATTGACTTGAGGATGTTTTGTGAAAAAACTCCCTTTTTGATTCACTATTTCTAGTGAATCTTAGGGTTTCCTTTAGGATTTTCTATGTTTTGAAAAGATACCATATATGGCTTTTTATATTGAGAAAATAGGGGTTTGGAACGGCTCTTAGAAGATGTAAGATTCATTCCAAACCTCAGCTTTAATGCAGAAAAACTTGTCTTTTGTAGTTTCTGGAACCCTAGCATGTGTACACATGCCCGTGTACGCGTACGCATGCATTAAGCTTGCGTATGTGGATTTGGAGCATGTGTACGCATATGCGTGTATGCATACGCATGGCCTAGGGTTTTTGTGGCCTTCATTTCCAAAAATAGTTTTATTGAACTCGTAAAAAAGTTATATTTTCCATAAAAACCTTCCTCAAGTCAAATTAAATCTGATTGGGCCCTAAACCACCCTTGAGCTTTAGAGTTTTAACATCATTGGGGAATGGGGGACTGAGTCTGCGAATGCCCCTCTTTTGATTTGTAAGCTCCGTTGACAAGATCAAAAGAATAAGAGACAAAAAATTTTGTTTTGATGTACAGCTCGGGCCTAACCCACACACAGACACACAACATGCATACATGGGGCGGGGTGCAAACCGGCAGAGTTGCGTGGGATTCGCATGTCTGAATTTCCACATTTATTGCTCAGGAAATGAGCAACAATAGGTTCATTATCCTAGAACCTATTTTGCCAATTGCAAGCAAAAGGCAAATGACTTACTATCTTAGTGTCACTAAAAAGGAAAAACAAACATGGCCAATGGCCACAACCATCAACCAACCAAACAAGGTGCTCTTATGAGCTTAAAAGGATACATCCTTGTGGTGTCCATTTAGGGCTCTGGCCTCAAAATTTTCCAAGTGGCTTGCGCCTCTTGTATTCCATCTCTATCTCTACCTGTTCTGGTGAGGCTCTTGCCTTAGGGTGACCTTGGTCTCTACCTCCATCTCTACCTCTTCTAGTGTGCTTGCATATTCAATTCCCATAGGATATGTGCAAAATTATGTACTTTCTCTTCTGACTCGTATGGGATCTGTGCCTACATATTCAATTCCCGAAGGATATGTGCACAAGTTCTATATTCTTTTCTTTTTACTAGTATAAGATCTATGCCTACATATTCAATTCCCTGAGGATATGTTCACAAGTTCTGTATTCTTTTTCTTCTTACTGGTATAGGATTTGTTCCAGCATATTCAATTCCCAAAGAATATGTGCACAAGTGACCTTGTTGTTCTGACTTACGAAAAGTCCTTGGCGAAAGATACACTGGGGAGACTAACTTGTTGAGGAGTGTATGGTGACCCACAGGGGAGCCTTCTTGGTAATTTCGACCTACGAGGAAGTCTTTGGTGTGTGACCTACTGGGGAAGAATTTTCTTCTTTTCTTTCATGACTTACTGGGGAACTTGTGTTGATTCCACTTACGATGGGGTTTAATCAACTCCATGGGGCAATTTTCTTCACAACTCTCGAGGGGGTTGCCTCCGTGCCATGGACTCACGAGGGAGTTGCTTTAGCGATTTTTGATCCACTGAGGGATGTTCTTGATGCTTTCAATCCATGGGAGATGATTCGGGGGTCCTCGTGTCTTTTACCCAACTGAGGGTGCTTTTGTCAATTTTGGGTGTATTCTTGAATTTTCTTTTGCACTTCCTACCTTCTGAGAACCCACTGGGGATATTTGAATTTTTTTTTTTTACTAAACTACATGTAGTTTAGTGGGTGGGCCTAAACTACATGTAGTTTAGCCACCAGATGCATTCCTGCCTCTTCAAATTTTTCCAACGGTTTCCAACCATTTCTTTTTCTTCTCATTCTTCTTCATCTTCTTCACCCTTTCATTTTCTCTCTATCTCTTCAACTTCCACATTTCCTCCCTACAAATACCATCTGCCTCTCTCTCATTTCTGCACTTTGATCTTTCCCTCTCACAATTTCTCATCCACAACTTTCTTTCTCTCTCAAACTCTCTCATCTCCATGGCACCCAAGTCCAAGAAAAGTTCCTATGTACTTTCCGGTGATGTGTTCAACCTCACCTGCTCAAATGGAGTTGTGAGGTTGAATAAGCATCCTTCGTTGACCCACAGGCCATATGATCATCTTTCAGAAAGTGCAAGGACCGGATTGGTAATTTTTCAAGTTTTTCTCATTTTCAAGATTTTCTTTGATCTTCCATTTTAATATGTTATGTTGTGGGATGGGTCTAGATGAAAACCTGATACTTTAGGAGTGGTAGGAACATGTTTAGGATGAGTTTTGATCAAAGTGTTGTTGAAATTGTTGAAGAAAACTTTCTATCTGTGCTCATGCGTACATAGGTATCGACTTGCGTACGTAGCTTGCATCCATACGTACTCGTACATTACACATGCATACGCACCCGTGTTCTTCAGTTACATGGACACATGATCCAACCTTCGTACGCGCATGGAATCCCAACGTAAGCATACGCGGGCTTGCGTGCACACGCCGACACTCAAAAACCCTATTTTGACTGTTTTAACTCCTTTTCCACTTATTTTCTCATCTGATTGTCATTTTAATGCTCTATTTTCATCCTTTTGTAGGCCTTTCCTACTTTCTTAGGTAAGGATAGCACCATCCGTGTTGCTTCATGGTATCGGATCATGACTGAGGAGACCAAGGGCTACATACATGCTATAGGCTTTGAGCCCATCATCAACTTGCTGCTAGAGACCTCTGCCAGCGTCATTTTGGTGCAGTGCTTGGCTAAGAGGTGGTGGGAATCTATCAACATCTTCCATGTTACTGATCGGAAGATGACGATGACTCCCCATGACTTTCACCAGATGACCGGCTTTAGGTGCGATGGGACGCTCATTGTAACATCCCAAACCCATACCAAGGATTTAGATGCATAACCTATCTTAAAAAATAATCAACACTAATGTAATGGAAGAGAGTGTAATTAAATATCCACGAATAAACTTCAACCCATCAAAATCTTTCCTATGAAATCCATAAAACAAAAACTTTAACAATAAAGTCTCCAAATACAATCTCAAATAGTTCCACAAAAGCCAAACTCACTATCCTAAGAAAATATACTAAAACAGTCTATCAACTAACATAGCTCCAAAAGAAGTCTTCAATCTATGTCTCCAATGATCTACCACCAAAAGATATTCCACTGCTCTAATCTAAAAGGTTGGAGAAAGGGGGGTGAGCTAGAAGCCCAATAAGAGACTACATAACATGAGGATGTCTTCCAAAACAAAACATTAGTATCATTGATAAAATATAAGCTTTACAAAACATTTACAATTAGTTTTAACAGTAATATAATATACTTTGTAAAACTGTCAAGAATAAAACATTTAACTATAACGCTGAAATCATTAAATAAAATAATAATCACTTTAGTTAGTAAAAATTACACTAAATAAGTAGAAACAATATATTATAACGATAAACAATTTTTCCACTTATAAAGATCAATAACAATGTAACAGTAGTTTGATATGGAAAATATTAAACATTAGCCAGACAAAGACATAAGCTGCTAAACACTCGGTGGGTGATTCCCATAGGGAACAATAACACTAACCTCAAAGAGGCAACACTAGCTCCAAAAAGCAAACGATAACACTGCACCACACCATTTAACCCTATGTTGGCAAAGGTTGCAGACTGTCTATCTAACCATTTGAAAACATTCTTTCTTTAACACATCATTGTCAATACCAATCATATATCATATAACAAATACTTTTTCAAAAATATAGTTTTGAGTCATTCTTAACTTATACAGTTTCAAAGTAATATACAAGAAATAATAAAATTTAGGTATGTAATAGCATTGACAATGGTATAAGTTTTTGGAAACTTCACTTTTGCAATTATATGTATATATATATATATATATAAATATATTTTTACCAAAAATATATATAAATATACACGTCTTGAGAGACGTCATGTTCTGAAGTCTACTTACCTCTAGTTGTTATACAAAGCTTCACCTCAACTGTCTGAAACAGTATCAACTAGAACCTAAAATAAGCAAAAGACGACTCAATAAGATTGGATACGCTAAGGCAGCAACAAAATATAAATTTCACTCTTAAATTTCATATCTCTCTACTTATTCTGAAACTATAGCTAATCTAGTACTCCAATATCAATACCTAGTAAACAATTCTAATGAGCCGAATATGTGAATCTCTATGTTATTTAATTCTCCCAGTACAAGTTGGCTTCCAAATAAATCACATGCTTGTAGATTATATTAACCCAAAATAAATATATAGCATCCATAAAATCTCTAACCGTAGGACTTGTATTCTATAGCATGTATTGACTATTAGAATTTAATCCAATACTTGTATCAAACTTTGTTAGACCAAAAGCTTGCAAATCCAACAGGTAATCAATATGATACAGCCCTCAGTACATGCCAAACGTGTTTATAGAAACCCAAGAAACATTCAACGTACTATACAATTGAATTAAATCAATGGGACATGGACCCATTATGATAATCCCTAACAATCATCCACCTTAGCCGATTGAGTATATTACCTATCATGCTATAATAGACTGAATGATCAAGTTCAACGTATAAATGATTACCTCTACAGTTTCGTCCTCGTGAAGCTTAGCGATTAGGGAAATAGTAAGCCGCTGCTCTCAAAATAAATACAAGAAAATCCCTTTCACGTGGCTGACTTAAAAAGATCCAATATGTGTGTCTCTAAAAAAGCACTCCAATTCAGTCTAGGAAAATCAATCACACTCCAATTAGTACTCATGAATAACACTCCTACTTGGGCTAGAGTTTAAGACCCACTAAAACTTAAATAAGCTTCCAAGACTTTAATTCCCACTAAAACTCATATTAAGGTTGTTTAGATAGGCTAAAACTCTAAAGAATTCCAATAACACTTAAACTCCTAATCCAAATAGGAAATCTCTCATCCTTTTCCTTTTCCTTTTCCTTAACTAATAAGGAGACTAAAAGCTAAATATGAATAATCCACAAAAATAACTCTCACGTTACATCTTCTTTTATTTATTTTCTTTGTAGTGACCTTAATATAGAATAATATCACCTTCAAAATAAATTAAATAATTCATCAATTTCACTTTAGAAGCAAATAAATTCAATTTAAATGAGGCGGGTGTTACACTCATCAACCTAGGGGTGCTTTGAGTGTGCAGCTGGGCATTGATTTGCTTGGGAGGAGATACTTGATGGATACGATTTGTTACTATGACATTGAGACGGATTATAGGCCTCTCCCACAAGTGACTCATGATAACTATGTCTAGATGGCTAGGGCTTTTTTGCTGTATATCCTGGGGGCGTATCTCTTTGCCGAGGAGGCTCGAAAGGCCAACTAGGGCCAGACATGTCTTGCTTACTTGTACTCATCTTTGGACACGCTTAGCAAAGGGACTCTGTGTCAGATGGTAGAGCCTTGGAAGCTCCTTGAGGTTAGTTTTCTCATTCCTTCTAGCATAGTACAATGCATGTGTTCCCCATTCTTGTAGTTGTGCTTATTTATATGTCATTTAGGCTTAGAGAACTGTGATTCGCACTCTTGCCACTTGCATATGCACTTGTACCTTGTAAACTACCTTCTTTCAAATTGCATTCATATCCATATCTTGTACTCATTCCCCTTGCAAATTGTCATCTGGCAAATTATCATCTTGCAAACTTGTTTTCATGCAACTATATTCATATCCATATCTTGTAGATTGTACTCATTCTTGTTGCAAATTGTTATCTTGCAAACTGTACCCATTCATCCTGCAAATTGTATTTTCTCTTTTCAACACTAGGCCGTGAAGTACGAGCTTATTGCTCGTGAAGTGGAGGTGGATTTGAGGAGCTTCTCCTCATTTAGGACTTACTTTGACAGATTTTCTTCTAAGTAGGTAAGTTAAACATCCATTATCCTTTGTTACTTTCTCTTGCATCTTCCTAGTACTTCCTTCTAAACTTATGCATGGTCACAGGTCATTTGGAGTCTATAAGCAGGTGCTCCTGCTATTGTGGACCCAAACTTGGAGGCTGCCGCCATCATCACTTCTGAGATCACCCAGCCTTTCAAGGCTACCAGTCTGAAGGTTATTTACTTGGCAGAGAGGGTATGCTACCAGTTGATGGGCAAGGATGTACCGCAGGTCCCGCTTGATCCTCTGTAGTTTATGCTTACCCAGCTTTCCATGACAAATGTCGAGTACCAACTATAGAGGGTCAGTACCCCCTATGCTGAGTGTCTCACGGATGACATGGAGTATGACAAGTTTAGTGAGACTCATTTCATGCCTACCCTCATTCAGGAGGTATGCATCTTTTTTTCTTTCTATTTCCCTTCATTCTTCTTTTCTTGTATTTCTGCACATAGTGATATCCAAATGTGATGCTTATATCAGGTTGACCTACTGCTGGTGGTCCTGTTGACCATCCCCACCTGCCCTGGTTAGTCTATGCCTATTGTCCTTACAGCTTCACTTGAGAGCATGCAATGGGATGTAACACAAACATCATGGGCTATCCTTTTCCTGAGGGTACAAAAGCAGTGAGTCTTTTTTCATTCTTGTCTTTTCTTTCTTTTCTTGCTTCTCTTAACACTTTTTCTAATACTTTTCCTCTTCAAATCCCGCCCACTGTATAGTAGCATAAGGAGTTGGTTTAGCTTTCTGGGAACCTCAAGCTAGAGAAGACTGAGTGTTCCAAGCGAATTTTTGGTCCTGTTTGCTTACTCAGGTGGTGATGATGATGATGATGATGATGGTGGTGGTGCTGGTGGTGATGGTGGTGCTGGTGGTGCTGGCGGCTTAGAGACCATTCCTAGTTATTAGTCAAGGAAGAGACGCCACCAGTGATGACCATGCAGCTTAGACACACAAACACAAATACACAGACATATTTCCCTATTCATTTCGTTTTCCTTTTTATTAACATGTATTTCTACCTTCTGGATTTTATTTGAGTCATTGGGTTGTATTTAAGAACATCATCTTTTATTTTTGCTTTTATTTGGGAACATGTGCTTAATTTACAACTCATAGGGATAATTGTATGCAACTTTATTTTCCTTGATGCTTGAAATTTGAGCTTGACTGTGCCTTGAGTAGTCTTTTAGGTCGTGTGTGTCATAAAAGGAGCCTTGATGAAGGAATCACAATCCAAATAGGAAAAGGAATTTAGCTTTGCCTTCTTTCATGGATGTGAGTACACGATCCTGCGTACACAAGTGTTGACCATACGTACACAACCTTGACCTTGCATACACATGCTGAGGTCCTGAAAACCTAAGCCACCTCTTTCAAGTATAAAATAGCCATTAGAGGCCTTTAAACCCTCACAAAATTTGTTCTAAGCTCAGAAAACACCTCTCAAGGCTTGCTAATGGCATAATTCACTCCTTTAACGGTCTTAACGTGGATTAAGAAGTTTGGCCCTAGTTTTAAGGATGCTTTCACCCCTCTCGGTCTCTCTTGTATCTTTCCCAACCATCAAATCCAAGTGAATGACCCTCTTCTCCATGCTACTATTGAGTTGTGGATCCCTACTCAGCATGTCTTCCAATTCAATGGTGTGGAGTTATGCCCTACTCTTGAAAAATTTAATGCAATCATGGGCGAACCTAATTTTAATTCCCTTATTCTCCTTACCACTGATAGGGATATTTCTATCATGACCTAGCAACTTTTAGGGATTTCTCTTGGCATGGCTTAAAAGTGGTGCATGCTTAACAAGCTAAACATCCATAAGGTTTTTACGTACTTCTCTCAACGGAATGTTCCCATGGTCGGGGCATAGTGCTCCAACTATCTCAATGCCTTCTGTTTATGGCTTCTTTCGAGGTACTTCTTGGTGCATGAGACACCTCGTGTGGATCAAAGGATGCTTTCGGTGATCATCAATCTAGAAAAGGGAAGTCTCGTAGGAATGATCTTGGCTAAAAATCTCAACGGTTTGGATGCTATTCATAGAGGAGAAGCAACTTTCTTTGGAGGGAGTCCTGTCCTTCCTCAGGTATAATCCTTAACTTTTGCCTAGGTTCTAAACCTAGCAGGATTCCTCTAACTTTTGCATAGACAGCCTTTCAATTTTCAACCCATTGAGGCTCCTTATATCATCTTTGTATTCATTATTTTTCTCTCTTTCTTTTATCTTTCCTTTTTCCACTCAACACTCATGCTTTCTTTTTCTCTCCTTCTGTCTTTTCTTCTTTTTCAAATATGGTTGTTTAAGAGGGTTCAATTGCTTCAAACCTCCCTCTATCTCTCCTAGTCAATATCTACCAAAGCATTATCATAACTGTAAGCTCAAAGATAGGGAGATGGATCTTGATGAGTTCATTGAGTTCCTGATACATCTCTCCCTTCAGGGATTCAATGGGTGGTGGAGTGGTGGCGCATCATCTGGTCAATCCAATTGTGTCTTCAATGATAACTATGTTCCTTTGATTGGGCTTCGTCGTTGTTCTTACTACTCCTCAGGTCACATTGCAAGGAAATTTGGTGATCGCCAAGAAGTTCCAAACGATGATGGCCCTTTCACATTTCAGTCTTCACTGAGAAAGTCTTGAGTAGAATCTGTGAGACTTGGTTGAAGAGGATAGTGGCCAAGGACATCTGTTTCCCTTGGTTTCTTCATCCTATCTCAAGTTACAAGGCTTGGCTGACTGCTGACATAAGGTTGATTCATATGGAAGAGAAAGATTATCAAAAGTCCAACAAAAGGAAAAAGACCGACTGACTACCTTGATATGCCCCAAATTTTACTTTTCTGCACTTTATGATTCTCATGTCTTTTCTTTTGAATTTAATAAAGGATTGGAATGTTCCAAATCCCTTATGGAAAGAGTTTATTATCTTTTAATTTGAGCAATAAGAGAGTCAACCATTTTATTATCTTTGCTTATTGTCTTTTTTTTTTTTTTTTCTTTTTCTTTTTTTTGTGCCATGTAACTTTTTCCCAGGACGTCCGTGTAGGAAGTTTCGCCATGCTTTTTCGGGTTTTCAACCTAGCAGGGTTCTTTTCCTTAACTTTTGCCTAGGCTGCCCTTTCGAGTTTTCAACCTAGCAGCTTTTTTCTTTTTCTCTCTCTCTCTCTCTCTCTCTCTCTCTCTCTCTCTTTTCCCCTATTCAAATGTTATACTTTCGGAGCCTATCCATGTTGATTGGGCGAAGCATCTCTTCCCCATCCAAATATGTCATTTTTGTAGCACCTCCTGAAATGATCTTCTTGATAATAAAAGGCCCAAACCATCTTGGCTATATCTTTCCTCTTGGATCAAAAGTCTCATTCCTAAGCACCTTTAGGGCTAGGTCCCCTTCTTTAAGGTTTCTAGGCTTCACTTTCTTGTTAAATGCTCTAGCAATCCTCTTTTGATAACCTCGTGCATGGTATTGTGTTATAGCTCTTTTCTTGTCTATCAAAGCCAATTGTTCATATCTTTCGTTCATCCAATCCCCCTCTAGGACTTTGGTTTCTACCAGCACCCTTAAAGATTGTATCTCTACTTTAATGGGAAGCACCGCTTCACTCCCATAGACCAAAGAGTAGGGGGTTGCCCTAGTTAATGCACGGATAGAAGTTCTATAACCCCATAAGGCAAATGGAAGTTCCTTAGCCCAATCCTTGTATGTAACTACCATCTTGGCTAGTATATTCTTAATGTTCTTATTGGCTACTTCTACGGCTCCGTTAGCCTATGGTCAGTATGGTGAAGACTTGTGATGCTCAATTTTGTACAACTCCATGATCCTTCAAAATTCCCCCTCAAAGTGGGAGCCATTATCTGAGATGATTTCTTATGGTACTCTAAATCGACAAATTATGTTATTCTTTATGAATTGAGCCACATGCTTGGCTTTTAGCATGGAGTAAGAGGCTGCCTCTACCTACTTAGTAAAATAGTCAATTGCTATTAGGATGTACTCATGTCCATTTGAAGCCTTAGAGGCTATCCTTCTAATCACATCTATGCCCCAAACTGAGAAAGGCCAAGGAGTGGTCATGCTGTATAGCTCATTAAGTGGCACATGATTCAAGTTTGCATGTGTTTGGCAGTCATGGCATCTCTTCAAAAAATCCACACTATCGGTTTCCATCGTGTTACAATAATACCCCATCCTTAGAACCTTTTTTGCTAACATTCTCCCATTCATGTGAGGACCACAAATTCCTTGATAGGCTTCTTCCATGACTCTTTCAGCTTCTTCTCTCTTCAAGCAACGAAGTGTATACCATCATAGGATCTCTTATAGAGTTGACCTCCACATAGAATGTATTGCATTGCCATCATCCTAATCGAAAAAAGTTCTCTTATCGACGCCATCAAGATATGCCCCTAATTCTAGGAATTTCATGATGTCATAATATTAAGGGATTCTTTCTTCTTCTATAGCCATGACTGAAGACTCTTTCCCCCCGTTGTGTACCAACTCATAACTTTGTTCAATCTCTAAAGGTCATGTCCATACTCCCTTGAGTATTTCAACCATGGAGGCTAAGATAGCCAAGGCATCTACAAACTGATTCTAAGCTTTAGGGATGATAGTGTATTCAATATTATCAAAAGTTTTGGTTAGATCCTCCAAATACTACTGATAAGGTTTCAAGTGCTCTTCCTTCACCTTCTATAATTTTTATGCTTGGGCTATAACTAAAGTTGAATCTCCAAAGACTTCTGCCTGTTTTACCCCTAACTCTTGAAGAGCTTCCATTCTGGCGATACAAGCCTCATATTCTGCCATGTTGTTGGTTGCCTCGAAGTTCAACTTGACTGCCAAAGGTTCATGAGATCCATCGAGGGTGATCAAAAGTACTCCTATCCCATTCCCATATTGGTTCATGGCTCCATCGAAATACATCTTCCATGCCCCTAGTTCAATGTCCAAAATGTCCTCATTTGGAAAATCCTCTTTACCATCCTCTCCCTCGATGGGGTTCTCGGCACAAAAATCTAACACTCCACTCCCTTTAATAGTTTTTCTTTTGACATACTTTAAATCGAATTCTACCAATAGAGTCAATCATCTATACAACCTTCCACTTAAGGTGGGCTTTACAAATAGATACTTCAATGGGTCCATTCTGGATATTATCCATAATTGGAAAGGTAGGATAATGTGTCTCAACTTCTATATGGCCCATACGAAAGCAAAGCATGACTTTTCTATTGTTGTATATCTAATCTCATAATCATGGAATCTCTTTCTTAGGTAGTAAATGGCCCTCTCATTCTTATCATCATCCTCTTGTGCAAGCATACTCCCCACTGTCCTATGATAGAGAGGTAGAGTAGTAACAGTTGTCCATGCTTCGGGGGGACTAGGATAGGTGGATGGAAAATGTATTCTTTAATGAGCTCAAAGGCTTTCTGGCACTTATCGTTCCATACATGGGGTTCATTCTTCCTCAAAAGCTTGAAGATCAGCTCACAAGTGGAGGTGAGCTTAGCAATAAATCGTCTGATGTATTGTAACCATCCTAAGAATCCTCTTATCTCCTTCTCACTCTTAGGTGGAGGCATATCCAATATGACCTTGATCTTTGATGGGTCAACTTCTATTCCTCTATCACTCACCAAAAAGCCTAATAATTTCCTGACACTTACTCCAAAGGTACATTTTTGTGGATTCAACCTCAATCTATACTCCTTGATCTTTTCAAAGAACTTCTTCAAATT
>CM064918.1:48752462-48762462 GCA_032727855.1 Quercus ilex subsp. ballota
ATACTCGCAAGAGACAGCTGTCTCCACCTGGCCTAACTCTTTGCATTCCAGCACGTGCAGGGCACATGCTTCACTTCGCGGGAAGCTAGGTCGCGACATACCCGCGAGAATCCTCCAGTCTTCCAAATGCTTGAGTCTTCACACACTCTCTCTATCACACAACCCTTACATCAAATCCCACAATAAATACAGGGTATACACGATTGAAAATACTTACAATCAAATTTGGCACGGAATAAAAGCCAACAAAATACATAGTTGTAAATAACAACTTTACAATCATCAATTTATTTTTGAAATAACCCTCTAGCTAGAATATATTGTAGCCTTCTTTCAAAATCCATGAATTTCTCATCATTTTGGGCCTAGAAACGCAATAAGGAGACCCAAGATTAGGGAATTTCATATTAGCCTTGTAGGATGTTGGAGGCTAAGTCCATAGCATATTTGTTACCTTAGGCCCAAGGGGTTTTTTTTTTTTTTTCAAAAATACCTTTTGAATTAGGCTTATGATATCAATTAGGCTATGAGCTTATGTGTTGAAAAACTGGTTTTGCATCTCATACAAAACACACAGTGGAAGCAACACAAGAATCTTGTTCATTCATGTAAGATAACATGGAATATCTAGAATTTTAGAAACAAAGAATAGAAATGCGTACCTTGATGGAGTAAAATTCAAAAAAAAAAAAAAAAAAAAAAAAAAAAAAAAAACTTCAAACTTAGGATGACCTTTACTCTTCACCCCAATTCCATAGATGCCCAAGATGTATGGTCTCTTAATCAATTATATACGCACTTGTTCAAGAGAGAATATATATATATATATATATATTGAGAAAACTGTCTTGTTTCTCCTTTTATCGTACGTACATTTTTTAAACTGTCAAAAGGCAGTTACTTTATTTAATAACTCTTATTAAATAAACAACTGATTATCTAATTGGGCTAGCCTTTTGGTCCAGCCCAATTAGGCTTTAGCGTGTGGCTTGGGATGGGACCAAAGGGACAAATAAAGCTCTAGCTTCAATGGGCTTCGGGCTTATCTGTCAACTCTTGACAGGCCTAAAGTTACCATTAATTATATTTAATACCACTATATAAATACAATTGCACTCTAGGCTTTATTAATGAAATTAAACCCCAAGACTTTATTATCTAAACAATTAACCCCTTAATGAAAATATTCGTAGTAATAAAAAGTCATAATATATAACTGCCACTTTGAAAATTACTACCTCTTGATCCTTGAGTACCCAGTTTAATCCTTTAAGCTATTCTTATATATTTATGAAATCAAATTTCATATAATATAAATTTTAGTAACTCTTTACTAAAGTGGTCAAGCCTAACACTATGAATAACCAAACTCATTAAACTTATCTCAAGGGAATATTTTATATCTCTACAAAGAGACTATGAATTCCATCTTGAGAATATGTATTCCTTTAGCACTACTTGCAGCTGTCCAACATACTGAGGTTTTGATCGTTGAATTAGATCTCACTCCCGATATATCAAAACAACATATATTTCATGATCGGGTTCACTATCCTCTCAGGATTAAGAGTTTATGTATACTAAAGTTGTGAGATTTATTATTCATTTGATAGTCGTTAGGAGAATTATAAATCTCACAGCAGTCCAGTTCAATATGTCTTAACTCTTAAAATATATCAACATATCAACTAGAAGTCTCCACTTCCATGCTCAAGATAAATCATCTTAATTGATATGTTATAGTCTTCGCAAATGAAATACCCAATTTCATCACTGATTATGAACTAAAATTCTGAGTTTACAAAGAACTTGTGATCTATATCTTCTATAACTAAATCACATAAATCACATACTATGCATCTCGTGAACTATATGATAATGTCCAAATATTCATGTTACCATTATTTTAGATAATAATAAAACAACTTTATTAATCATAAAATTAAATCATACATAATGTCATACATAGCATCATACAATAGGATTTAAGGGCACTAATCCTAACAATCTCCCACTTGCCCTTAAAGACTATTGCCTACCAATCTAACTCTCATTCCCTCTAGATGTGACTCAAAAGTCCTCTGTGTAACCAATAGGTATCAAATCCTCACAATAGTAAACAAGCATATAGTCCTTCGTTCTCCTTAGATACTTGAGAATATGCTTTACAACCTCCCAATGTTTTGGTCCTGGATTTGATTGATATTGGCTGACCATGCCAACTGAATAACAAATATTTGGCCTAGTACATAGCATGGCATACATGAGACTTCCCATTGCTGAAGCATAAGGAATTTGTCTCATCATCTTTTCCTCTTCAGAAGTCTTAGGCCTTTGGTCATCAAATAGAGGAACTCCATGCCTGAAAGGAAGTAATCCTTTCTTGGAGTTTTGCATGCAAAACCTTACTAGAATCTTATCTATATATCCAGCTTGAGATAAGCCTAACATCTTATTCTTGCGATCTCGCCAAAGCTTGATCCCTAGAATAAAGTTAGCTTCACTTAAGTCCTTCATATCAAATTGGCTTGACAACCAAATCTTTACCGATGACATTATCCCTACATCATTTCCAATGAGTAGGATGTCATTAACATAAAGCACTAGGAAAATTACTACTTTGTCTTGATGTCTCTTTTACACACATGGTTTATCAAGATTTTGTTCAAAACCAAATGATTTGATTGCTTGATCAAACCTGATGTTCCATGACCTAGATGCTTGCTTAAGTCCATAAATGGGCCTTTTCAATTTGCATACCATGCTCTTGGTTCTTTGCTATGAATCCTTCTAGTTGCTTCATTTAAATTTCTTCTTTAAGATTGCCATTTAGAAAAGCAGTCTTGAATCCATTTGCCAAATTTCATAATTAAAATGAACAGCAATGGATAAGAGAATTCTGATAGATTTAAGCATGGCTACTGGCAAAAAAGTTTCTTCATAATCAATGCCTTCTTTTTATGTATATCCTTTCGCCACTAGTCTTGCCTTAAAGGTTTCAACCTTTCCATCTACCCCTCTCTTCCTCTTGTAGACCCATTTGCAACCAATAGGTTTAATGCCATTAGGCGCCTCTACAAGATCCCAAACTTGATTGGAATACATAGAATCAAATCTATATCTTTCATTGTCTCTTCATAAGTGTAAGGATCAAATTCAGGCCCTTCAAAGATAGCTTCAAAAGTTTCTCCCTGAAGTGTAAATCTTACAGGTGGCCTAATAATCCTCCCACTACGACAAGGTTCTTGTGCACTAGTCATCTCATGAGTAATGTCCTGTGGTGTATCTAATACACCCACATCATCCCTAGTTTCATGCATCGGTTGTTCAATTATAGGTTCATCTATTTTAGCCAAGAAAACTTTACTTCTAGGACTAAAATTATTCACATAATCATCCTCCAAAAACTTGGCATTGGTGCTAACAAACACTTTATTATCTTTATTATTATAGAATAAATAACCCTTAGTTTTCTTTGAATACCTTAAAAACATGCTTATCATCCTCCAAAAACTTGGCATTGGTGCTAACAACTTTACTTCTGTTTTTGCCTCCAACTTATCAGACTTCCCTTTCAACACATGTGCCGGACATCCCCAAATGTGAAGGTATCTCATACTAGGCTTGCGCCCACTCCACAATTCCTTGGGTGTGTTTGGAACAGATTTTGATGGAACTAAATTCAAAATATGCATTGTTGTTTTTAGTGCATATCCCCAAAAAGAAACTGGCAAAGTTGAGTAACTCATCATGGACCTAACCATTTCTAAAAGAGTACTATTCCTTCTTTTTGCTACACCATTCTGTTAGGGAGTTCCAAGTGCAATTAATTGGGATACAATCCCATTTTAAATTAAGTAGTCCTTGAAATCCCCAAGAAGGTATTCGCCACCTCGATCAGATCGAATAGCCTTTATGTGTTTACCTAATTGATTCTCAACTTCAGCCCTAAACTCTTTGAACTTTTCAAAGGCTTTGGACTTCCGTCTCATTAGGTAAACATAATCATATCTTGAGTAATCATCAGTAAAAGTGATGAAGTACTCATAACCTCCTTTTGCTTGGGTTGACATAGGACCACATACATCCGTATGTACTAGGTCTAGCAGTTCATTGGCTCTATGCCCTTTTGCTTTGAAAGGTCTTTTTGTCATTTTACCTTCCAAACAAGATTCACAAAATAGGAATTCAGCAAAATCCAATTTTTCTATAAAACCATCTTTCACTAGTCTTTGAATCCTATTTGGATTAATATGACCCAAACGTAAATGCCAAAGATATGCATCACTAGTAGAAGGAAACTTTCTCTTTAATGATTTTACATGTGAATTACCATCTATTTCAGAATTATACAATTCATGCTTATCAGGAGTTAAAATATAAAGACCATCAATACTAGTGCCAAAATAGATAAACATTTTATCCTTCTTTATTACAACACTATCTTTCAAGATAACACAATATCCATGTTTACCTAAATAAGTTGCAAAAATCAAATTCCTATGAACATTAGATACATATAAACAGACTTCCAATATTAAAACCTTAGAACCAAAGAACAAATTAAACACTCCAAATGCTACAACTGGAACTTTGCTCCCATCAGCCAAAGTAAGGAACATTTCCCCTTCATTCAGCTTTCTAGTCTCCTGGAACACTTGCAAAACCTTGCATATATGATCAGTTCATCCTAAATCCACACACCAGGAATCTATGGGATTTTGTACTAAACAAGTTTTAAGAAGGAATGATCTTATCATACCTTTGTTCTTGGTAGCTAAGAATTTTGGATAGTTCCTCTTCCAATGACCTTTCTCACCACAATGGAAACATTTTCCTTTGGCGTAGTCCTTTGCTATCTTCTTTCCCTTATTGGCAACTCCTAAGGCAACTTGCTTACCATCTTGTTTGAAAATTTTCTTTTTCTTCTTTTTCCAACCACCCTTGCCTTTCAACTTAGGCTTAGAAGAAGATGCTTTAGCCATATTAATATCAACACCGGCTTTCAAAAGGATACCTTCCGCTGCCACCAATTCATTCATCAATTTAGACAAAGTATAAATCTTTTTGTTCATATTATAATTAAGTCTGAATTCTTTGAACGAATCTGGTAGGGATTGGAGTATCATATCCACTTGGGATTCTCCATCAATGTCGATACCTAAAACCTCCAGTGTATTTAGATTAGAGATCTTCCTAAGACAATGCTCCCTCACTAAGGTACCTTTAGCGATTTTGGTATTATAAATCTACCTCATAGTTTTCTGTCTTGCAAAACAGCCTTACTCACCAAACATCTCCTTCAAACTTAGCATTACGTTCGAAGTTAGTTCTACATCCCGCATTTGATGTTGTAGAACATTTGAAATAGATGCTAGGATATAGCATTTAGTCATCTCATTAGATTTCTGCCAACGATCATATCGCTATTTTTCCTCAAGAGGAGCATCTAATGATGGAAAGATGGGACATGGTTGAGTAAGCACATATTTATGCTCTTCAGCAGTAAGAACAATGTCCAAATTTCTTTTCCATTCAACATAGTTGGATCCAGTCAGTTTGTTTTGATTAAGAATAGCAACAAGTGGGCTAAATGATGCCATGATTATAAATATGAAAATAACAAACATGAATATAATAAGTAAATTAGACATTATCAATTTAGCATATAAACATATAGTATGGAACCTTAATAAAACCATAATATAAAATGAATGCTCAAAAATGTGTTGAAAACACAAGAGCTAATTAGACCCCTAAATAAAAGTTACGAATCCATTGATTTTACACTAACTTAATACTAAGTGCGTAATAGTATAAATGTCAGCGGATAAACAAACATGCTACTCTAATCCATAAACTTAACAACACAGCAGTAAAATGGAATGTAAAAGAGATGTAAACACAAGATAACACGCCGATGTGTTATCGAAGAGGAAGTTGAAGAACTCTATGAAAATCCTCTCTGCCGCCCTCCAAGCAGTAATCAATCCACTAGACAATTAGTTGGGATACATGGGTTAGCAAGAGACTCTCCAAGCCTAATCTACCCGATGTACCTAAGCCCTCCAAGCTCCTACTCCAACAAGGCTTCTCGAAACCATGTCTTGTCTAACTCTCTAAATCCCGCAACAAGATTCATGTTGCATCTGCCATCCTTGGCTTCTTCCAATGTTTCCCAGCAGTACCAAAAAACCTCACTTGACACTCTAAAAGGGTGTGGTAAGTGTTTGGGCTATCAACCTCTCAATGGTATAGAAATGGAGAGGTAGGAGTTGAGGAAAATTCACAAGCAATTGTGTAGAGAAATGTGGGTATAACAATCTCTAACTCTCAAGGTTTGTGGCTAGGGTTTTCTCTCAGAAACATTCCTCAACATTTGTGGGTAATGTGGGTATATATAGTGTGGGTACAGAAAGTGTGTATCAAATAGCACAGCCTGGCAAAACAGAATGTTTCACGAGTGTCTCTCGGGAAAGCCTTACCTACGAGCTACTCACGAAATACAGCTGTCTCCATCTGTACTGACTCTTCGCATTCCAGTCGTGTGCAGGGCACATGCATCACTTTGCGGGATGCTTAGTAGCGAGATACCCACAAGAAATCTTCTATCTTCAATTGCTTGAGTCTTCATACTCTCTCTCTCTCTCTCTCACAACCCTTACAATTAAATCCCATAATAAATACAGGGTACAAAAGATTGAATAAAATTACAATCAAATTTGGCACGGAATTAAAACCAACAAAACACGTAGTTGTAAATTACAACTTTACATAAAATATGCAATGACAACCCAATCCCGTCTTTGTAATTCCTTGGTAGCAAGTATATTATAAACACTATGATTGATTGAGAACTATTCTCATTATTGGTGCTATCATGATAACTCTTATCAAACACTAATAATATGCCGTATTACCTTTAGCCTCTAAGTAATAATGACATAGCTCCTTTGGGAGGTTAACATTACACTTAGTCAAGTGTACATCATTATCTAGAATCATATGTAGCCACATTTCATCTCCCTTTATAGTGTTTAAACTTGTAGTACCATAGAACAAAACACCCTCCTTTGGGATCGCGAGGCATATACGCCAAGACAAGGTGCTTGTCCACACTACTTTAAACAGGTAAGTTCAATCTTGTAGTACTATGAAGTAAACACCCTCCTTTGGGATCGCAAGACATATATGCCAAGACGAGGTGCTTACTGCACACTACTATAAACCGACAATGGAGGCCGTGAGATTCAACTCTTGAATCTCTCTCCTACTAGAAATTTTAAAAGAAAGGTTTTTATTATTTTCTATCAAAAACACCTTTTGATTTTATAAATGAAAATTTATAGATCAAACATTAAGGTTTTCAAGATGAAGATCAAGAACCCTAATATGCTAGAAATCCTTGAAAATAAAATCCTAATCTCATTAGGAATAAATTTCATTAAAGGAATACTTTAATCCTAGCATTAACATAAATTGTTTAACTATAAATATATAATGCAAGGCAAGCAACAATACAAGTTCATCATTCAGATCTTAATATATATATATATATATATAAACATGAACTGATATCATGGTTTGTACATCCGCACATTAATATATATAAATATATATATATATATATATATATATTAATCAATTCATGAAGTTAGGCCTTGTATCCTTGATAACATATAAATATATACGGATTCAATATGCAAAACGTTTATATAGGATGAAGTGGTCCATATTTAATATACTATATACCTATTTACAGCTTATCCTTTTATGACGGTGCCGGCTTGCAATGTTTATATAGGATTGAATAGAAATAATATATATATATATATATATATATATATTTCAATCCTGATAACATACAAATTCCATGAATATAAAAGCATGACACGGCAGAACACTAGAACATCAAGAAAACAACTTTCTTTAATTCTAAAACTCAATCATATGTTATACAAGCATGATATTGAACCTGGCTCTGATACCAATTGTTGAAAAACTGATTTTACATCTCATACAAAACATACAACGGAAGCAACACAAGTATCTTGTTCATTCATGGAAGATAACATGGAATATCTAAAATTTTAGAAACAAAGAATAGAAAGGCGTACCTTGATGGAGTGAAATTAAAAAAAAAAAGAACTTCGAACTTAGGATGACCTTTACTCTTCACCCCAATTCCACAGATGCCCAAGATGTGTGGTCTCTCAATCAATTATATACGCACTTGTTCAAGAGAGAATATATATATATATATATATATATATATTGAGAAAACTGTCTTGTTTCTCCTTTTATCGTACGTACATTTTTTAAACTGTCAAAAGGCAGTTACTTTATATAATAACTCTTATTAAATAAACAACTAATTATCTAATTGGGCTAGCATTTTGGGCCAGCCCAATTAGTGTGTGGCTTGGGATGGGACCAAAGGGACAAATAAAGCTCTAGCTCCAATGGGCTTCGGGTTTATCTGTCAACTCTTGACAAGCCCAAAGTTACCATTAATTATATTTAATACCACTATATAAATACAATTACACTCTAGGCTTTATTAATAAAATTAAATCCCAAGACTTTATTATCTAAACAATTAACCCCTTCATGAAAATATTCGTAGTAATACAAAATCATAATATATAACTGCCACTTTGAAAATTACTACCTCTTGATCTTTGAGTATCCGGTTTAATCCTTTAAGCTATTCATATATATTTATGAAATCAAATTTCATAAAATATAAACTTCAGTAACTCTTTACTAAAGTGGTCAGGTCTAACACTGTGAATAACCAAACTTATTAAACTTATCTCAAAAGAATATTTTATATCTCTACAAAGAGACTATAAATTCCATCTTGAGAATATGTGTTCCTTTAGCACTACTTGTGGTTGCCCAACATACTGAGGTTTTGACCGTTGAATTAGATCTCACTCCTGATATATCAAAACAACCTACATTTCACGATCGTGTTCACTATCCTCTCAGGATTGAGAGGTTATGTAAATTAAAGTCGTGAGATTTATTATTCATTTGACAGTCGTTAGGAGAATTATAAATCTTACAGTGGTCCGGTTCAATATGTCTTAACTTTTAAACTATATCAACATATCAACTAGAAGACTCTACTTCCATGATCAAGACAAATCATCTTAGTTGATATGTTATATTCTTCGCAGTTGAAATGCCTAATTTCATCACCAACTACAAAATAAAATTCAGAGTTTACAAAGAACTTGTGATCTATATCTTCTATAACTAAATCACATAAATCACATACTATGCATCTCATGGACTATATGATAATGTCCAAATATTCATGTTACCATTATTTTAGATAATAATAAAACACCTTTATTAATCATAACATTAAATCATACATAATGTCATACATAGCATCATACAATAGGATTTAAGGGCACTAATCCTAACATTATGAATCTTCCAAGTTAAGATATACATTGATTTGGGATAAGCCCCTTATATGTGAGAACTTCTTTTCTTTTATCCCAATATCTTAGGGTATGCCATAACTTTTAGGTCATCCTTCAATTTTTACATCTTTATTTGTTCTTTAAGATTAGGTGAACACAAGATATATGGTTGAAAAAACAAGAGATTTAAAGGGTACCCTTTCATGGATAGGATCAAAGATCTCTCTAAGTGTGGGTAGGCTCCCTAAAGATAAAAGGACAAATTAGTAGGTCACTCACAACTAGGTGGACCATGATTCCAACCAAGGGCCTAAGTGGACCTTTATGGATTGATGGCAAACCGTTAACGTACTGAAAGCCCATCATAGGCAATGGCAAAGATTGTGAGTTTGTGGGATAAATTTCAAAAGACTTTGGCCCGAATGGAGCATATTCATCCTCCTACTTATCACCAACCAGGGTAAAAGGGACAAAAGAACCAAGTGAAGTGCATGCAAACAAGTATTGAACAAGCATTTATTAAGATTAAGAAATAGGACACATTGGAATTAAACTCTCTA